>JARHVA010008275.1:0-397500 GCA_037957365.1 Torreya grandis | reverse complement strand
GTCCTTTCCTCTTTTGTCTTTATCTTGGTGACCTTTCAAATTCCTTAAGGTGACTCTTCATGAAAAATGTGCCATATCCTCTTTTGTCTTCACTTGATAACTCTTGAAATTCCTCAAGATGACTCTTCATGGGAAAATGCATCCCATTCCTCTTTTGTCTTTACCCTATGACTCTTTGACTACTTCATGGGCCCTCTTTTGACTTTTATGCAACCAAAAATATATTTTTTAATATTAAATAAATATTAACACACATTAGCCAAGATATGAATATTAAAAACACCATTAAATGCTATGAGGTCTTTATCACCAATGCTAGACCTTTGACATCAATGACAATATTTCTAACAGATTGAAGATGAGATGTAAGGTACTATGCTTTCCCCATTTTTCACACAAGTGACATATTTATTTTTTTATTTACTATCACATATTAATTTAAATTTGTTTCAAAGAGGACTATTATCATCTTGAACTTATAAATTATTTCCTCCAAACATGACAAGATAATAAATCTAGTAATAATATCAAATACATGAAAAAATAAATTGTAGTTAATCTCATCATCAATTGATATGTCTTTATAGAACCAAACATATTTAACAACCCTTCTTGATGGGTGTAATAACCTAAAAGTGTTATTTAGATGCTAAGAGTGTTGCTTGAATTAGCATATTCCTAGCTTAGCCCTAGACATATCATAGAGCCTTTGCCATACTTTTTCAATCGTTGTATAGATTGTAGATAGTTACAGTTAGCCAAAACATAGTCCCAAGATAGCTTTCTCAGATCCCAACCCATTTTTCTTATTAGTCTACCAGGTGGACATTAGCACCATATTTGGGACACTACAACCACATGGTGCTAGTGTCCTAAATTGGGTGCTACTTTCCTTTGCCCCAACTCTCCCAAATGGATAATTTTTCAAATGTGTGTCCCTCTTAAGGTCAGCCTAAGCACATTTTTTTATCCACACAAGCTACATATGTCTATAAATATAAGTCTATTTGAATTTTATTCACTAGATAAAAAATATATGCAAAAAGCTTATTCAAATAAAAGACAAATTGATTAAAACTATGGTATTTGATCCTTATTCTTCTCTACTTTTTCATAATACCATATAAAATAGATCTAATCCCAATTTTCAAAGATTTCAAAGCTCAAGCACATTCAAATACTCCAAGTCCACTCTCATTCTAGCATTCACTTGCACTTGCATCAAGCACTAGGTGAGAAAACTTTATGAAGCTTAATCCCTATTCGAAGTATCAATATGTAGGAAAATATATTCATAGTGGTGTGTTGAGGATGTCCATCCTATCCCACTAACAAACACATAGTTATTTATCATGTTATATTTTCAAGGAGGATTAGGGTTTGCACACTAAATCAAGTTTTTTAGTCACAACATAGAGCTCCAGATTTTGTGTCCACAAGAATAGGACCTAAAAACATAGGTGCAAGTACTCCTATAAAATAGGAACAATTCTACAAAGAGGAAACTAGTGCCACTTTGAGGACCTTACATCATGGCACTAATGTCTAGGTGGGGCGCTACTGTCTAGTTAGCAAATAGATATTGGGACTCTATTGATGACACTTAGAACTATCCAAAACCTAGTTTTAAGAACCCAGATTATCTACTACAATCACTTTCCATATAAGTATATATTTATGCATATTTATTACTATTTTTAGAAATTCAAATAAGGTCAAATCTATAACAAATTAGTGCTTAATTATTTCATATTATTTAGTTGATTTAGACATCTCAGCCCTTTAATCTAAACATAGGATTTACATAATTAAAGCCTAAAAGGTTAAATCATTTGGTGAACCCAACTTACTTTGAATATTGTTTCAAACCCTAGTTTGCATTAATTCTAAATATTTGTGAAATAAATTGGACATGCATACTTATGATTTTTTAATTTTTTTTAGACAACCTAGCTAAATTAAATCAATTTCATATTAGGGTTTTAATTTATTTAAATATAATTTAAATTATTACAAGAAACCCTAAATTCAAAAAACCTTAACCCTAGACACACTTAGGGTTTGTATCCTTTATATATATATATATATATATATATATATATATATATATATATATATATATATATATATATATATATATATACTCAGATTTTAGATTCATATGTCTTCTAATTCATATCATCATGATCTTTTGTTTCAAAGTTTCATACTTTCATTTACATGTTTGCTCCCTCCCTTTAATTCAGAATAAACTCAAAAAATAAACATAAATGCATGTATAGATGATGTTTTATATCAATTACAATATATGTCATATCTCATAGCCTGTTTTATTTCTCCTATATGTAATTACATTAACAAGTAAACCCATATCTTAACACATAAGCTAACAACTATGTTTCAAGTTTCAATGTCATATCTTATGTACAAGAAAGAATCTCCTTCTCCTCCTCATCTCCATGAGGGTGATAGTTACTTTCCATATAACCAGGTCCATGTTATCACTCCTCCATGAGATGAAGCAATGTATACCAATGTCACTAATCCCATACTATTCCTATTCACACCTCTTTCCTACAGGGTATGTGCTTATATGTTCAATCAGAAACATCTAGGGTTTGCACTTGTGAGACTCTACATGGTCAAATTATCAATATGAGTAAGATAATTATAGGTTTAAAAAATCAAAAATAACTATTACATGAAAAGATTACAACATTAGAAGATCAATTTATAATATAAAGGCCTCCAAGGCATAATAGTATAAATCATGTATACGCATCTTCACATGGTTAATTTATGGCATACAATGTTCCATATCCAAATCATAAATCACAACAAAGTACATCTATAAATAGTGATTCAAAAATATTCAAAGATATAAGAAGAATTCAAGGGAGGTACTAATGGAAATTATTAAAGCTAAGTTGATTAACCTACCCCCTCTACACCCAATGAGGAGATCCATATATTTTTGTGCATATCATAGAATGCATGGGCTCCACACTAATTCCTACTTAGCATTAAAAAGGAAAATAAAACAAATAATGGATAAAAATGACTCATACATTGACACATCATGCATACATATAATGGCACATCTAACAATTAAAAAAGGGTCAAACTCATAAATAATACAAAAATGGTTACCAAAACATAACTTAGAACAACCAAAGGTTATAAAGGCACAATCACAACAAGCACAAATAAATCAAGCAAATCTACCTCTCCAAAATGAGGCTAAACATTCAATATGGTATGAGTTTGGTCAAAAGTATCTAAAATAGTATGATTATCATGGTCAAGGTTTGGGAAAAAAGGCCCAAGGCATCACTTCTATTTTGTAGTTAATAATATTGGTCAACAAGGTTTGGGGTTTATTGAGAATCCTAAGGCACATCATTCATAGATATATTATATCAAGGAACAACATCCAAATACATAGGAAATATTACAAAAAGAGCAAGAGCTTCAGTTGTAAATTTAAAATCATGCTCATCTAATAATCATTCTCAAACAAGGTTTTCTAGCAAAAGAGCCTAAACAAACACAGTATGTTTATAATAAACACAGTTTCAAAGGGTAAAATCATAATCAATCTCCCAAATCATAATTTAGAAAGGTAAACTCTGTAGTATACAACAATTCCCTCTAGCACACTAGGTTAATATGATTCTAATGATGAATAATACTTATATTCCTACTGTAATAACATTAACTACAACATAGCAATCATACTACATGAGAGATTATCATTCTATATTCAACATAGTCCATGGTGATAGTGAGTCTCCCATGAGACTCATTGGTTAGTATGGTTTCTACTCTTGTACATGCTTTCTTATCTCTTGCTCCTTATACATAGTTTATTTTCATTTTATTATACATAGCTTATACTCAAAAAACACAAAAATAATATAACATGTCAAAACACAAAAACATTCAAATATTTCAAAAATACAAAATTTACCAATTGTATGCATTGCTATGTTTATATATCTACTACTTGTTAGATATTACATATTACTAGCTATCCTAGTATAGTCAATTTTATCATATACATATTATTCACTTATTATTTTTGAGTGATTATAGATTACATACAGGACTCCAATCCACTACATTGATCCAGACTTGCTATCATCAACCCACTCGGGGGCATCTGATACACATTTGATATTACCAAATTATATCTTTACATTCTATTAAATTCTAGTTTATTCATTGATATATCTTTATGTTGATCATTGCTACTCATTGATCATATTTTTTGTTGACTTTCACTAGTTATACTTAGTATATGTTCATCCTAGCATTTATGTAGAAGTGTACTACATAATTATACACGATTTCATTTCTAGTTTTCCTAGAGTAGACTTGATTATGTTTCCCATACTTCTTCCATCTTCAAGGGCATTTAAATATGTCATTGTTATTTGGTTTTATGCCACATTTTTATATGTATGCCTTGAACATGTTCCCATGTCCCTTATGTGTGCTTTCCTGATTCTATATGTGGACATTTGAACATGTCCTTTGTGGTTCTAAGATAAATTACGTGTTGTTTGTGTATGTTGACATTTGAACATGTCCTTGTATGTATTCATTCTCAAATTTAGTGACATGTGCCATGTCCCTTATATTATGTTCCCTTAGCCTAATTTTACATGTCTCATGTGTTTGTATGTATGATTCTTTGTATGCTTATTCACCATAACACTTTTATTTGATTGTTACACACACACAAATTCTTTATGCCATGAGGGACCTCATGCATCTACCCTTCCTACTTTGGAGCCATGATGGACATCATGCCCCACCCCCCTAGGTAGTTACTCATTTTTTTTTATATACAATGATTACATCTATCTTGACACCCTTGTGCATTGTTCTATTACAACATACATCTTACATTACTTACTTATGCTTAGATACTTTGACATTCCAATGTCATGTTTGTACATTGTATTAGAATATCATGCACATGCTTTAGCTAACACATTTTGTAGAGATACTCTTTTTAGGATAATTCTTACATAGGTTTAAAAACTAGCCTCAAAAGAGGGGGCATTCACAGGGGTTTGTCATAGAGATTGGGATCTTACTTTGTTATTCATAAAAAAATTAGCACACAAGCTCAATTTTAGAAATTAGGCATAGGGTAGACACACATAAAATAGAGACTTAAAAAATAGTTCAAATCACCCAAATTTTGGACCAGATAGACATTAGCACCTAGATTGGGACATTAGCACTAAAGGGCACCATTGTCAACTACAATGTGCTACTATCCAATAGCTCTAGCTTTAAGATAATTTAGATTAGCCAAACTAGTATACTAGGTACATTACATATTTGTATAGATATAGTCACAAGTTTGATAATTATTTCCATATTTTGCTCAGATACATTCATTACATCTCATATTCATACCAGTTGCTCAAATTTGAGGGTATCATGTGTAACATGATCACTCTCACATTTAGTTTAGATAAACAGATTTAATTATTACACACTCAATTCAAATTCATTATACTTAGATACCAAATTGGGGCATGTGCATAGTACAAAGTTTCCAAATACTCATATATACACAAGTTGATCAAATGGAATGGTAAACTCCATGTCATTATCTACATTGTATACACTTGATATCATATTCTAGGTTGTCACCAAATTCATACCTTGCTCCATCTGTAGTGTTTGGCATTCCTGAGTGGCCTAGAACTACTTAATACACCTAAATGGCCATGGAATTGACATATAGAATTAGATTTATCCAGTTAGATACATTTATCACTTTGTGTAGTTTAGTTACATATACATCTACTCCACACAAGTGGGAAATGATGGATTCATGGCCTAATTAAGTTATTAATCCACCCACATGAGAGGGTTAGACACACTTATAATCTTATCCAAGATATTCAAAGATCAGGATCCATCGAGTAGGGGTGGGCAATGATGGATTTAAAATCGGATTGGGTTCTTGAGCCACCCATATGAGGATTGAGCAAGCCATCATCTCAATCCAAGATATTTAATGATATGATCACTATGTACACTCACACATCCAAGTTTTCACCAAGTTCATGCATTATTTTGCATACCCAATGATGTGTATTCATTCATTTTATCTCTCTTTACTCAGCTTTACTCAGTTGCTTTATTTTAGCATATTATTTTGTTTTTTATCATCTCTTAAGGACTAATTTTTGCATGTTTCATTATAGGTCATTAATATGGATCATGTTTCACATACACAGGCCTAGATTTACCTACTCAGACTCAACTACATAGGCTTCACTTCCAAAGTAATTCCAGGTATGCTTTTTTTCCTTTATACTAGTCATTTCGCATTGATGCATTTCTAGCATAAATAGGGGGTAAATGTAATCACCTAAAAGTGGTATTTGGATGCGAAGAGTATCACTTGAGTTAGCTTATTCCTAGCTTAGACATAGACATATCCTAGAGACTTTCCCACATTTTTCAATCATTTTGTAGACTATAAACATTTACAATCATCCAAAACACAACCCTAAGATAGTTTTCTCAGATCCCAACCCAATTTTTCTAGTAGTCTACTAGGTGGACACTAACACCACATTTGGGACACTACAACCACATGGAGATAGTGTCCCCAACTAGATGCTACTATCCTTTACCCTAACTCTCTCAAATAGATAATTTTTCAAATGTGTGCCCCTCCTAAGGTTAACCTAAACATATATTTTCTTATCCACACAAGCTATGAATCTCTATAAATACAAGGTTATTTGACCTTTATTCACTAGATGGAAAATAGATGCAAAAAAATTATTCAAACAAAAGACAAGTTGAGTAAAATTAAGGTATTTTATCCCTATTTTTCCCTAATTTTTCATACTACCATCTATAGCATCCCTAAGCCCAATTTTCAAATATTTCAAATCTCAAGCACATTCAAGGCATCCAAGTCCACTCTCTTCTAGCATTCACTTGAACTTGCATCAATCACTAGGTGGGAGAACTACATTGGGCTTGATCCCTCTTTAGAGTATTGGTCTATAGGCAACTCTCTTCATAGTGGGGTGTCGAGGATGTTGAGCCCATCCTACTAACAAACACACAATTATTGCTTATGCCATATTTTCAAGGAGGATTAGGGTTTATACACTAAATCAAGTTTTTTAGGCATAATACAGAGCTCCAGATTTCATGCATGCAAGAACAAATCTAAAAACATAGGTGCAGATGCTCTTAAAAAATAGGAATAGTCATGCAAAAAAGACATTATTGCCACTTTGAGGACACTATAGTAACATGGTAATACTATCTAGGTAGGGTGTTATTGTTTAGTGAGCAAATAGATCCTAAGACCCTATTCATGACACTCAGAACTATCTAGAACCCAATTTTCAGAACCTAGATCATCCATAATAGTCACTTTCTAGATAAGCCTATATTTAATAATATTAATTACTATTTTTATAATGTCAAATAAGGTAAAAATCCATCACAAATCAATTCTTAATATTGCATATTATTTAACTAATTTAGACATCTCAACCCTTTAATCTAAACATAGGATTTACATAGTTAAACCCTAAAAGGTTAAATCAATGGGCCTACCATGGAAAAATATATCACAAGAAATATTTTATCTATAAAATATTTAACTGATGGAAAAAACATTTGGTTGATAAAGGAAAGAACTCTTGTAAAAACTGTCACTCGAGAATATGAAAATTTTAAAAATGTGGAAGATTATTTAGATTTGATTTTTTTTTAACAATGAGGGGAGATATGTGCCACATTTTTTAATGAGGTTTCCAACAAATTTTATGACTAAATATCAAATGTAAAAAATTTCATGCTATCTAATGAAATGGATAGAGAAGAGAATAAGTTTTGCAATCATTTCAATTATCCATGTGTAATAATTATACAATCATCATCAATAATAATATATTATAATGAAGAGAATGAAATCATATTGATTCATCAATTCCATTTCACACACATAAGTTTCATATAAAAAATAACTAACAAATCTATGATGGACATTATAGGTGTTGTTATATTGATTTCTCTTGCTTCCACTATACATTAGAAAGATGGATTGGAAGGTACAAAGAGAACATTTCAAATTAAATACACATCAATGAATAGTTTGATGGAACATTATGGGGTGTGTATCTCAATGAATTGAGTTCAAAACTAAGTGAACTTATTTGTGGGAAAAACATTCCTATTATTGCATTAAAATTATCCCAAACATTAGATTTTGGTGGCAACTGCAAAATCAACATTAGTTTTGGTTATTCACATGAAAAATGTCCAAAAAATGGAATGACATTTGGTAGAATAAATTATTTCAAAATTATTTGTGGAAATTTTATTTTACTTGGCTTGTCCATGTTGGGAATGAATTCACTATTCATGGTCACTATTCATGGATCATTATTCACTATGGTGAGTTGGTAGTGACTATGCATACTGAGGTGGAACTTAGGTGATGTGGGATGGCCCATGGAGGATGGTATGACCCATGGAGGATATTTCACATGTGTTAAAGTTGGTTTGAAATAAAGTGGGGTGCAATTCTTGCGAGGTTGCATGGAAGAGGTGTTGTTAGAGTCAAAAAGTGATTGAGAATCTATTAACTCTTGTATGCATAAGGACAAATAAGATATTCACATGAGTAGGTGTGGGGTGAATTTTTGTGGATACTTTGGACTTTAGTAGATAATTGGAAGACAAACATCAAGGTGGTGTATTTTGTCTAAAGTAGATATGTTACTTTGTTGACCTATGCACAAGTGACAAGGTATCCACTATTGATCAATAGTGAGACCATAAGGAGGGTCGAATATATTTCTCCTCCTCTTTTATTTTCTCTCTCATGACCTTATCTCTTTTTAAAATATATTTAAACATGACTCCCTCCTTTGTTATTAACACTTAAGCTTAGATTTGTAGTGTCCTTGGATGCTTGTACATAAGCATTGCTTTGTAACTAGCTTTATAACTTATAAGCTTCATATAGCACTATATGATTTATTTGAAATCATTGTAAAGGTATTTTTAAGGAGAGGAATATTTGTAGAAGAGGATATTTTGATGAAGTAATAAGAAGTTTGGAAGCTGCCATTTACCTCATGGTTTTTCCTTACACATTGTAAGGTTTCCACATAATCTCTTTATGTCTTTGTGTTATCTCATTATTCATTATTTTATTATTATATTATTTAATTCCATATTATTTTTACTGCACATGTATTAATACATTATTTCCTAGCATCTAGTATCAGAGCTAGGCTCTTTGAAAAAATATTATGTTGAGTGTTTTCTATTGAGTTAGGGAACTTTCTGCAAGTGGGAGTTATTACAATGGCAGGAGGAGTAACCAAGTTTGAAGTAGAGAAATTTGATGGCATAAGTTTTTCCCTATGGAAGATGGAGGTGGAGGATATCTTAGTATAGAATGACCAAGCTATAGCCTTGAAGGGTCTTACAAGAAAACCCAATAGTATAAAAAATGAAGATTGGATTAAGATGGATAGGAAGGCAGTTTCTAGAATCCATCTTTGTCTTGTATATTTTTTTCTCTTCAATGTTGCTGAAGAGAATGTTTTATTAGAGTTATGGGAAAATATGAATAATTTGTACCAGACAAAGCCAAAAACAAACAAAGTATTCTTGAAGAAGCAACTATATATCCTGAAGATGAAGGAGAACTCGTTTATTGATGATCACTTGAATGATTTAAACACAATCATTAGTAAGCTATTATCCATCAATGTGAAGATGGAGGATTAGGATAAGGCAATCACCTTGTTGTGTTCACTCCCTTATAGTTGGGATCCTATGGTGATGACCATCATCAATTCATCATCTACATATATGAATTTTGATGATGTGGTAGTAGCTTTGTTTAGAGAGGAAATGATAAGAAAGTCTTCTGGTGCATCCTCTAGTAATGAAGCCTTGGCTATCAAAGTTTGGTCTAGTGAAAGGAGACAACAAGGGATACCACCATCTAGATCAAATTCTAGAGGACCCAAACAAAAAATAAGGTGTTGGCTTGTATAAATCCAGGGCACTTGCAGAAGGATTGATGGCACTTGAATAATGAGGTGAAGGATGGAAATCATAATCCACCTTTAATTGAGGCCAACATAGTAGATTCAAAGGAAGTGACAACACATGAGGCTATCTACCTCATTAACAATAGATCACTTGATAATGCTTGGGTTATGTACTTATGTGAATATTTTCACATGTCTCCACATAGAGATTGGTTCATGGGATATCATCCATGTAGTGGAGATTCTATCTATTTGGGTGATGATCATCCATTAAAGATTATGGGAAGAGGGGATATAAGGATTAGGTTGCATGATGGTATAATCATAATGTTAAAGGATTTCCTTCATGTTCCTATTTTGAATAATAATATGATGTTCATCAAGATGATGGATGATCTAAAGTATTCTTACACCTTTGGTAATGGAAAATGCATAATTTCCAAAAGAGCCTTAATGGTAGCAAAAGTAAAATCTTATGGCTCCTTCTATCAACTATGTAGAGATTCAGTGACAAGTACTATAGTAGCACCAATATCAGAGATTACTCAAGGTGGTGTGATGGTAATTGGAATTAAGGAGGGTTAAGTTTATTGAAAGCACAAATCAAAGTCTAGGATTGATTTGAAATCAATCAAGTGTATTTATCAGTTATTGACCACATGTTTTTTAGCCAAGATATTGAAGATAAAGAATAAAAACCTTGCAAAGAAAGAGGTACAATAGATACCTAAAATTTTAACTATATAAATTATTTCAAGAATAAGAATAAGAAAGAGTGATACCTAGTGACCTTAGAAGGAAAAGTCCATGTGTTTGGATATGGAGTAGAGAAGGATGCAGTTCAAGTATAGGGTCGAAGACTCCATAGGTATAGTGATGCACTGAGTAATGCAATGACTTCTTAGGCATTGATGATTAGTCCACTAAACTTGTGTCACATTTGGTAGCTAAAGGCTACATGCAAAAGAACAAGTAAGACCTAGTGTTCCTTGAAGGAGAAGGTCATGTTTTTGGACATGCAATAGAGTAGGATGCATTTTAGATGTGGTCTCAAAAATTTGGTAGGTGCAGTTATATACTGAGTAGTGTGATGACTTCCTAAGAGTGGTTGATAGGTCCAACAAACTTATTCCATGTTTAGCATGGTTGGTGACTAAAGGCTACATGTAAAATTTAAGTATTGATTTGTATGAGATCTTCTCTCCTAACTACTATTAAGAGTGCTACTTGTATGTGTTTTTATTCAATAATTGGATCAGCTTGATTCTAACATGGTGATCTATCTAGAAGACATGGAGCATCAGAGATCTATATAGATGAGGCAAATAGTTGTTGGTTTATATATTGAATAAATCATTGTATGGATAGAAGCAAACACCATAGATGTAGTACAAGAATTTCAATACCTTCATGGAGATCCAAAGTGTTTAGAAAGAGTGAAGCAAGTCATTGTGGGTTCAATGATAGGAGCTTTATAATCTTGTTGATGTGTGTTAGTGACATGTTGGATGCAGGCCCCAACATTATCATTGATGCGATGGCTCAGTTGGCTAGTACATTTGAGATGAAGGAGGTAGGAGGAGCAAACCACGGATGGTAAATCAAAGAAGTATCCCACTTCTTGCATTTTGAGTAATCTTCTTAAGAGTATCTTATAATATAAAAGAATTCACGTTTGTCTTATGTATTGGATTCATCAAGAGTAGGAATCATCATGTATGTCATGGTGTGTACTAGAATAGATACTTCCAAGTAGTGGGAGTTATGATCCAATTCATGGTAGATTCCTATAATGAAGAATTGGTCTATGGTGAAGTGTTTAAGAGGAATTTCATATGCTACAATATTCTATGTATGAGCATACATCTAGATAAGAGGTTTTTCAATTTTGATGTTTGGTGGTGATAAGGATGGCATAATCTTATTACAAAAGATAGACATCAAAGATAATATTGTAGATATGTTGATAAGTTTGATTAGTGCATCAAAACTTTTACTATGCTTGTTGAAGTTGTGAGAAGGAAACATCGATCATGGATGGTAGCTGGATGTTATAATATTTAATATTGACTTCAAGTGGGAGAATGTTGGGAATGAAGCCACTATTCATGGTCACTATTCACTATGGTGAGTTGGTAGTGACTATACATATTGATGTGGTACTTAGGTGATGTGGCATGGCCTATGGAAGATGGTATGGCCCATGGAGGATCTTTCACATGTGGTAAAGTTGGTTTGAAATAAAGTGGGGTCTAATTCTTTTGGGGATGCATGTGAAGAGGTGTTGTTAGAGTCAAAAGTTGATTGGGAATTTGTTGAATCTTGTGTGCATAAGGACAAAGAAGATATTCACATATTTGTCTTCACATGAGTAGGTATGGGGAAAATTTATGTGGAGGATCCATGATTCATATGTTTTTGCCTCAAATCTAAATCTATTTTAGACTTTAGTATAAAATTGGAAGACAAACATGAAGGTGGTGGATCTTGTTTAAAGTAGATATGGTACTTTATTGACCTATGCACAAGTGACAAGGTCTTCACTATTGATCAATAGTGATCCCATAAGGAGGGTGGCATATTTTTATCCTCCCCTTATCTTTTTTCTCTCATAACCTTCTCTCTTTGTAAATTCTATTTAATCATGAATCCTTCTTTTGTTATTAACAACTAAGCTTGGAGTTGTAGTGTCCTTGGAAGATTTTACATAAGCAATGATTTGTAAGTAGCTTGATAGCCAATAAGCTTTGTATAGATTTGTATGCTTTATATGAAAGCATTGTAAAGGTGTTGCTAAGGAGAGGAAGATTTGTAGAAGATGAGATTTTTCTGAAGTAATAAGAAGTATAGAAGCTGCCATTTACCCCATGGTTTTTCCTTGCACACTGCAAGGTTTTCATGTAATCTCTTTGTGTTATCTCGTTATTCATTTTTTTATTAGTAGTTTGTTTAATTCCACATTATTTTTCTTGCACATGTATTAGGAAATTATTTCATAACAGTCCATGTATGGTTGGTGATAGATGTTAAGAAAAAAATTAGTTAAAAATTGGGCTCTAATTGGTATTGATCTAAGTTTAAGATGGATATTCCTGAATGTGATTACATGTATACTCTTCATTTTGTAAATAAAATATGCAATTACCAAGCTACAACTAGTTTTTCCATTTGATGAAATTTTAGAATTGATTATGGGATTCAACCTAAATATTTACAAATTTTGACCATGGATGAAGAGAAAACTCAATAAATCATTGATCATGTTATCGATCAACATTTTTTTTCACAATATCAATAAAAAAGAAAGCTACAATGGTGGAGAGAAAGTTAAATATGTCATTTTTTTTTTAATTCAAAGAAACCCAAAAAATATGCATCCACAAGTTAGCATGTATTCATTCAAATTGTTAGTACCCTTTTTTGATGTACTTTGCTATTTACATACACTTTTGTATTTTTACATTTATTGTATAGTCTAGAATTATATTACATTTTAAAGGAGTATTTTTGTGTTTAGATTTATATATTTTTAAAAAAATAATTTGTACCTTGAAATTTTGAATTTTATATATAATTGGATATTTATTTTTCAAATACAAATATGGGAATCCAATTAAGATTGTTATGTGTTTGTTCATATTGTTATGTGTTTGTTCATATTGATTATTCATAAATGTTATTTCAAGTAATTTATTTATTATTATTTACATATTTTTATACACATGAAATGATATATTGCTTGTTATACTTATTTATTTTCAAAAATATTTTTCTTTATTTTGTATTATACTTATAATATCTAGTAAATGTTACATTTTGTATTCTTATCTTTTTGTGTAGTGTGTAATTATATTATATTTTAAAAATAGTATTTACGTGTCTTATCATTTTTTTATTGCATGCTCTATACTTTTAGGGTTTTAATATATTTTCAAAATTCAATGCAAATGAAGAAATCCAATTGTTATTGTTATCATATGCTAGTAAAATAAATAATCAAATTATATTCTTAGAGTTATATATTTTGGGATTTTTGACTTGTCAATATAATGATCATCTTTATCATTATATTTCATATTTCAAACACATTTTACTAATGTAAAAAATAAAATAAATACTTAATACAAATTGTTATGTATTTTAGATTATACATCATTTAGAGTGATTTACTTATTTTTGAAATTAAATCTATGAATTATTCCTACTCTTTAAATATAGAACAATGGCATAGGTATTATGCATAGAATAAAGATCTTATTAAAGAATAGAAATGACATAAGTATCAAATCCATAAAGATATCATAAATAAACACAAAATGGAAAGAAAACATCCTTTTAATATCCATTTACATTTGATTGTTACAAATCAGAGAGTATTTTTTACAAATCAGCATGAAGATACCCAATTGTAATCCACAACTACTTAATGTATTGTTCAAGATGTTATGTGTAGTCCATCAAAAAGTGTTGAAACATTTCCCTTAAAAATCCATGCATGGAAAATTTAACAAAGGATAGGTGTAAAAATCTCCATTATCCACTATTAAAATAAATTCATACACATCGCTTATTGATAACCATTATGATTCTAACTTTGTAAATAAAAAAAAGTGCTTCCATGAAAGGATAAATCATCTATCATATGTTAAAATATGTTATATATGCATGTAGAATTATCCAAGCATGAAGACTATAATATCAAATGGGTATTCATCTTTTATAGATGTAATTTTTTAGTGAGATGACCATTATTTTTCAAAATGGAATAATATAGGCCCTAGGGAAAATCCTGCAAGTTTACAAGTACTTATTCAAGTTTAAAAAATTATTAAAACTATTTTTTTAGGAGAAACATATATGTGGAGGCCAATAAAAATACAACATTCATATCATTAGCTTACCTCACGACATTAATGTGATTGTGAAATATATTCCATAGAGAATTGACTAGTTGGATATATAAAAAATTCAAGAAACAAGGTTCTGAAAATAAAAACCTATGATTTTTATGTTAGCAGATTATGTGACTTAAAAGCCTTGAAATACAAAATAACACATGATTCATACTAAAAAGATGTGATTCTTGATGAAATTGTATTGAAATCATTTCTTGCTAAACCTACAAATGTTTCGTTCAAGCTTGCATATGTACCTATTAACATTCCATAACTATAAAATAAAACCACCTTTTAATGGATGTGAAGATATCTTTTCTAATTGTACAGAATAACCACCTTCATCATTTATGCACGTACTTCCTAATATAGGAACAAAAATATAAGACATTCAAAACTACTTTTAGTCAACACATCAATCAATATCACCTAATATGGCATGGCTAGTACTTGGCTTGTCACTTTTCAACAAGGCTTGTCACTTTTCAACAAATACAACACAAAATGATTGTTTTTTATGCCATTTCCTACTTTGTTTCTTACAAGTCGATTTATGTTTAAAAAACTTTTCTTTAAAAACATTCAGATACATAAATATGCACTTCATTTGATGTATTATCATGATAATAGATTTGGTCGATACAACACATAATAAAGAGATGTCAAAATCATTAAATATGTTGATTTTATATAATTTTTAGAGCATATTACAAAAACCCTTTGGAGATATTAATCATGATCAATTAGAGGCCAATATTATTTTGTTAAACGAACAATAAGTTATGCTTACTGCCAATTTTTTATTGGAGGTTAACTTTGTCAATTATTTTCTTAGGAAAATTCATACTATTGTTTATAAAATTGGCATAAATCTACTTGATTTTCCAATATTTTTGGTTATATGCAATTAAAAAATATACAAATTTAACATTAGATATGAATAATCTTTAACATATTTTGATTCTAATTGTTACTCGTGGTAATCAGAAACCATTTCCATTAAAAATGACTTGAGTTCTAATAATATATAAATCATAAAATTTTAGCATTATAAAAATAAAAAATTGATATTCAAAGAATATCGAATATTAAAAATTGACTTTTACTACAATCTCAAGAGTCTATTTATTATAAATCTTTACATCTCTCCTCTTATTTTATAAAACAATATATATATTCAAATCAAAAACACTATATTCCATGTCACAATTTCATATTCATTGATTAAATTACTATTATTTTTCTCTTATTTATTTCCTTCCTTTTTTAAAAATACATCTAATACAATTCTAATATTTTACTTTCTTTTATCTTTATCCACATTTTCATTATGTCTCCTTAATGTAATTGTTAAATGATATATTAAAAAAAATCTTTAAACTCACCGATTAATACACACATTAATATATTTTATCGAAATGAGTTCTTCTTTTAACACATTTTGACTTTGAAAACCTCAGATAAAGAAGGGCGATATATTAAGAGTGTATGTTACAAATGTTGTATTTGTTTTCTTTGGTTGGGTTTTTAGTGTTAGATGCATTAATGGACTTCTTTTATGGAATTTTGTGGACCATATCAAATATTTTAAATTTTGTGTTTGTGTTTTTTTTTCTTGGGTGGGGAGGGGAAGAAATTTTTTAAATATATAATATTGTGTTAAAATTAAATATTTAAATAATCAATTTTTTTTCAATTTATTATTAAAAAATATTAATTTAATAAAATTTATTTATAATTTAATTTAATATATATTTTTTAAATTAATTAAATAATATAATGATAATATTTTACTATTATTTAATTTTATATATTTATATATATATATATATATATATATATATATATATATATATTTTAAATAATTTTATTAAAAAATAAATTATTAAATTAATATAATTTTAATATTATTAAAAAGTATCTTATTAATATATTTAAATAAGATTACTCCCATTTCTTTGTTAATTTATTTATTTTTTATTCGCTTCAACAGAGAAATAAATTAACTAATGTTGTTTGAAGGTACAAAGAATTTTTTTTTTTTAATATTTTATGTTAATATATTGTAATATTATATATTAATATAATATCTTAATATATTATAATTCTAATTTATTGTAGTTATAATTTAAATTTTTATAATATTATATTTTAATATATTTTATATTAATATATTATAATTTCATTTTCTTATAATTATAATTTAAATTTTAATAATATTTATTAATATGTTTCCATACATCTTTTAATATCTTATATTTAAATATATTATATTTAGTAATCAACATATTTTAATATATTATATTATATATTTATTCATTTTATATTATATTGAAATATTTATTTTAATATATTGTAGTATATTATATTCTATATTTTAATATATTATATTATATTTTTTATATATTATATATTATATTTTGCATTAAAATATGTTATATTATATAATTATTTTAGTGATTAATATTAATATGCTTCTTGACATTTTAGTATGCCTAACGTAATTAAGGGTTTATTTTAATATAACTATCATGACATATATCAAAAAATCATTTAAAATATTAGATGTTGATTTATTATTTTATTAGTCAATGTTGATTACTTTTTATAAATGCTTTTAGTAGTAGGAATTTTTTTTCCTATCATTTAGTTTGCTTAGTTGTTTTTTGTATATTGGGGAAGTTTATCCTACATGTATTGGGATGTTGGTTCCTTACCTTTCTTTCACCTATTTTGGAAAAATTTGTCCCACGTGCATGGTATAGTTGGGATTCTCCTAATTTCTACTAATATGTACATCTCTTTGTAAATTTTATTGATATGAAATACTTAAGAGTCTTTTAGATTGTGGTGAACTACTTAGTTAGGAGTTGTGTAAGTTGCAGGTTATAACAACTTTGAGAGTTGTGAGAGCTATGACCATCTTTATTATATCAATAAATTTATTGTTTGATTTCTAGTTTCAACGAAATTGTGTAATCGATCTTGGATGTTCATGCTTAATTTATAACTTTAACAAATTTAAGTGTTTGATATTCTTATTATCGATTTTGGACGTCCATTCTTTGTCAAATCTCACATGGTATCAGAGCTTTGGGTGCTAGTAATGAACACCATTATTTATGTTGTTTATTCTGAAATCTTGAGTTTATCATTAACAAAAATAGGTTTTTTATATCTAAAATTTTCTTTTGCTGGTTGTGAAGGAAATACTTGTTTTCTTCTTTTGTGGTGCCATTATTGTAGTCAGGATGCCATTATTGTAGTCAGGATGCTATTATTGCAGCCCTAATACAGTTGGGATGCCACATTTCTTTGTCTTTGAAGGTTTTAGAACAAAAAAATCAAAATTTTCATCTATTTGCAAGTACAAATTTACATTTTTCATCAAAAACAATATGTATTTTCTTCTACAAACTGTTCTCTAACTATATAGAATCATGCTAAAATTATTTTAGGTTCTATGCGCCTTATTTTTAGCTTTCTAAATCATTTTGAGTTATTAAATTTTATTGAGAAATGCAAAAATTATCGCAATTTTACTAACTACTACTAGAAAAGAAAAACATATAGTAAGAGATTGTTGCTAAATATTTTTTTATTATTTTTTAAATAAAAATAATATATTGTGGGTAAATTATTTTAGACTTTATAATGCTCCATATTTAAATTCAAGTCTAATGACTGGTTGAAAGGCTATGTCCACTCCATTTTTACTCAAGTGCATTTAAATTTGTGCAAACTCATTAAAATAGGCCTTAATGATGGAAAAATAGATTTTATAATAACTTCTTATTGACTACTCAGATTTGAATGCCACTTTCATTAAAAAAATGTATGATTTTACATGCCCATTCCATTGGTCTCATTTATTTTATAATTTTACTAAAACTATAAAATGCCAAAATTGAGGGGTTGTTGTTGATTAGTCTTAGGGGGGTGTTTATGTGAGTGTTTTCATACAGTTTTCTCCTTGCTTTCTTCTCTTATATATTTAATCTCTTGTTCTACTCAGAGTTTATCATCTCTATAATGAAGGTAGACTTTGTCACGGTGATGGGACTCATTATCAAGTAGAGTTGGTTTTCTATTTTCTCTATTTTGGAAGGCAGTTTTTCTTATATGTTTTCTCATTTTCTCTATTTTATAAAAATTTCTATGTACTTAAGTACCTCATCAAGGCTCATTGCCAAGACTTAATTCTTATATCCATGTAAACTACGTTTAAAGGGGGGTGTTGGTGTAGGATTTTTTTTTCCTACTATTTAACTTGCTTAGTTATTTTTTGTACATTGAAGAAATTTATCCCACGTGTATTGAGATGTTGGTTCCTTATCTTTCTTCCATCTATTTTGGTGAATTTAGTCCCACATGCATGGTATGGTTGAGATTCTCCTAACTTCCACTATATGTGCATCATTTTATAAGCTTTATTGATATAAAATATTTGAAGTATTTTAGATTGTGTAAGCTACTTAGCTAAGAGTTATGTAAGTTGTGAGCTGTGATAACTTTGAGAATTGTAAGAGCTGTGAGTTAAGTGAGTTGTAAGATTCGAGCCTTCATTATGCAATCCATCTCTATTATATGAATAAATCTATTACAGATTCTACTTATTTTTTAATTTTTAGTTTCAATATATTTGTGTGTTTAATCTTCTTGTCATCGGTCTTGGATGTCCATTTTTAGATGAATCTTATAGTATTTGATTTTATATATTATATATTTTAAAATATTATATAAATTAGTAAATATAAACTTTAGAAGCGACTACAAACCCTAGTGGTGACTATAAACAATGGCAACGATTGTAAGTTACAAACCTGTAAAGTCTCCAAAATGGAAAGGAAAAGAATGAAACCTGGACGCAAATGAGCTGAAGCTCAATAAAAATGATGAAAAATATATATCGTTTAAATAAATAAAATAAAAAATAAATTTCATGAAACTATTTAAATAAAAATTATTGATTAAAAAAAATAGGGAGCCACTCCATCAAAACATAGCTTATATATCCAAATGACTATTATACGAAAATATATATTTTAATAATTATACTATAATTTATTCTATTTTATACATAAAATATATGTATTTACATCTATATTATTATATAATTATAAATATATTATATAACTAAAATATTAAAATCATAGATAACTATTTATATATTGTTATAAATATTAAAATTGTATATAATCATATATATTTTATTTTCTGGAATCATTTATATATTGTTATATTCATGTAATTTATATAATATATATAATAATTAATACAATATATTATTATTATATATATTTAAATTTTGTATAATATATTAGTAAAGTAAAATAAAAAATTAATATATTATAATAATTATATTTTCTATTTTAACAATATAATCTAAATAAATATTAGATAATATAATAGGTAATTTATTATTATTAAAATATATTTATTATAATTTATTTCTAAATACAATTAATGACTATTATTTAAATCATGTTTTGTTGTATGACAGTAAAATTTAAAAAAATAGAAGAGCCACTAACTTATAGATTCATATTCACATGGTAAAATGAAGAACAATATGGTTAATAGATCAAAAAGTGTTTAAACCATGCAGAGATTTTTTTACACTGCAAAATAAAATTTGGAAGCATATACAAGGCTCGTGAAGTGTTTGACATAATGGCTGAAACAAAAGTGGTTTTATGGAATGTTATGCTTCTGGGATATGCACAAAATGGTTTTCATTATGACTTTTTAAGACTTTCGAATGAAATATGTTGAGAAGATGTCATCTCTTGGAATGCCAAGGTTGTAGGGTATGCAAAACATCGGTTCTCTAAAAAGGCATCGCATGCATTTAAGCAAATGTAATTTGCATAAGTGGTTTCATGGAATGATATGGCTATAAGTCTAATGCACCTTTAACAAAAGTATTTATGCTAAGTTTTGTAAATTGATAAGGGTTAGGTGGTGGTTGTACAATTATATTTCTCCCATTTTATTGTTGCAATTAACCCATCATGAAGCTGCAGTTTAAACTATTTTGTTTTGTTTTGTTTTGGTTTGTTGTTAAATAGCCAAAATACAATATAACAGTTAATGTATTGGTAATTATGGAAAATCTATTATATATAACATATCTTATAAGTACGTGTTTTGAGCTTTATTGTAGAAATTGTGTGTGTGTGTGTGTGTGTGTGTGTGTGTGTGTGTGTGTGTGTGTGTGTGTGTGTGTGTGTGAGGATCCTACTGCCCACTAAGAGCACACTTTATTACCTTTGTATTAGCAACTAAACACGAAATTTAACCAAAATGATAAGTAACTAGAAATATGAAACAACACAGGATATGAGAGACAATATCCAATTGTATTAATACTCATTCAAAAGAAAATACAATAAAGAAGATGCCACACTTCTTCTTCCCACACCTCTAGAGCTCCCACACTTCTAGGGTTCACCTGTAATTCTCCTTCAACAGTTCACTCTCTCAACCACGGTCACAACAATCAACTCCAATACAGAGTTGTTGTTCACCTCCACTAGTTAGTAACAACGCTGCTAGTACACCAAGTACACAACCGTACTCCAAGTAGATCTTTCCTTCTCTTGCTACCACCTGCAAGTCAACAGACCTTACCATGTAGATATCTCTACACCCTGAAGAACCCTTGTCCTTGCCTCACCAAGTCCTCATGATTCTTCAACCAGTACCCCGATGGATCTCCTAGTAGAACTTGCACAACCTGCAACTCTCCCTGATCATACACACTCAGCACCCCTTTGGAACTAGGAGGAGCTACTCTTGCTCTCTCTTCAAGCACAATGGCTTTCTAGCACACTTTTACAATACAACCCATGAGTCTATTATATAGATCTCATACATACAATAATTAGACTTTCTTAATTACAATAATTAGACACGTAACTCAAGACTATAATTAGCCTCTTAACATGCAAACAATCAGTTTGTTAACAAATTGTTCATCAACTCGCAGTTCTGGAACTGCACAGGGGATCGACGGCAGTCCCTGTCTGCCTGGAGGTGATCGACATCGATCGATCCTGACCGATGTCAGTAGCTTCCTATCTCTCCCCTGACTGACGTCGGTTGGTTTGATCGATGCCAGTGTCTGTGAACTTCAGCAACTCCTCCTGTTTGCATCCTAGTGAAGCTTTTAACTCCACAACCTAACAATCTCCCACTTGGAGATAAACAACTGCATCATACCTGTACCTGTACACCGTCTAATTTATTTCCTGGCTTGTATCCGTCTTTAAGCTCAATCTTGAAGACCAACCACCACACAACCTGTGGTGCACCACCTATCATCCAAGTAACCTACCACATCCGAACCTACAACTCCATGTAGTGAAGACCTTGACCCTGCATAACATGAATCCCTGCTGTTGGTCCCTCTCAGATACCTGAGAATCCACTGAACTGCTCTCCAGTACTTCTTCCTCGAATTAGCTCCAAACTTTTTGACAATTCCCACTGCTTGGGAACACTCAGGTCTATACTAGACCTTATGTGATTTCGAACACTGTTCTAAGCTCAGCTTGAACTGTCCAGCCCTTGGTGTGCTTACCGATTCTGCATCCTGCATCTTGAACCTCGCCAACACCTCTTTCACATCAGCTCCCACTAGAGACAAAAAAATCTCCACATCTCTTATGCCAAAGAATTTCGCTGCTCCCAAATTCTTCATGACATACCTCTGAACTAACCTTACCCTTAGCTCAGCAACTCTCTATATGTACAAACTTGCTCCAAGCATACCATCCACATACAGTAACAGGATAATGTCGCGACCATCATCCACCCTGATAAGACAAACACAATAGTTACACTGACATTGACTAAAGCCCTGCTTTGCCATCCACCTGTCAAAAAACATATACCACTGTCTTGCAGCTTCTTCAAGACCATGTACCCTGGCCTTTCGTCTCACGTATCCATCCACTCTCTTCTTTAACTTGGGAATCCATCCGTCTTTCAGTGCTTTCATCTCCGCTGGCAACTCTACCGAATCTCCCGCTTGGTTCTCTTCTAAAGAATTCATTCCATGCTCCCACTATTTCTTGGATTCTACCTATATTACCTCTTCACGTCTTCCTGGTTCTTGACCATCAGTAAGCAACAAGTAATATAAAGAAGGTGAACAACGAATATGAGGCTCACTTACACTTTCAGTCCTCCATATGGGCGTTTGAGACTCCTTGATAGCTTGTTGTCCGCCCAACATCCGTTTCAGTGATCGATCTCAGCCATCTCCCAATCTGCACCCGACCGATGTCAGTTCCCTACGACTGACCCTTACTATCGACGTCAGTTTCCACTGATCGATGCCGATGTCTTTTTTGCCGACATCGATTACTATCTGACTGACGTCGGTCTTAACCTGCCCGACACCACTGACTCTGCTGATCTGCACATGACCGATGTCGATGCCTGTCTGTTTGACATCGGTTCCTCTTGACTGACGTCGGTAACTGTGTTTTCCTGTGAGTGATGGATTTTTACCCGCGAGCTCCTTTTGGGTCAAAACCCTGTTCAAATTAACACAGCCTGCTCAGAATAATTCAGTCCCCTCAGCTGATCTCTGTCTGTCATCTCCTCCATGAACACCAAGGCTTTCCAGTTCTTAAGTTTGTCAAAAACATCTGTCTTCTGCTTAAGAACATACATTCCCTTCTTACATATGTGACCAAGCCTACAAAGCCACATCTCTGCAACAGAAGGTGAATCAGTAATATAAGTAGATAGATAAAGGATACCTACTTTCTTACCACCGTCTAATTCAAGTGTATCTGCTGTGAGAGTTACTGTGCATCTCTCATCACCCAAATTTCTTGAAGAAATTAGACTCATCTCCAAGACTGGAACCTGCATGACCTTCTTCAACACCTATGTGTTACCCGTCTGTAATTTCAGCTTCACTTCCCCTTTGCCAATAATCTGACAAGGCTCACCAGCTCCTAAATAAATCTCTCCAAAGTCTCCAAAGACATACCCATGAAAAGATGTTCTATTTCGAGCTGCATGGAAAGAGGCAAAAGAATCTGTAAACCAAGATTCTACTTTATCCAGAGCAACTTGTGCAACAACCCCTGCAACATCTGCTTCTACATGTTGATCTTCTACCGACCAACAATCTTTCTTTACCTGCTCTTTCTTTCCATCAATCTGACCATTCGTGCTATTCAGTTTCTCCATTCGTAGCTTACTTTCTTCTGCCATTGCTATACTCCCACTCAATCAGAAACCCCTGTGAGTAACCTGTAATCAATAAACACTAACCAGATATGAACCACCTGTTAGTCAACCCAACCAAAAGCTCTGATACCAACTGTCAGGATCCTACTGCCCACTAAGGGCACACTTGATTACCTTTGTATTAGCAACTAAACACAAAATTTAACCAGAATGATAAGTAACTAGAAATATGAAACAACACAGGATATGAGAGACAATACCCAATTGTATTAATACTCATTCAGAAGAAAATACAATAAAGAAGATGCCACACTTCTTCTTCCCACACCTCTAGAGCTCCCACACTTCTAGGGTTCACCTGTAATTCTCCTTCAACAGTTCACTCTCTCAACCACGATCACAACAATCAACTCCAATACAGAGTTGTTGTTCACCTCCACCAGTCAGTAACAAAGCTGCCAGTACACCAAGTACACAACTGTACTCCAAGTAGATCTTCCCTTCTCTTGCTGCCACTTGCAAGTCAACAGACCTTACTTACCATGTAGATATCTCTACACCCTGAAGAACCCTTGTCCTTGCCTCACCGAGTCCTCATGATTCTTCAACCAGTACCCCGGTGGATCTCCTAGTAGAACTTGCACAATCTGCAATTCTCCCTGATCATACACACTCAACACCCCTTTGGAACTAGGAGGAACTACTCTTGCTCTCTCTTCAAGCACAATGGCTTTCTAGCACACTTTTACAATACAACCCATGAGTCTATTATATAGATCTCATGCATACAATAATTAGGCTTTCTTAATTACAATTATTAGACACGCAACTCAAGGCTATAATTAGCCTCTTAACATGCAAACAACTGGTTCGTTAACAAACTGTTCGTCAACTCGCAGTTCTGGAACTGCACAGGGGACCGATGTCGGTCCCTGTCTGCCTGGAGGTGACTGACGTCGACCGATCCTGATTGATGTCGGCAGCTTCCTATCTCTCCCTTGACCGACGTCGGTTGGTTTGACCAACGCCGGTGTCTGTGACACTTGAGCAACTCCACCTGTTCGCGTCCTGGTGAAGCTTTTAACTCCACAACCTAACTCTGTGTGTGTGTACGTGTTTTGAGCTTTGTTGATATATATAAGTAGAAATTATATATATATATATATATATATATATATACTTGTGTTGATGTATTAAGTAGTATTGGTAAGGTAGTAGGCTAACTTTTTGTAAATACTTTGTTTATCTAATAGCTATTTGTGATAAGGCCACCCATTATGCCATTTAACTCCTAAAAGAGTTTTATAGCTTTCTTTGAGGTGCTTAATTCAATAACATATGTGAGACCAAAAAAATCGGTTAGACATAGTTCATATGTGATGCTTTCAAGTCTTGATATGTAGTTCATTTGTAGTTTACTATAGTAACAAATCACTAAAAATAAAATTATTTTCTCGTTAAGATTTTGGTTTGATGTTCATCGTACCTTTCAGTGTTCAAAATATGCATATATTTTGCTCCTTGGTCGTCTAAATAAAACCTTCTCTACCCAGCGTGTTATTATTTGATCAGGGGAAAAAAAATTAATAAAATAACACATGACAATATTTAATTGACATAAAAAGTGAATATCCAAAATGAGATAAAAACCACCCTCCAAAACCACAATAACTAAAATGCGAATCTTTAAAACTGTAAAAAAAATCTTGAAACTTTACCCCTCAATAACATGCCTCTAATATAATTAATTAATTAATTAAAAAATTTTAAAAAAAAAATGAATTAGATTTTATTTATCCATCATTCATGTTGGGATCCAACATCAACATCATTGATATTAAAAAAGTCTTTTACATGTACAACCTTTGTTTCGACTTTGGAGTAATTGCTTCCTAATAACGAAATTGTTAAAATTTTAAAAAGAGAAATATGGAAATATTTGTTTAGATTTTCCCTATTTTGATGCTAAAAAGTCAATGTGTTCCCGTTGCACATATCATGTGTTTTAAAGGACGTGTCACACGTGACACCATCCTTTATGCTTGAATTAGTGAGGATGACTCCAATGGCCTATTTATTCAACTCTAACGATGTCAATATTATTCCCTGTCCTTTGCGGAGTTTTAAGGTTTTTTTTGGTTTGTGTATTATTTAGAAAAAATATATATATGTCGTACAATAAATAAACTATTGATATTGTAGTGAATGTCAAATCTTGACAATCAATTTTGTCAATATCAATTATGTCTTTATTGCGACTCATTCTATATGCTTTATGTATGATTCGCAGTGAAGATATTTTGTGCAACATTTGTTGACAATCACTCTGTATAATAAGAAGAATTAGAAAATGTGTCAGATTGTTGATATTTTATGAGAGTCCAAAGTATTTCATGAAGGCACCAATCACATACGTATGTAAGTTAGGTGGTTTTGAACCTAAAATATAGACAATGTGAACAATTTCTCTAATAACTCCATTAACTAACCCTGTTTTAAAACATATATTAGATGTCAACATAATCTTGTCCTTTGCATATAAGAATAGTTGTCTCTAGTTGAGTGTCAATGATGTTAGGTGTGACAAGTTGTTTGTTTTGTTTTGCTTTGCTTATTGTAACTCTAATGTTTAACAATTTTCACATTTGCTTATTATGCAATGCAATTAAGTTATTTGTCGCATACAAATGTGTTGAGATTTCAAGGGTTTATTGCTTTTATGGAGACATAAAGAATTTTGTTATTTATATGAAAATATTTTAGTCCTCTTTTCTTGGGTTTGCATTTCATGTTGATTAATAAACTTCTTAACACTAATTATTGTGTGATGCAACTTTGTTGATGAGAAGTTGTGTCTAATATTATAATTGTTTCAAATATTTTCCATAGTGTGTGACCAAATGACTTTCTCACATGCATTTTTATGTCCCTTATGAGGGAACAACTAGCATAGGTATCAAATTAGTACAATGGATTATCTCCAGAAAACTATGTTTTTATTTTAAGGGAATGCCTCATGCAATCGATTGTTTATATTGTTGAACATTTTTTGGCCTATAAAGCTCATTTCATCAATGAAAATGTATTATGTGTCTTATTTACACTAGAAAAGTTCCTTTATTTCTTGGATAGGAATTTGATAACCTAAATGTATTGACTTATTTATTTTGAATGTTGTAACACTTATTGGAATGATGATAAAAAATTTACCCCAATTTGGATTGTAGAACCGTAATTAAGATAGAAAATTGAATGTAATTCAAATTGTAAAGTGTGACAATTAAACATGAATCTGAATGTAACATACTGAAATTGATATGACAAGTAGCATATGCTAAATATAAAAAATACTAAAGAGGTAAAGGTACTTAGCTTTTTTAGTAATTCATTGACTTTGACTCACTTTGACAAATGAAAGGGACTGGAAGTAGGTCTGTGAGTTGTTTGAATCTAAAACTAATTGTATGTGCACACATGGTCACTAACATCAGTTTAGGTTGAAACCATTGACAAAATTGATTCTAGGCTGACATTAATGTCCTAGGTTATTTTGAGGATTTGTGACCATACAATTCGTTGCACCTACCTATAATAGTTTTATATGTGTGATACAACGGAGTGTGTGCACAATTCTAATTAGCAGTCTCCTTCTCCTTGAAACCATAGGTCCATTTATGAAGGGATAAAACCTGTAAAAGCTTGGAAAGTGTAATGGGTTGAGCTGACCCTAATCACCCTCCTACTCCTCCCCTTCCCTTGTTGATAATTAACCGCTACCTATATATCCGATATTCCGTAGAGGGAAATCAAAACATGTGTAGTTCTTCCCCTTAGTGTGAATGTGTAATTGGGATCCTTTGCCATATGAATTCACCTGGTGATCTAACTTTTGAAACTTTAAAATGTTTTCTCTTAAATTGGCTTAGTGTGCTTCAGACTTGGCTGATGACTGCTCCTAATGTTGATTTTCCAATTAGGAAGAATATGATTATTTTCCTCAATTTGCATTAGTGCATAAATATGTACCAAATAATTGCTAAATAGATATAAATAGAGAAAATTTAACCTTGATTTGTATTTATATGATTCCATTTGGGTACTTTCTCACACCACTGACATACTATGTAAATGGGTCGACCTATAGGGATTGATTAGATTTGAAAAATAGTTGTTATTGAGTGAGGTTTGATAACATCACCCTTACATTAGTTTTGTCGAACATTTCCATTAGGATATTTTTTTGACAAAATTGTCTCAGCCTAATGTTTATTTCCAAGAGACAAGAATGTAAATTTAGTGATCTAAATATGTTTAGCTAAGATATTCAACTAGTTTAACACAAACTAAGAGGTTCTTATAGGTGAATGAAATTAAAATGGGAAGGACAAACTCATAACAAGCATGTGGATGTGAGAGAATGATGAACAAAAGAATATATGTGCACACAAGTCATGTATGGTAAAGGTGGGTCAAAATTAACATTGTCAAGTGTTTAATACTAGATTTTAATATCTAAAAATTTCTCCCTTTATTATAGTATTTAAATGTAATACAAATACTATAGTAAAAGGATAAAGATGTACTTGAGTGTGTAGAACACACTTTGTCATTTAGATATGGCTCCAAATGTGAAGCTTACCCCAAGTAAATCTATAATAAAAATATCGTATTTAATGTCCACATGAAATCTGAAATTTGAACTATAATATGAAATTTAAACTTTGAAATTTGATAGCAACGAAGGAATACACATGTATGTGGGCGAAACCATTTTTCCTTGTAACTTGTTGGAGATGATGCTTGTTGAAAAATTGGATAAATTTTCTATCTTGTTGAAGCACATAGAGAATTGGGGTGATTGTGACCCAATTTTTTGTAACTATGCAATCCTTAGGTTGAGAATAAAAATTCCCCAAACCTCATGAATGTATGGAGTAGTGTCATTGAGTGTTGTTTATCCTCAACCACATTAACTCAAGTAAATAATCTAGCTGTAATCTTGTACCCCAAGATTATAAGGTGGAAACTACATAATGGGTTTGCTACGAGTAATGTCATGGTCATTGAGCATTGTTGAACCTAAATGTATATTACTTCAAAAAATGTGAATCAACCACTACAAATAGACTTAAAGATTCAAGGTTGTTCACTTTTTGGTGCCATTCGATTATGTTTACAAATAAACAACTAAGATAATGCTCACTGAAAAATATTTAAATGTGCGTGAACAAGCTGCATGCCTCACTAAATCAATGTTAATTGATGTAGAATGATATGCATCTATACCCTTAAAATGAGAACTTATATTTAAATGTATCTATATGTGAAAATATGTAACTTCTATTCCTATAAACTATGTGCACCTACATGGCATGTGCACTTAGTTGTATCTAAATTTATACTTTATAACTCATGTATCTATTACATGTGTGCATATGCCCTTATAATTTTTACCAATGTGTAAAATAATTATCTCATATTTGAACTAATTTGATATCTAACCCACTTTGAATTTCTAAAATCTATTTTTTGTCCTAAAAAACATGAATTCCCTATTTATGGAGGCTTGTGTCTCTATGACAAACAAACTAATATACCCCCATTTTGAGGTGAGGGATGTATCCTACAAGTCACTCATCTAAAAAGAAGAGTTAACTATTTCATGTCAATTATATAATATTTTAATCATGTCAACATGTGGAGAATATTTTATCACAGTAATTTTTATGTCATAAAAACATGTATGTTACATATGTAATGCAAGGCATATAAGTGTCATGTCAAGATAGATTTATCAATAAGTCACACAGTAGTAACCATCAATGATGTAGTAAATAAATAAAACTACACATTAAAGAGGTACATAAAAAATCATGACACCACACACAAAGGGGAGGTGTGTGATATATATCACAACACCCAAAAACTCAACAAGCTCGACAAATACAACAAGATCATCATGTAATCCTATATTAATCCACTCATAAAAAAGCAATGCCAAACATGAGGATAAGGGACATAAAATAAGGCAAAAAGATATGTCACAAAAAAATAAGGCCAAGGGCCACATATAAGGGACATAAAAATGTGACAACAATCAAGGCCAAGGGCTGCAGACAATAACCTATCATGCAAGAGCAACAACATTAACGAAACATGGAAGAAGTGAAAACTAGCCTAAAATATATATGTATATCAATGTCACATCATATTAAAGTAGTATATCCATGTAGCACTATGTAATATATGAGTAACTAACAAGACATGCATAATCAATCTAGATAGCTCAACATGGTAAAATATCATAGAAAGATATAACATGTGATAATGTGACATGTGGAATAAAATGCCTCCAACATTGGCATGGCTATAGGGTATATGAGATTCCAACATTTATGTGTCTAATATCAAGTTCACCAATATTTTCAATCCAAATTTTGATTGTACAACCATATTCAAGATAGAAATTCAAATGTAATTTAGATTGTAAAGTATGAATTTTAAGCATGAATCTGAATGTAAAAATATTGAAATTGATTTAAAAAGTGGCATATGCTAAATATAGAAAATACTAAAGAGATAAAGATACTTAGATTTTCTTGTTTATTGACTAATTGTGATTGACTTCTAAAGGTGGAAAGGGGATAGAAGTTGGCTCATGAAGTTGGATTATGTGTTATAGGAGAACTATGAGGGTTAGAGATGAACCATCTACTTCTACACTTACATAGACTAGTATTCTAAAAAAACTAGAGGATTCTCTCTCATTTGACATGATCAAGACATGACAATGAGTTTTCTCTCGTAGTCAAATGTCTCTTAAAGGAACAAAAGATGATTAGTGGGGGCACATCCTCTAGCTTGTTATCCCAATCGATGAAACGTCTTTGTAAACACGTGTAGATGGGATTTTAAAACTAGAACAATTATTATTTGGTCTACATCAAGACCTACGATTGAAATTTGCACTTGATTGGATGCATCAAAGAGATCAAACCATCAAAAGGGAAACATGAAGGATCTTTTAGAGCTTTGTAACTCCTTGCTTCCTTCTAGACTCCTTCATTTTCCAACATAGGAAATGCTCTCTGATAGGACCATGAAATAGTTTCATAATGGTTTCTCAAGCTATTTGTGGTTGTTTGTATCTAAAATTACCATGCCAAGAAATTTACAGGTCAATCAAACATGGACATGATAATATTTAACATGTTTAATGATCTCAAAGATGATGATTTGTAGGTAGGTTTTGGAGAATTTTTGATGTAAGTAATCTACTTGCTTACTCTAATTATGGCCAATTATCCTTTAGGTAAACCTTCATTTCTAAGCTTTATTAAATATTAATCACCTATTTATACCTATACTCACAAACTTTTCAACTTCTTCCCCATTTTTATAGCTTTCTTAGCTCATATCCAAAGTGGTTCGAAGCTTTATCAAATTGTTACATAAGTTCTAAACGTAGATGAGTCTTATTTTGTATACAAGAATCTCTCAAACAACCTTAAACATATTTTGTTTAGGTTTTCATCTACGTTGGAGACTTTTAAATAGATATTATGGTGATTTTACATTAGATTGGGGTAAATAACTTATTACTAGACTCTAGTGATCCTTTACCAATAGATCAACAAAATTTCATAACATATCAAAACCCCTTCATAACAATAGTTTTCAATCATGATCTATCCATATTAAGAGGAAAATCAAGGTTGTAGATAGGGTTTTTACATGTTCAAGATATTTTTAGACCTTATTCAAGCACCAAATGAGTAATGGCCAAGTTGCAACCCTGTAGGCACGTTCACAAGGTTATCTAAGCAGGTATGTAGGGTTATGAGCAAGAATAGAGCATGCTTATGATAATTGTAGGTCTACAGGGTAAAAGAACAATATTTAAGGCCCTAAACAAGGTTTTAATCATGATGAAAGAAGAAAGATGATTATTACAAGGAAGTTCACATGTTTCCATCATTCTTGCCATCAAGCAGATTCCAAGCATGTTTCTAAGGCTTTATAAGAGTAGGAAATAGGTTTATAAGCAAAAGAAATGCAGGAAATGTGATGATACAAGTCTAAGACAAAGTGTCATGATTCTCCCAAGTTCTATGTTTCTAGATGAGTAATGACTAGATCATACAGAGGAAATAAGGTTTCATGATTCTTGTAAGACAAGTCATGGATTTCATCATCCTTCATAACAAGAAAACTAACGATGTAAATTGCCTGAAATTTTCTAGAAAGGTGAGTTAAGAGTAAATTGAATTATTTAAAGTGATTTCAATGTTTTATGGCACCTATAAGTGAAGAATCTCAGGGCTACAGTCCTTGAACAAGGGCTAAAACATAGTTTTTTTGACTTCTTGTAAAAATTAAGCATAAATAAAGGTACCAACATGTTTGTTGAATGAGAAAACACTATTAGAAGATTAATAACCTTTAGAAGGCATAAATATTCTATGTTTTGTATGAAATATTCACTAAGTAAGGTGACAAACTATGGGCACAAAGGCTAGAAGCCTATCCAATGTGTTTGCTGAATTAGATGAGTAATGACTAGATCACATAGAGGAATGTATTGTGTTTTCGCTTCTCCTTTTTTTAAGAAGATAATCTACTCTACTCATGCCACCAAACATGTGAATTTGAAATCTCATCTAGTTCCACTAACCTACATTACAATTACTAGAAAAAAAATTAAATAGAAATAAACACTTAATGATAAAATAATTCAAAATTAAAATACAGTAAATCAAATAAGTTAACCATATTAATTTGAAATGTAAGATGAGTTACTCATACTAACCTTACCAAGTCAATCTAACATACCTTCAAGATCAATTCTATTTTTAAGTGTTTCAAGAATCGCTTCATGCTCAGATTCATGAACTTTCCACAAACTTTTATTTTTAGGCTTTCCACAACATTTGATCAATTGAATATTTGTAGTGATAACTAGATTTGAATAATGAAACACTGCCCTGTGTGTTTCAAAGTCCTCAAATAATAATTGTTTTATTTTTTATGATAGTACATACGAAGCCAAGTTCCTATAACCACTACGGATCTAGTGGGATAAACTATGTCTTCTATATCATTGACATTCGTGGTTACTTTTTTTTGCCTCTACAAAATGACACAAGTAGTAGTCATTTCTCTTATCATTATCCTCAGGGGAAATTATTTCAAAAACATGCCCTACATTTAAATTACAATCAATTTGTAATCACATATAGAAAAAATTAAAGATATCACTAATAGAACTAAGGCTACATTTAAATTAGAATTAAATTGTACCTAGTTGCACAAGATATGAGATGTGGTCAAAGTCAATAGATGATGCCAGTTCATGATTTGTCAGTTGTTGGAGTGAATGGCTACTCTTTACAGGTGTTATAGGTCTAAAATACCATTCATGAAATTATTCTTTTGACACACATATATTCCAATTAAATTCTATACAACTCAATTAACGTTTGTGAACTATAATTTAAGCTTTGAATGGAGTGGAAACCACTCAATCTACGTACTCTACTGTAATATTCATAAATTACCTTTTATTTTTCTTCCATTAACTAAAATAATCTCTGCACATGAGAACATTTATATGATCCATGACAAAAAAATTCATTGTACTAAGTCACAATACTTACAACATTGATCAAATTAGAACTATTCTTGTGTTTTCCATGCTCTTTATTAAGGGCTATTTTTACACATGCACTTGCACATCATGTTCTCCTTTTCCATGCCCAATCTAAATAAAGCTATAAAAAATTTGAACCCCATTCTTCTTATGCATTTTGCTTAACCAGTAAAACATTTTTGAATTCTTAAATTATATTACACAATTATTTGACCAAATATAGTGTGTATCAAACATGAGTTATCTTGCATTCATATTCCTATTAAATATCTCAAAACAACCTTCGACAAACTCTGGAGAATATGATATGTCATTGTTCATATAAAAGTGGTACTCCCTCAAAATATTTATATTGTCATATGTGCTATCAAGTGCATGTCTAAATGTAAAATGCATAAATTTTTTAACTTGAATTATATTATAAAATTGGGATTGAACCTCATTATGTAGTTTTAGTATGTAGTTCTTAGCAAAGTTTGCAACTGAAATAATGGTGCCAATTGGAAATTTATCCTTTCATAGCTCAGATTGATTATCTAACTATTTTATTTTTTGTGTGTATTGCATATTGGTAGATAATATTCTTCTTGAATTCAAACATGAAATCAGATACGAAAACTTTGGTCGTAACCAACTCACAGCTTAATGACTCTTTTTCATATTTTAACACATACTTTGAATTTTTTTACTTATTATAATCAACTAGTTGCTTTTCAAATTCATGTAAAATTTATTCATGTATACAACTGGTCAATTTTGATAAATCACCACAATTATTACATGTTCCATCTAAACATTGTTTGAAATACATATCTAACTATTGATTAAGTTCTCTTATCTCATTTAAATACATATCTAAATTAAATTCCATATAATTGGGCATGTTATTTTCATTTAAAATATTAGCTAGTGTGAATGAAGTACCTTCACTTTACCTAGAAGCTCTTATGGATGGTCTCCTATCTGTGTGTCTTTTTCTTTATTTTTCTCTTTTCTCTTCAAATTTTTCATTTATTGGCTCTTTAATTGGTCTTTTACAATGCCTTTTCGACCCCACTATTTATCTTTACTAAAATAAGTCAATTGTAGAATAAAATTTGAAGAATTTGTAATGATTGAGACAAAGTGAATGTAGAATTTACATAGTTACAATAGTAAAAACTAGTTTAAAACTTATAAAAAGCAAAACAAATAAGAAAATTTTGTGGGAATGGAGACAAATCCATGAATCATAAAGAGCATGCATGCTTTTGAAAAACATGCACACCCTTTGTGGTTCACAAATTAAATGGGCAAATCATTTATTGTGAGGATGGGGTTTTCAAAGGGCATATGCCCTTTGCAAAGGGTGTACACCTTTTCTAGTTTTACAAAAAACAATTGCCCTTTTCATTTCAAATTTGGTTCGATTTTAGGTCTGGGGGGATGAACCTATTTCAAACCCTATCATGAACCATAGCATTTGATTTTGTGAAAAATTATGTCTTTTCCATCTTTCATGACCCATCTAATCACTCAAATTTTATAATTTAAAAAAAAATTATATGGAATTGTAGAGGGAGAAACATAGTTTTTAAATATATAATTTTTTTCAATGTTAAATTATTATTTATAATTATTACTTAATCTATATATAACATATCTCATTATAGACTATATACATATCGTTATAAATATCTTTATAACTTGTTGAATATTAATTGAACATTTGTAAAACTTATATCTCAAAAATCTACACATTGTCATCTTTGAATTAAAAAAAAGAAAAATCATGAAATCCAAAAGTTGTGTTCATACACTTACAGTTTCGATTTTTCAACTATTTTGATTTATAAAATTATATTTGTGTGTGTGTGTGATAAAATTATTAAAAATATTTTCAACAATCTTTGATATTTCATCTTGTTAAGGTGTGGAGCTAAAAGCTTCACGGATGAGCAAATGCAAAGGTTGCTATATTACACAGTCACCGACGTCGGTCAGGGATCGACTAGAGGCTGTCGACGTTGGTTATGGATCGGCCGATGTCGGTCATGTGCAGGCAGACAGGGACCGACGTCGGTCACCTGTGCATTTCAGAATTCTATTTTCGTGGAATGAACGGATTGTTTGCATGATAAGTTGAACTGTTAGTTGTAAGTCCGCATTTCTATTTTTGGCAGGACTGATTTGGACCTTTGATTAGGAGGTGTATCTAACGGTGGAGAATGCATAGCTCATGATCCCTAATTCTGTATAATAGGGATAGATCTTCATAGCTTGTATGTATGTAGAAATCAATTCAAATAGCTGAATTGTGTTTGTAATTGTGAGAGAGAACTCTTGAGGGAAAGAGATTTGTACATCTGAGAGGTGTGGAAGAAAGAGAGATTTCTTCAATTGTATTTCTTTTTGGAAGAGTTTAATACAAGTTTTCATTATTTTTTGTATCTCTTATTCTTTGTTGATTTCTAATTCTAGTTACTTATAATTCTGGTTTAATTATGTGCTTAGTTGCTTACAAGAGTAATCAATTATTCTTGTTAGATCCTGACAAGTGGTATCAGAGCTTGGATTCACTAACAGGTGGTTTCAGATCTGTTTAGTGTGTGTTTATTAAAGGTCACTCACAGGAGTTTCTGTTTGAGTGGGAGTATAGCAATGGCAGAAGAAAGTAAATTGAGAATGGAGAAGTTTAACTGCAAGAATTATCAATTATGGAGGATGCAGATAGAAGATTATTTGTATCAGAAAGATCTGTACTTACCATTGGGTGGGGTTTAAAATAATCCCACATATATGGAATATGAAGAATGGAATGTTCTTGATAGAAAGGCTCTTGGATCTATAAGGTTGAGCCTGGCATCTTCTGTGATTTCCAACTTGTCACCGGCAAAGACAACGGTAGAGTTAATGGATACTTTAGCAAATTTATATGAAAAGCCCTCAGCTTCAAATAAGGTATATCTTATGAAGCAATTATTTAATTTACAAATGTAGGAAGGTGGATCTGTATCTAATCATCTTAATAATTTCCATGGAATTGTAAATCAATTAAATTCAATCAAAATAGTTTTTGATGATGAAATTAAGGCTCTCTTAATATTTGCTCTTTACTTGAAAGTTGGCATAGTTTGGTAATGGCAGTTAGTAATACTGCATCTACTATAAATATCTTGAAAGTAGATGATGTTGTTAGTGTAATCTTGAATAAAGAAATTCGCAGGAAAAGCACAGAGGAAACATCAGGAAATGCTTTAAGTATTGAAAGCAGGGGAAGGCAAAAAGAGAAGCGCAAGCAAGGGAGATCAAGGTCTAAGTCAAAGATGAGAAGTAGATCCAAATCCAAAAATGAAAGAAAAATAACCTGCTGGAATTTTGGAAAGATAGGGCATGCAAAGAAAGATTGCTAGTTGCCTGTTAAAAAAGAAAATCAGCATGAAGGTAAAGAAGAAGCAAAAGTTGCAGGTATTGTTGCACAAGATGCTCTTATATTTTATTTGTATAATAAAATAGAATATTGGTTTTTAGATTCTGGTGCCTCTTTTCATGCTACCCCAAATAGAGAATATTTCAATGATTATGTCCAGGGAGATTTTGGAATAGTTTATTTAGGGGATGATGAGCCTTGTAAAATTGTTGGCAAAGGAAAAGTGCAGCTGAAATTGTAGAATGGCAACACATGGGTGTTGAAAGATGTCATGCATGTACCCATCCTGAAGAGGAATCTGATTTCTGCAAGAAAGTTAGGGGATGAAGGTTGTACAGTAACTTTCACAGCTAAATCTTAGAAGGTTACCAAGGGTGCACTTGTATTAGCCAGAGGTAAGAGAGTATGTACTCTCTATTAATGTAATTGTATTACTGATTATTCTCCTTCTGTATTATCTACTTCCGATGTGGATGCAAAGTTGTGGCACCAGAGGCTTGGCCACATGAGTGAGAAGGGAATGAAAATTCTTAAGTCAAAAGGTAAGCTTTTATATTTGAAAAGCATAGATCTAGATTTCTGTGAGCATTGTATTTTTAGAAAACAGAAGAGAGTAAGATTTCTCAAGACTAGGTCAACAAAGAAGAAGCACAAGTTGGAGCTTGTTCACACAGACGTGTGGGAACCAGCTCAGGTAGCTTCTATTGGAGGATCACAGTATTATGTTACTTTCATTGATGATGCTACAAGAAAGGTATGGGTCTATTGCATAAAGAAGAAATTTGATGTTTTTGACACATTTATGAAATGAAAAGCTTTGGTTGAGAATGAAACAGGTTTGAGATTGAAGTTTCTTAGATCTGACAATGGTGGTGAGTACTGCAGCTATAAATTTAATAGGTATTGTTCTATGAATGGAATACACAGGCAAAGGATGGTTCCAAGGACACCTTAGCAAAATAGAGTTTCTGAAAGGATGAATAGAACAATAATGGAGCATGCACGGAGTATGAGGTTGCATGCTGGTTTGCCCTTACAATTCTGGGCAGAAGTTGTAGATACTGTGGTTTACCTGATTAACAGAGGACCCTCTACTGCTTTAGATGGTGGAATTCCAGAAGAGGCTTGGACAGATAAAAAGGTAGATCTTTCATTTTTCAGAGTTTTTGGTTCTGAAGCTTTTGTGCACGTTGATAAGGAAAATAGAAAGAAGCTAGATGCTAAATCTATGAGGTGCACATTTATTGGTTATGGCTATGAAGATTTTGAATTTCGGTTGTGGAATCTAGGAACTAACAAAATTATTAGAAGCCGTGATGTTGTTTTCAATGAAAAGGTGATGTACAGTGATCAACTCAAGAAGCTGAATAATTTTGAGCAGAGCAATGTTGATTTGGATGAGGTGATGATCCAAAATGAGCTCGCGAGAAAGAATAATCACAGACAGGAAAACACAGACACTGACATCGATCAGGAAGGAATCGACGTCGGTCATATAGGAACTAACGTCGGTTAGACAAAAACTGACGTCGGTCTGGTAGAACCAACGTCGATCAGGCACAGACCTGGAGATGATCGAGATCGGTCACTGATAGAGAAGTTGGGTGGACAACAAGCAGTGAATGAGTCTCATATGCCTAGGAGGAGGTCAAAAAGGGTAAGTAAACCTCCAATTCGATATTCCCCTTCATTATTCTACTTATTGCTCACTGATAGTGGAGAACCAGAGAGTTTTGATGAGGCAATGCAAGTAGAAACCCAGAATCAGTGGGAGCTTGGCATGAATGAGGAAATTGATTCCTTAAAAGAGAACCAAACGTGGGATTTGATTGAGTTGCCAGCTGGAAAGAGAGCACTGAAGAACAAATGGGTTTATAGGTTAAAGGAAGGTGAGAATAGACAAATGAGACATAAGGCCAGGGCTTTAAGAGATTGTTAAGGTGTGGATCTAAAAGCTTCATGGATGAGCAAATGCAAAGGTTGTTGTATTACACAGTCACTGACGTCGGTCAGGGATCGATTGGAGGCTGCCGACGTCAGTTATGGATCGGTCGACGTCGGTCATGTGCAGGCAGACAGGGACCGACGTCGGTCACCTATGCATTCCAAAATTCTCTTTTTGTGGGATGAACAGATTGTTTGCATGATAAGTTGAACTGTTGGTTGTAAGTCTGCATTTCTATTTTTGGCAAGACTGATTTGGACCTTTGATTAGGAGGTGTATCTAACGGTGGAGAATGCATAGCTCATGATCTCTAATTCTTTATAATAGGGATAGATCTTCATAGCTTGTATGTATGTAGAAATCAATTCAAGTAGCTGAATTGTGTTTGTAATTGTGAGAGAGAACTCTTGAGGGAAAGAGATCTATACATCTGAGAGGTGTGGAAGAAAGAGAGATTTCTTCAATTGTATTTCCTTCTGGAAGAGTTTAATACAAGTTTTCATTATTTTTTGTATCTCTTATTCTTTGCTGATTTCTGATTCTAGTTACTTATAATTCTGGTTTAATTCCGTGTTTAGTTGCTTACAAGAGTAATCAATTGTTCTTGTTAGATCTTGACACATCTATCCATATATGAAATTTCATATAATATATGTGTGTGTGTGTGTGATAAAATTATTAAAAATATTTTCAACAATCTTTGACATTTTATCTATTCATATATGAAATTTCATATAAAAATCTATTCATTTACTCAAAAAAAGTGTGTTCGTACACATACAATCTCCTTATATTTTCATAAACTTACCCTATCTATTGTCATAAATGCATCTATTTTGCACACTTTTATCATATATATATATGCCACAATTCATGTTGTTATGTCATTGTCAAATTATTTTTTGAAGTGTCTCTAACATTCTCTCAAAGTTCAACTATTATTATTTTAAAAAAAAAGTGTCACTTTAAGCCCCCCTTTTGTTCCCCATTATCTTGCATCTATCCACTTTACATGTCTTACCTCTTTGTGTACACCTTGTTTGAAAAATATTTGTACATAACCATGAATTGCCACCTTCCTTGCTCTATATTTGTTCTTTCCTTGGAGCTATCATTGTTCTCCTCATCATGATATTTTATCCTATGTTTGATGTAAATTATATATTCTATTTTTTTGTCTCAATCTCAACCAATTTCACCCTTGGTCAATCCTCTTGCCTCATTTCTTATTCATGATAGTGCAGACACTCAAACGCTATATGTCATCCACATACATAATAAAGATAAGGTATGTGTGGATTATTTCGTCCTCTACTACCACCATAGCCTCTACCTCTCTAAAATCCTCTTCATCTTTATTGATTTTGAAACCCTTATCTATTATCCTCTTATTTTTATATACCATAATATGATTCTCCTCTATTGGGATTAAACCTATCTCGTCCCCTTATTGGAGATGATTATATATTTTTCTGGTGAAGTTGATCTTTCTAAAAGCCTATGTATTTTATTTTTCTTCTACCTTCAAAGCTAATTGGTAAGCTTGTTCTATGCTATATAATTTGTGCATGGTCTATTCATCTTGAATATAAAACTTTAAACCATTTATTTACCTTGTGGCCATTTATTCTTTTATTTCTCATGCTCTACTTGTATGGATAGCTTGTAAAACTCATTTATATAGTTTTGTACATAGTGATATTTTTGCCTTAAATTATGCAATCTTTGTAGAGGGTTTGTGCATAATCTACATGAATAAATTCCTCTCTCAGCATCTTATCTATCTTGCTCCAAGTCTGGATTTTTTCTTTACCCTTGATATGTCTCTCTTTTTACAGGGGATCCCACCAAATCATTGCATGACCCTTCAATTTTGTGTATGCAAATTTTGTTTTCTTTTTTTTCTTTTAGACTTTTCCATTCGAAAAAAATCCATACTTTTTGACCAGTCTATCAACTCCTCTAGTTTCAAAGTACCTCCATACTCTAAAATTTTCACCTTGATTCATTTGTTCCCTCTAAAGCCCTAACCATCATTTTTTTAATTGATGGCAGTTGTTATTGTTCTTCCTCTTCTTACTAAATTTCTTCTTCATAATCTATTTTTTCTTCCGTTTCATCTCCCTCTTATCTTTGTCTTTGACGTACGAAAACTGCAGTCAATACTTCCATTTGCCTCTGCAACTATTATAGTGTTATTCATCTGTACAATTCTTCCTCGTCCTCTTGCAATCTTTTACACAATATTATTTAATCACAAAATTTTCTCCCAAAATATAATTTCAAAACCAAATATTAATTAATAATTAAATTACCTCCAAGCCCTGAACCCACTCTGCTAACATATGATGAAACTAGAAACTAGCAAAGTAAAATTTCAATATGTACAATTTACTCATAATTTTGTGAACACTAATCTTTAATGATTCTTCATGAATGAATTAAAAGCATTACATAAGAATTTTTAAATAAAGCTCAACTCAAAATTGGAGTTGACATGTAAAATTAAAAAAAAAATTAAATAAATCAAAAAGCTATCTAGCGTTAACTGACTCTATTTTTTTTAGTAATTGTTATTTTGAGTAAATTTTTCATGTAAATTTAACAGGGACTAATTTTGACATGAAATTTCATACGAACCTAAAAATATCCACTTATCATCTACACACCAAGGTCACACCAATGGACAAATTTTAACTCAAGTTCATGACCATTTACAAAGAATATAATGTTTAAAATTATAAAATTCCCCCAAAAATACTAAAATACAATTTCGGACCCCTGGGCGATCACTTATGGTCTCAAAAATATATAGAAACTGACTCTAACCAATTAGAATGATTATGGTTGCATTCTCCTTTTCGATATGTTTGTTTTAACAAAAACGAGAGCTCAAACGGATCATGGTTCAAAAATTATGACCTTCACAAGATAGATATGCACATCATTGATGTGCCCATTTTAACTCCCAAGCATGCCTTAAAGACCATGATTTTCTGGTGGACAAAGTCTCTGCAGAAGCATTGAGAGGCACCCTATCAGAGACTATTTTCCACTTTCTCATCTCATCATAAAGTGAAAAAAATTGTTTCAAGCTTATTTATTTTTGATATTGTTAAAGACATTATACGAAATCACTGAATCACATAAAATGTCGACATCTCTATACATATTACGAAAAGTACGTATTATGGGGTTGAAAAAAGCAAAATGCAAGAGTATATTTAAGGGCAATGATTAGTTGTTGAAATAAATTTAATAGAATTTTGATGACTAAAGTACACGTTTTGGTAGTAGTCATAAAGATCCGCGCCTTAAATTAGGGATTTGTACGATGATAATAAGGAAAAAGGTCAGTCCAACGTGCATTTAGGTAAAAGCTTTGTCTTATCGAGTGGCAATCCAAGTCAATGAAACAAAGACGAACCATTTACCAGTTGCCACTTGGATTTGTCCACCTAGCGCACACGACCCAAGTCAATACTCTACTATTTTTCTGGGGTCAATAAAGTTGGGCTTAATACGACAATTATTTTTCTGTTTCATTTGACCTTCAAAACGTTCCCGTCCACCATAGAAACACTCACTTTCTTTCCGTTACCATAGTCGTGGTTTATGGACTTGAAGACAACTTAGGGCACAGGTTCTTTTTGACTCCTTACAAGTGGGATTTCTTAAGTTAGGGTTATAGTTTTTTTATTATATATATATAATTTTTAAAAAAATAAAAATTAGAGTACTCTTTTATTAATTAAAATTGAAAATTTCCCCATCGAGAAATTAGAGCATGATATGTGGCAAATTTTTATAATTGTAAAAATTTGACCAAATTTGAATTTTTAAAAATACTGGTGAGACATCAATGGCTTCCACACTTTTTATAGAGATGAGTCTACATTGAATGCTCGTTTTTACTTTACATTCAATATATTGGTCACGTCATGTCGATGACAATGTACATATCTTTAGTTTGTGTTCATACATCTTTTATAAATATATTGGTTAGTATTTTCCCAATAAAATTTGGTGCACCCAAATTTTATAATAATTTTAAAGTATATTACAACATATATACACATTTATTTTTGATAGTTTGATTATTGATTCAATTAAAGAGTAGATTTTTTATAATTTTTGAACTTATGTAATATGTGGAAATAAAATAAAGAAGCTTTATGAATAAATAGTGTAGGGAATCTTTTTTTTATTTTTTCTTGATATATGTTTAATGTGGTTATTTTTTTCAGGGTTTATGTTTGATGGTGTTTGAGTACTTTGTAATTGAAGTGTATGTACATTATGTTTATGTTATTTTTATTGTATTTTTCAATTCATTTGTGATTTTGGGTTTCTAAATTTGATTTTGGATTTTTTTATTTTTTTTTTAAATTTTGAGTTTGATGGTAATTTTAAAGAATTGTGTAACTAATATAGTATTAAGTTGTAATCACTTAAAAGTGGTATTTGAGTGTTAAGAGTATTACTTGAGATAATCTATTCTTAGCTTAGCTTTAGACCTATCTTAGAGTCTTTTATCATACTTTTTCAGCGTTTGTGCAAACCACAAGCATCTCTAGTAAGCTAGAAGACAATCTCATACCTTCATTCCTGAATTCGGACCCTTCATGTCTAGCAGCTTGTCAACTGAATATTAGCGCTATATTAAGGACACTAGATCTACATGGTGCTAGTGTCCCTAATAGGGACTAATGTCTCCTGCCCTAACATTCTTGAACATATATATTTTCAAATGTTAAACCCTCCTAAAGTTAGTTTAAGCATATTTTATTATCCACACAAGTTACAAAACACTATAAATACGTGATTTTTAGACATCTATCCACTATATGGAGAATAGATGCAAAAGACCTATTCAAACATGAAACAAGTTGAGCAAAATCAAGGTTTTTAAACCCTATTCTACCCTATTTTTGCATACTACCATCTATAGCTGCTCTAAGCCCAGATTTTCAAGATTTTCAATCTCAAGCACATCCAAGGCATTCAAGACCACTATCATTCTAGTGTCGTTTGCACTTGTACTAGCACTTAGGTGGAGACAAATACATCGAGCTTGATTCCTCTTCAAAGTATTGGTATGTAGACAACTCTCTTCACAGTGGGGTGTTGAGGATGTCCAACCTATCCTTCTAACGAACACATATTTTTAGCTCATGCCTTACTTGTAAGGAGGAATAGGGTTAGCATCATAAATCAACTATTATAAGCACAATACAGAGTTTTAGACTTTGTGTGTGTAGGAACAAAACCTAGAAACACAGGTACATGTGCACTCAAAATTTAGGAATAGTCATGCACAGAGGACACTAACACCATTTTCAGGACACTAGAGCCACATGGTGCTACTATCCAAGTGTGGTACTATTGTCAAGGAGAGGATCATACATAGGAATCTTGTTGATGACACTCAAACCTATTCATATCCTAGTTATTATCACTCTAATCTTCTATGTCATGGGTTTTCTAGATAAGTCTTTATTTGCACATATTTATCACTATTTTTAAAATTCAAAGCAAGTCAACTTTTATAACAAATAAATGGTTATTTATTACATATTATTTCACCGATTTAGACTACTCAACCCTTTAATCAAACTTAAAATTTACATTAACTTAATCCTAAAAGGTTAAAAAAATTGGTGAACACGACTAACTTCAAATATTACTTAAAACCCTAGTTCTACATAGGGTTTACCTTTTCTCAAATTTTGTGCACTAAATGAGGGTTACAAACTCCTCTCTTTTTTTCATAACCTAGCTCATCTAATCAATATCACATTAGGGTTTCATATATATATATATATATATATATATATATATATATATATATATATATATATATATATATATAAAAACCAACCCTAGCCTTAACTAACCCTAGGGTCTACATTTCCAAAATTCAGATTTCAGATTCATATATTTTTTAATTTGTATATTCATGATTATAATGATAGAGGAAATTAATTATTTTTTGTTGCAAAGTTTACTACTTTCATTTGCATGCTTGTTCCCTTTAATTCAGAATAAACTCATAAATGACATAAATACATGTATACATGATTCTTCATATGAATTAAAATGTCTTTCATGTTTCATTCTTTCTTTCACATGCTATTTTTCTCCTATGTGCAATACAATTAAGACATTTTTCTTTAATCACATAGATAACTTACTACATCAAATAATAGTTATACTAACTAAAATCAACAAGTATCCCTTAGATGCATTTTGCTCTTTGGTCCATTCTAATTTCTTTCCTATCATTCCTAGACATATGGAAACATCATTGGTCTCACTTATCCCTCCTTATTTATTACAAAAATCTAGCCACCATCCCACCCCTACTATCAACTCTACACTCTTAGTAGACCTTGTGGTCCAGGTTACAATGTCCTCATGTGGTCATGAAGTTTGGCAGGTTTGTAATACCCATGGCTATAGATTTCTTGATCAGAGCAGTACTCCTTCAAGTATAATTTTTATGTTATAGATTTTACAACATTCTAACACATATAAATATATTTTGTATGCGACACTCTATGATACTCAGGTACCTCGAACATCTGAGCCTACCTATGTCACTTCCATAATTAATACTATAAAATGGACAGAACATATTTATTTTGAGAGGGAGGACCTCACACCTCAACACATCATAGATTTACACCTACCTCTCTACATTTCTTTACAAATTAACAAGGTAGGTGTCAAATAAGTTCTAGTAGATAATGGATCATGATTGAACATTTTCAAAATCTCTTTTCTACAATATACATGTTATAAATCTGGATCTTTTTTATATGAACATATGAGGGTTTGATAATATTCCATGCAAATTTTTAGGTCAAATCACATTAAACCTTACACTTAGGCCCATAGTACTACCTACAACATTCCAAGTTATGCTTAACAATCTTAATTATAATCTTTTGCTTGGGAGATCATGGATTCACCCTATGCATGCAGTTCCATCCATTTTACATGCATGTTTAAAATTCATCTATAGAGGTCATATATATACATGTCCTATGGATAAAGAACCATTCAAGTACTGTCAACATACATAGATTTCACACAATTATATTATTCACATGGATTTTTATACGACATCACTCCAATCTACCATTCGAAGTACTCATACAACTCCCCTAGTTATTTTTAGTACACAGGATAATAAGTTCACTTCACCTTTTGCATTATGATATTTCCAAAAGATGGGCTACACATGATAGGGCCTTGGAAAACATGAGCAGGGAATCCTTAATCCCGTTGAAGCATATGGTCAATAGGGAAGACAAGGACTTGGATATATAAATGATACACTAATGCCATATCCTCTCATAATACTTCTCAACATATCATGTGTTGTCCACCTATTCCATGGGTAGTTAATACAGTAAACCATGTTTATACACTCTCAGTTATTTACCCCAATCTTACCAATGATATAGTTTCTCCAGATCTACCCATTCTTGATGAGTTCACTAACGATGAGGCTCTCTTATAATTCATGGGTGCATATGATGATCTCCCTTCCTTCTATCATAAGAATAGGTTTCCTCATTTCACAAGTGCACATGAATACTTTGGTGAGCGTTCAAATGACTTGGATGATATGTTACCCAACATTAGATGATACAATCCCTACAACACCATACACTTTAGATCTATCTATGTTACTTAATAAAGAAATAGTCAAATTTAATTATGGCACTAAAATTGATCTTCGTATCATACTATTAGTTTTTGCCTTACATAAATTAGAAGACACAAATATTCATCAGATTTTAACTAATTTTCCTAAAGTATTTGCCTATGCTTATTTTGATATGCCTGACATTGATCCCTCAATCATAATACACAAAAATATATTATATCTCGATGTCAAACCAATAAAATAAAAGATTTGCAAAATGTATCCTAAAGTTTTTCTTCTTATTAAGGATGAGTTCTAATGGTTGTTAGATGTTGGTTTCATTCTACTAGTCACTCATCCACAATGGGTTTCCAATATTGTTCCTATTGTAAAACCTAATGGCCAAATCTAATGTTGTTGTGATTCTAGAGACCTCAACAAATCATGTCCTAAAGATGACTTTCCTTTACCCAACATTGATATGATAATCGATTCCACAACTGGATATGAGATGCTCTCCTTTATGAACGGTTTCATTGGGTACAATCAAATCAAGATTGCTAAAGAAGATTAAAAAAAGACTTCTTTTAACATACCATGGGGAACTTTTTACTATATTGTCATGTCATTTATATTAAAGAACACAAGTGCAACTTAGCAACACACTATGACACATATCTTTCATGACCTCATTAATAAAATAGTCAAAGATTACGTCAATGATTTATTGGCAAAATAAAAAAAGAAACAACATCATGTAATTGATTTATGATAAATTTTTGAAAGACTCAAAAAATACAATTTGCAACTCAACCTTAAGAAATGTGTGTTTGGAGTTTCCTCAAGAAAAATTTTTTGGATTCATTATATCTCAACATGGTATATAAGTTAACCCTAAAAATGTCAAAGCAATCATGGATATGCCTCCTACTAATCTAAAACAACTTCAATCCCTCTAGAGAAAAATTCAGATAAGTCATCACTTTGTGGCACAACTCGCTGATAAAACCTAATCATTCATTAGACTACTTAAAATGGATGTGAAATTTGAGTGAGACATCATATGCAAAGATATCTTTGATACACATAAACAATACTTAATCAACCCTCCTATCTTGGTCTCACCCATACCTGGTAAGCCACTTCTACTTTACCTCTCAATGACAGATCATGCAATGGGAACATTCCTAGCATAACATGATGATAAGCATAAATGAAGGGAAATTTACTATATCAGTTGTACACTAGTCAACTATGAGCAAAATTATCCAGTAATTGAAAAACTTTGATTATCACTAGTATTTGTTACTAAAAAACTTCACCACTATATGATTAACAAAGAGACATAAATCATTACAAAAGTTGATCCTTTAAAATTCCACATCTTTCAAGCCGTATTACAATATGGGTTATGTTAATTATATAATTTGACGTCTAAATTACCTTTCAAAAATTGATAAAAGGTTAAATAATTATAGATTAGTTGACAACAATTCCATTACTGGATACAAATCCTATTAATGATGATTTCATAGATGATTTCACTACATATAATACCACTTCAGATACATGGATAAAATTTTCTTTGATGGTTCAAGATGTGCATCTAGTGTCAAAGTCAAAATTATTTTCATTTATCACCTAAGACACACAGTACCTCTTGCACATTGACTCAATTTCTCATGCACAAACAATATTGTAAAATACAAAGATCTTATCTTAGGCCTTCAAGAAGCATATGCTCTCAAGATTAAATTAATAAAAGTTTATGGGGACTCCTCACTAATTGTTAATCAAGTTACAAATATCTATCAAACAAAATAAGATAACCTAATTCCTTATAAGAACATGGTTCAATGTCTACAAGCTCAGTTTGATAATGTCTCTATCAAGAACATCCTATGCAAAGACAACTATCATGTCATTGCAATGGCAAGTGTCGCATCATTGATCCCCATCGATATAGATGAAAACCAAGCTCTTTTTATTATTAAACAATTAAAATCTCTATTGGTATCCCATGTGGACCTTATCACTCTAACAATTATAGTCACCATGCACAATACAACACCATTTAAATGGTTATCTAACATATACAAATTTTTGAATAAATTTATCACATCTAATACTTTTACAAAGAATGAAAAGCATAAACTATAGTGAAACTCTCTTCGATATGTCATCATTGGCAATGATTTATTTAAAATATATTTTGATAAACACTTGCTCTAATGCCTAACAACTTAGGAAGCTAAATTGGTTATTCGATAAATACACAATAGTGAATGTGGTGGCCATTTTAGCGGTAAATCAATGTCACACAAGTTACTCAAACAAGGTTGCTATTAGCCAATCATGAAACAAAAATTCCAGGAGTATGCCAAATTATGCAATAAATGTCAATGCCATGATAAATTGCACCATGTAGCTTTGAAAGAGATTCAACTTATCATATCCTCATGGCCATTCATGCTATGGGGCTTTGATATGATTAGTAAGATAAACCCAAAATCTGTAAGAGGTCACAAATTCTATTGGAAATATTGTCATTGATGTCAAAGGTCTAGCATTATTGGTGATAAAGGCCCCATTGCATTTAATGGTGTTTTTAATATTCATATCTTGGCTAATATGTGTTAATATTTATTTAATATTAATGAATATATTTTTGGTTGCATATAAGTCAAAAGACGGCCCATGGAGAAGTCAAAGAGTCATGGGGTAAAAGAGGAAAGAGGAATGGGACACATTTTCTCATGAAGAGTCATCTTGAGGAATTCTAAGAGTCACCATGTGAATACAAAAGAGGTATGGCACATTTTTCCATGAAGGGACACTTTGAGGAATATGAAAAGTCACCAAGATAAAGACAAAAGAGGAAAGGATGCTTTTGCTTATGAAGGGTCACCATATGACTTTTCGAATGCAAGGATATGAAGGGTCATGCAAGTTTGGTGCCATTTTACATGAGGATTGAAGAGTCACAAAGGGTGAATGCCAAAGGTCTTTTGGAAAGCTATAATATAAATAAAGGCTTGAGAAGCCATTTTTAATATGCAAGAGAGTGCATGGTTTGTATTTGTTTTCGAAGAGAGAAAAGTAGAAGATATTGTAGAGTTATATCATTTGTTGAGTAATCAACATTGATAGATAGTTATGTTTTATACACAAGATGGGTTGGTGCTCTTGTGGGTTAGTGCTCAAAAATATTTGCAAGGGGTTGGTACTCACAAATAGTTGTTGTCTTGGTGCTCGACAAAGGGGTTGGTGCTTGCAAAGTCTTTGTGGTTTTTCCCACTTTGGGTTTCCACGTAAAAATATGGTCTCTCTCTCTCTCTCTCTCTCTCTCTCTCTCTCTCTCTCTCTCATGGTGAAAATTATTGTTTCAGCTTTATTGCATATCTTGAATGTGTGATTAAGTGATTAAAGAAAATAAATCAGATTAAGTAAAAAGATATATAATATATTGATTCACCCCCCCTCTCAATATATTTCTTGCTTAACAAATTCATTATCACAACTCTAGAATATTTTACAAAATGGATAGAGGCCATCCCATTAAAATTAACAAAGGGGGAGGATATTTGTTATTTTATAATGACCTATATTATTTCATGCTTCAGCGTCCCAATAGCCATAATTACAGATAATAAAACCTCTTTCAAGAATAAAATAGTGAAATTTTTTCGTGCCAAATATAAAATCCAACATACATTCTCTGCTCCATATTACCCATAGGGTAATGGTCAAGCAGAAACAACAAACAAAATAATTAATAGTATTCTCAGTAAAATAATTACAAAATTCGGTGATGACTGACACAATCAACTTGTCTATGCACTATGGGCTTACCACACTAGCATATGCACACCAACATGATCTACTCATTATTCACTTGTATATGGCACATAACCAATCATTCCATTGGAATTAGAAATCCCCTCTTTATGGGTATATTTGAAAGGGCTCATCATAGATGATCAATACAAAGAGCAACATCTCCACAAATTAGAACAATTGGATCACACACATATCTAAGTTACAGAGCATCTCAAAGCTTACCAAAAATGAATATAGAGAACCTACAATAACCGAGTCCACAACAGGGAATTCAAAATCAATGATATGGTTTTAAAATAAAATCTCAAAAATATCAATGCCAAGGAAGAGAAAAAAGGAAAGTTTAAACCAAATTGGCTTAGACCATACATAATCATAGAAAAGTTTAGTCCAAAAGTATGCCTTCTAGCTTCATTTGATGGAAAGGCAATCAAATATCCATTGAACATCATGCATCTAAGGATATTTTACATATAAACAATGCACTATTCATTTTCATTCACTTGTACATAGCTTGTATCAATAAAATTCAAAAATAACATAACATGCCAAAACATAAAAACATTCAAATATTACTTAGAAAACAAAAAAATTACAAATTGTATACGTTTCTATGTTTACATTTATTATATTTGCTAGACACTATATATGCTAGATATCTTAGTATAGTCAGTTTTATCATACATACATGCTTCATTTGTTTTTTTCAAGTGCTTGCATATTGTTTACAAGACTCAAGTCCCCTACATTGTTCTAGACTTGCTATCATATGCCCACTAGGGGCATATGTGCTGATTCATGGTTATTCATTTGACACATTTACCCATTCAGGGGAATTTTATACACAATTTCTATTACTAGGTTTAATCCTTACATTCTATACATTCTAGTTTTCACATTGATATATCTTGCTATTGATCATTGCTACTCATACATAGATGTTTTGCTGACTATAACTAGTTTAGACTCAACATATGTACATCCTCGCTCTTACACATATTTTTTGCTAACTATAACTAGTTTAGACTTAGCATATGTACATCCTCACTCTTACACATATTTTTATTACATACTCATGCATGCTTTCATTTCTAGCTTTCCTAGTTTAAACTTGATTGTGTTCTCTATGCTTCTATTTGAGGACATTTGAATATGCCATTATTCTTTGGCTTTGTGCCACTTCTATTCATGTATGCCTTGGACATGTAGCCATATCCCTTATGTGTGATTTAATAATTATGTATGTGGACATTTACACATGTCCTTCTATGTGTCTCTAAGCCAACTTGATTTTTACTTGCGTATGTGGACATTTGAATTTGTCCTTGTATATCTTCTTTCCTTAGATTTAGTGACGTGTGCCCATGTCCCTTGTATTATGGTCCCTTGGCCTATTTTGGGTGTCTCATGTGTTTTGTATGTATTCTTTCTTGCCTTATTCATCATGGCCATGAAACTTGTATTTGATTGTTACACACACCAGTTTTTGATACCATGAAGGACATCATGCATATACCCTTCCTACTTGGGTGTCATGATGGACATCATGCCCCATCCCCATATGTAGCTACTTATATTTGTTATTATACACATTGATTACATCTATCTTGACACCCTTGTGTACTATTAGATACAACATACATCTTACATTACATACTTATGAACAAATTCTCTTACATTTTGATGTTCTATTTGCACATTGTATTGGATTATTACGTAGCTATCATATATGCTCTGGTTAACACATCTTATAGAGGTATTTATTTTGAAGACAATTATTGCATAGGTCAAAAACTACACTCAAATGAGGAGGCATTCATAGGGGCTTGTCACAGAGATCATGCTCCTACATTGCATTCACAAAACATTTTTCAGCACACAGGTTCAGTTTCATAAAATTAGACGTAGGTAAAACATAGGGAAAAATAGGTACTCAAAAAATAGTTTAGTGACTTAGATTTCAGACCAGACAAACATTAACACCCAAATAGGGACACTAATGCCACATGGTGTTAATGTCTAAGACATGACACTACTATCTAGTAGGCCTAATTTTAGGTCAATTTAGATTAGCTAGAATAGTACACTAGGTACAATATAGGTTTACATAGATACAACTACAATTTGATAGTTATGCTTAGATTTTGTTCATAGTCACACTAGTTTAGCAAAGATTCATATCATTTGCTCAGATTGGGGGTATCATGTGTGGCATGATCATTCTCATACTTATTTCAAATACTCAAATACAGTTGTTACAATTTAGTCTAGAATCAATATACTCATATATTAGATTGGGGGCATATGCATGGTACAAAGCTTCCATATGCTTAGTTACACATAGGTTGATTAGATAGAATGGAAAAATCCATGTCATTCTCTACACTGTATACACTTGACATCATATTCCAGGTTTCCATTAGTTTCATGCCTTACTCCATCTATAATGGTTGGCATTCTTGAGTGGCCTAGAGTCACCTAATGTACTTGAGTGGCCACAAAACTGACATACACAATTAGATATGCCCAGTTAGATATTTACAACACTTTATGCAAATAATTTTTAGATGCCTATACTACATATAGGTGTGTAATGATGGATTCATAGCTTACTTGAGTTCTTAAGCCACTCACATGAGAGGGTTAGACAAACTTTCAGTCTAATCCAAGCTATTCACAGGTCATGATCTACCAAGTAGGGGTGGGCAATGATGGAGTCAAAACTATATTGAGTTTTTGAGCCCCCACACATGAGGATTGAGCAAGCTATCAGCTCATTCCAAGCTATTCAATGATTTGATCACTATATACATGAACACACACACACATGTTTTCACTAGGTTCATGTATTGGTATACATACACAATGAGATGTGTTCATTCTTTTTCTCTTTCCCTTCTTTTTACTCATTTTTACTCAATTAATTCATTATTTAACATAGTCTCTTGATTTTGATATCTCTTAAGCAAGGATTGATTTATGCGTGTTTCATTATAGGTCATGCTTTGGATCATGCTTCACATATGTAGACCCATTTTCATATACTCAGACTCAGCTACATGGGCTTCACTTCCTAAATAAGTCTAGGTATGCTTCTTTTTAATTTTTAATAATCATTTCACTTTGATGCATTTCTTTTTAAAATGTTATTTGAGTGTTACTTGAGATAACCTATTCCTGGCTTAGCCCTAGACCTATCCTAAAGCCTTTTATCACACTTTTCCAACCTTTGTGTGGACCACATGCATCCATAGTCAACTAAAACATAGTCTTAGACCTTCATTCTATGATCATGGCCCTTTGTGCCCAGTAGCCTACTAGCTGGACATTAGCACCATATTAAGGACACTAGAGCCACATGATGCTAGTGTCCCCAACATGGCACTAATGTCCCTTGCCCTAACTTTCCTGAATGGATATATTATCAATGTTAAACCCTCCTAAAGTCAGCCTAAGCATATTTTATTATCTACATAAGCTATAGAATACTATAAATACATGACTTTTAGACCTTTATCCACTAGATGGAGAATAGATGCAAAAGACCTAGTCCAACATGAAACAAGTCAAGCAAAATCAAGGTTATTAATCCATATCCTACCCTACTTCTGCATACTAGCATCTATAGCTTTCCTAAGCCCAAATTTTTAATATTTCCAATCGCAAGCACACTCAAGGCATTCAAGACCACTATCATTCTAACATCACTTGCACTTATACCAACACTTAGGTTGAGAGAACTACATCAGGATTGATCTTTCTTTGAAGTATTAGTATGTCGGCTACTCTCTTTACACTGGGGTGTTGAGGATGTCTAGCATATCCTACTAATGAACACACATGTTTAGATCATGTCTTACTTGCAAGGAGGATTAGAGTTAGCATCATAAATTAACTATTAAAGACACAATATAGAGTTTCAAACTTCATGTGCGTAGGAACATAACCTAAAAACACAAGCACATGTGCACCCAAAATTTAAGAACAATCTTGCACAAAGGACACTAACACCATTTTTAGGACACTAGAGCCACATGGTAGTATTATCAAGGAGAGGATCTAAAACATGGATCCTTTTGACAATACTCAAAATTGTTCATATCCTAGTTTTCAGCACTCAAATCTTTCGTGTCAAGTGTTTTCTAAATAAATCTTTATTTGCACATATTTATTACTATTTTTAGAAAGTCAAAACAATTCAAATTCTGTAATAAATTAGTGGTTATTTATTGTATATTATTTAACTGATTTAGACTACTCAACCCTTTAATCAAACTTAAGATTTATATTAGCTAAGCCCTAAAAAGTTAAAACATAAATATATACATAATTTATATGTTTTTATTTGTAGGTTTTTAATTCAATTGTGATGTTAAGTTTTTTTTTCAAAAATTTTATTAGATGCAAGATTTCTAATGCTTTATAATTGAAATGTATAAATTGCATATATACTAATTTTATTGGGGTTGTAATTTAATTACATCATTAGATTTGATGGCATTTTATGAAAATTTAGCCATTTACATTGTGTATATATTATTGTTAATATAAGTTTTTGAGTCAAGTATAGTATTGGCGTTCGAATTCAATCGTGAGATTTTTTTCCTAGTTTTGAGTTTAACTATATTTTATAAACTCCTTGTAAGTGAAGTAATTACATTGTATATATGCTTTTTTCTATGAATTGATTATGTAATTACAATGTTGGGTTTTCTAACATTTTGAATCTCTATGTTAATTTTGGGATAATTTTTGTCAACGGATACACATTAGATATATGTTTTGGTTAGTAAATTTTCAATAATTATCATTGGCTTTCTATATTTAGTTTTAGGCTTTCTATATACTTTACATATATGTTTTGTTCAATTTATTTTGATTTAATTAGTGTTAGGTTTCTCAAATTCATTTTGTCGGTTTGTAAGTTTTGAATTTCATGGTGAACTTGGTGTCTTGTTCTTGAATATACTCATTCTATATGCAATTCTATTAATGTTTATTGTTTTCTAATTTGACTCCAATGTTAAATTTTAGAATTGGGTATGTGGTATTTTTTTCATTGAACAAAAATATCATGTATCGCCCAGTGTTTTCACAGAAGAGTATTTGAGTTCAAGTTTTATCATATACCATTTTCAGGAAGAATGTTTTGCTAAGAAATAATATATAGATTTCAAAAGTTAAAAAAAAAAGGCTCTTGAAATATGTGTTTTCTAAATTTTCTAATAATAAAAGACTGGATTTTTTTGCCTTCGAGATTTATGTTTTGGAAAGATTGAGAAAATGATAAATTACATTTTTCTTCAAAAATTTATCATCGAGAGGTTTAGAAGTTGAAAGATTAATTGTTTCAACTTAATGTGTTTTAGAGATTCATATATAAAAAATTATAATTTTTCATTATAAAAATAGATTATGTTTTAAATTTATTTGTTTCAAAGCTCACGAAATAAAAAAATAGGGTTTTCTTCATATTTATATCTTTGCAAGTTTTTTTAAATAAATATATCAATGTCTTTACTTTAAATATATACTTTGGTTTTACTTGAAATTATGTGTTATAAAGTTTTAAAAACAAAAAAAAATAGATTTAAAAAAAAAAAACCAAAAACAATATTTTGCTATAAGTGTTATATAGAATTTAAAGTTTGCAAACTTGAAACATTTTGGGTTTATTCTTGTGTATTTTGGACATAATTAGGTTTTGCTTCAAGTATATGTGTTTGGGAGATTTTAAATATAAAAGATCATTTTTTTTCTTTAAGTTAATATGTTTGAGAGTTTTAAAAATGGAATACTAGGTTTTTTTTTAAAACAAAATATATTATGGTTTAAATTGTAGTCACCTTGTTTTAGTCATATTTGTGTTTAAACTGGACTTCAGATTGATTTCTAGAAAATTATGTAAATTAAGCCTAGAAAACACCAAAATATCCAAATTTATTTGTACATTAGATTTAAGTTCCCAAAATCATGTCGAGGCTTCTTTATTTAAGATATTACCTTGTATTTAATGATAAACTTCTACGGACGCATCTTTAGTCATGTTACGACCAAGCAAACTGATGTTTTTGACCAAATGAATGGGGTACTTAACCAATTTTTAAAAAAGGTTAAAAGACTAATTGAATTTACTTAATTAATTAAACCCAATTAAGTGCTTAGTTAAATAATCCATTTAAAATTCATGAATATCTAAAATTAGAAATTCAAAAATATAAAATATCAGGGTTCCCCATCATTCTTTTTGTGAGTTATCAAGCACTCACAAAATATCTAAAAAATATATGGATTTATGAGTTATGTTTATTAATTGAAGATTATTAATTACATTTTTAATTCAAGCTCCACCACACATCTCATTTCTAATCCAAAGGCCATAATGGATTTGCCTAACCTATAAATACAAGTGCCAAGGCCATTTTTTTAACAAACTCTCAAGCCATAATTATAATGCTACATTGTTAAGAGATAGCTTCACATGTCAAGCCAAGCTAAGCTAAGCCAAGCCAAAGGTGGACAAGGAGAGCTGTTTTCCATAAGGCAAATACATTAACCAAAAGACTCTATTGCATACATAAGCCGAGCAACCCAACTACCCAACAAGCAAATTTAGAGCTACAAGGAGGGTAAAAGGGAATTTCTCTTTTGTTTTATAGTTGTGTTTTGATTTGTTCTTGTTATTTATGCTCCCACAAGTATTTAGGCTTGAGAATGCTTTGTATTATGATTTTTGTTGATGTTTATTCTACTAACAAGTGACTAATGCAAACCCTTGGATTCCTGGATACATAATGTCATGAAATTAGGACATTCAACGATTTTTAGGTTTAATTCATATAATTTTCTAGAAACCAATCTAAAGTCTAATTAGGCTGGCAATGCAGACAAAATGAGGTGTTTATAGTTTGCCCCTGTTTGAGAAGGAATTGTGAGACACAGGCACAATAACATCTTTTTAAATAATAAAAGAGCCATTAAGAATAAAAAGAAGATAATGATTGAGGAATGAAACTTTAAATAAAGTTTGGGAAGCCTATGATGCCCCCTTGAAGGAGTGTCTAAAACATATGATCGATGGATAGTCCTTCAAAAAATGGCTAGCTCAACTCAACTCAATAGAGGATTACGAGATATATAATGGGCTAGCTCGTAAAATAGCATGAAAATGGAAAAAAAAGGGGTGACTGAACTGACCTCAATGTAAATTGAGTGTTGATTACGTAGTCTCAAAGGACCTCAAGTCAATGTAGTCCTACCCTATAGTGATGAATTTTTGGAAATGTTTCTCATGTTTTGGGGCTTTTTGGTATCTCAACTCAATGGAGGATTATGAGATACATAATGGGTTAGTTCATAAAATGGTGAGAGCATGGTAAAAAGGGGGTGACCAAGCTGATCTTAATGTAAATTTAGTATTGCCTACATAGTCTTGAAGGACCTCAAGTCAATGTACTTATGAACTACAATGATGAATGTTTAGAAACATTTTCGTAAATTCATCATTGTAGGTAGAACTATATTGACTTGAGGTCCTATAGGACTATGTAGGCAGTGCTTAATTTATATTGAGATTAGTTCAATCACCCCTTATTCCAACACACTCACCATTTTATAAGCAACCTACTCCAACACTCTCACCCTTTTGTGAGTCATTTTTGTGTGCATTTTACATTTGAAATTGATGCACTACTATACCCTTGGTTTGTCCCACACTCTCACCATTTTTTGAGTGGTATCTTGTTAATATCTAATGAGTTAAGATACCCCAAAAATTCCAAAAACATTCAAAACATTTCTAAAAAAAACCTAAACATTTGAAAATGGCTTACAATCTCCTAGAGAGATATAAAGCCCAAAAAATCCAAAAACATTTGTTTTGTCTTAAACCTAGTCAATAATCCTCCATCTGCCCACATTTGGGAACCTTCATCCTCGAGCCAATTATTTTAGAAACCATTGGGATGTGTCCTTCCCAAATATGCTCTATAAGGGTGAATTCATTGTTGGTTCTAATCCATTTTGTTATCATTGGGGTCTGACCTTCCCTTTGCATGTATCCTTACTTAGTGGCACCGTCTAATTCACACTTTTAGGCCAAACTCATAGTTTTCACCCTATTAGGGAAAAACGAAAGTGTGCAGCTTATACTAAGATATCTTATCCTGACATGTTGTTCCCTTGCATATAGACTTGCTTGGGGGCATCATCCATTTATCATTCCATTGAGCCTTCACACATAGATATTGAATTGGTTAATGGCATGATGCTTTATGTTGCTTTTATTTTTAAGCTTTATGTGTGTTGTTTGCTTAGTTATTTATTTGTTTGTTTCCCTATTTATTTGCTTTCATTGTTGTGCCTTGACTTAGTGTATATGCATCCATTAGGTGATTCCTTGTGAATTGTACTTGAGTCCATCCATATTCATACATCAACATTTTCATCATGGTTCTTATCATTGATGTGTTATTTTCAATTGTCTATTGGATCAAGAGTCAGTCCTTATGCACATTATAGCCAAGTCATCATGGTATTTTATATCATGATGCATACCATCATGTGTTTTAATAAAACATAGGCCAATGGATCTAAAAAACAATGTAGTAGGAAATATTTCTCCTTGTTCACAATTGGCATATCTCAATCATCACCCAAATATAGAGTAATTAAACAAATGAATGTTAGTCCCTACTAGTTAGGACATGCATATCTATACTAGCAGGTAACTCAAATTCATACTTATACTCTATATGAGTTCATTGTCAATCCATGATTATGGGTTCATTACATGAGTTTCCTTTTCCCCATTATGGAAGATTGACAATTATTTCCTACTCCTTGATCAAATCAGCTCATTGACCATTCTATTTGTATTAATGCTAAGAAGGAGGAGCATTTTTGCATTAGTAGGTACAAATAAATCATCCACATTAATCAATTATTATTTTTATATTCTACTCCTAATTCTATTTTCTCTCACTTTTGGGTGAACTACATTTAGCCTGATGTCTATTTGGACTATGTAGGCAACACTTGGACACATGCCATATCTTGGGTCAGTTCAGCCATAATTATTCTTCTATCCCCATTACTATCTTCCAATAATCTCTTTCATCACTTTGTGTATCCTCATGTGCCTAATTTTTTATGGCTTATTCAATATTTTAAAATTCATTAGACCATCACATATACATTTGCGCCCACTCATCTTTAATCTATGTGACACTTTATATCCTTGAGTTATGCTTACCAATCACCCTACTAGGGTAAAATCAATTTTATTCCACAAGTAATTTTCCTTACTGGGGTACATCATTTTGCCACTGATTATAACTGCCTCTCGGAAATCAATAGTTCAACCCATCCACCTTGCTGGGGCACATCATTGTGCCATTGATTATAACTGCCTTTGGGTAAATCAATAGTTCAACCCGTCTGCCCTGCTAGGGTAAACCACTATGCCACATATTATAACCACCTCTGGTAAAATTGGTATTTTAATCAATGTGTGCAATAATTATCTTAATTATATTAATCTTTCCCATGGGTTAATTTCATTCTTATTCTTTCTTATTTTTGAAGGACCATCCATCAATCATATGTTTCAACCACTCCCTTGAGGGGGCATCATAGGCTTCCCAAACTTTATTTGGAGCATCATTCCTCAATCATTATCTTATTTTTATACTTAATAACTTTTTTATCATTTAGAAATATGTTACTATGTCTGTGTCTTGCAATTCCTTATCAAATAGGGGTAAAATTTAGACACCCCATTTAGATCACATCTGTGTCTAAACTGGACTTCAGATTGATTTCTAGCAAACTATGCAAATTAAGCCTAGAAATCACCAAAACACCTAAATTCATCTGCACATGAGATGTAAGTGCTTATAATCATGTCTAGGCTTCTTTATTTGGGATATTCTACTATATGCAATAATAACCTCCCATGAATTCATCCCTAGTCAGGTTAAAAATAAGCAAACTAATGTTTTTAACCAATTGAGTGGGGCACTTAACCAACTTTTAGAAAAGATAAAAAGACTAATGAAATTTATTTAATTGGTTAAACCTAATTAAATTCTTAGTTAAATAATATATTTGCAACTAATGAATATCTAAAATTGGAAATTCAAAAATACAAAATATCATGCCCCTCCATCATTACTTTTGTGAGTTGTCAAGCACTCATAAAATATCTAACAAATATCTAGATTTATGAGTCATATTTATAAATTGAAGAATATTATTACATTTTTTATTCAAGATCCATCACACATCTCATTTTTGATCCAAAATCCATAATGGATTTTCCTAATCTATAAATATAAGTGTCAAGGCTATTGTTAAACAAGCTCTCAAATCAAAGTTATAATGCTAAACTATTAAGAGATAGCTTCATATGCCAAGCCAAGTCAAGCCAAGTCAAGCCAAAGGTGAACAAGGAGAGGTATTGCCCACAAGGCAAATGCATTGACTAAAAGACTCTATTGTACAAATAATTCGAGAAATCTAGCTACCCAACAAGTGAATTTGGAGCTACAAGGAAGGTGAAAGGGAATTTCTCTTTTGTTTTGTAGTTGTATTTTGAATTGTTCTAGTTATTTATAATCCATTAAGTATTTAGGTTTGGGAATGATTTGTCCTATACCTTTTTTTTATGTTTATTTTACTAAAAGGTAACTAATGCAAACCCTTGGATTCCTAGATGCATAAATTTGTTCATTTTAAATTTACCAAAAATAAATAAAGTTTTTTTCTCATTTATGTGTTCGCATATTTTATTAATGAATTAAAATAGTTTCAAAGATTTATGTTTTTGAAAGGTCCAGAAAACAAACTAATACATATTGCTTTGAATATGTGTTTGGTAGGGTTAGAAGCTAAAAAATACAAAAATAAAGCTTTGAAAACTATATTTTTTCTTTGGAAATGAAATAGGTTATGGTTTAAGTTTTTTCATTTTAAAGTTTGTGAAATAAAAAAATAGTTTTTTTTTTTAGATTTGTGTTTGCAATATTTTCTAAGGAAATACATATGTTTCTTTTTTAAAAATATTTTTTGGGTTTTCTTGAAATTTATGTATTTTAGAGTTTTAAAAATGAAAAAAAAATAGTGATTTGCTAAAAGTGTATGGATTTGAAGTCTATAGAACTGAAACACTTGGGTTTTGATATTATGTAAAGTTTATGTGCTTGATAGCTTCAACAATGAATTAGAGTTTTATTTCAAATATATATTTTTATTTTGCTTAAGGTAATGTTTTTTATGGTTCCAGAAATAAAGTAATTTGGGGTTCAACTTTTGTTTTCTTTTTTTCCATATGACAGAATAATTGCATGGTGCCTTTTGTCATTTGCTTCATTTTAAATTATGTTTTTTTGAAAAATAAATATTTATTTGATTTATTTGAAAACATTTTTCTTGTTTTTTGATTACTTGAATTTATTTTTTATGCATATGGGAGTTTGTTTAATAGTAAAAAATAGGTATGCATTGGAATTTATTTATTACTTTGGATTTGATGGCCCTACCCAAGTCATCTTTATGGTTTTAATGTACATCAAATAGTTCATAAAGATTTGACATATGTGATATATTATTTTTTTTGTTTTAATTTCATAATTTTTTTATGGATCCAATTATTTATTGTTTTTTGCATTGGTCTAAAATGTCCTTTTTGGTTTGAAGCTTTAACATTCTTTTTATTTAAAATTTACAAGACAAGATTTTTTTTGAAAGATAATTGAGGGTTAGAGGGTCCCCCACCCTCAATAAATATTGAACCTAAATAACACCCATTTTCCTTAGATGAAAATCCATGAGGGAACGGTTTCATAAATCCTGACTAAACTAACTCAAAAACCCCAAAGGAAAACTCAATGACTCCAAAAAGTATCTAGGCTAACCCCATATACAAGCCAAACCAAACCATCAAGGCTAAATACAAAAAAACCCCATAGAAACTTGGAATACCAATAAAACTAGACTATAAGAGAATCCTCATAGCCTTCAAAATTGGAAGATGCCAACATTAACCAACCAAAATAGTCCCTCATTCTCTTTTTTACACAAATGAAGAATCATAGAAGGTAGGTTTGAGGCAACCCATACATTTTTGTTCTTCTAAATAATAGTCCATTCATCCATAATACATGAGCTACCAAGATCCATAAATGGGCGATGAGGGGAGACCATCTGGGAGACCCCCAATAAAATCATCCTTATTAATTAATTTCAAATTATTAGGAGCCCTAACCTTCTTTTTCATGTTTCACCACTCAATAATAGTCAAAGAAGACCATAACTCACTCTCTTTTGAAACCTGATGGGCCACTTCAAGAGAGCCATCAAGGAGGAAATATTGGTGAAACTATAAGGTGATTAGTAACAACATATTTCCACCAAGAAAAGTCCAATTTATGCTTGGAATAGGAGAAAGAGGAGTCCAAATTCCAATGCACAAAGCACCTACAGAATATAAAGAACAAGCCCCCATAGATGAGGGTTTGATCCCAACTCCAATCATTGAGCCTTAATTCAATGGATATAAGGAGATCCAATGAGAAATCCAAGTTAACAAGGATCCAAGCAAAGGTGAAATAATTAATAGAAACATAGGCATCAATTTCCATCATTTTTCCAATGAAACCACCGGTGGTCATTAAGCTAGAGATGACCCAACACTATAGATGAAGATAGGGAAAATGAACGCATACATGCCTAACAACAAGATTTTTGAGTAGAGGATTAAAGAAAGGGCACCAGGGTTTTAGAATGATTAGATGTTGATCCCAAGACTAGGGATTAACCTGTGCCACCTTGTTGTGATCTACCAAACTATCAAATACCACAATAAATAAGCCCCTAGCACAAGGGTAAATATCTAAATTATCTTTTAGGAATGGTTCCCAAGATTTAGAATTCCACTAATGCATGGAAGGAAGGCTCGACTAGAAGCTATCAAATCTATAGATTAAACCCTTCTTAATAAACCAAACCTCATTTTGAAGAACCTCCTCCAGAGTGACATCTTCAAATGACACCACCAAAATGTTATTTGCCACAACCATGCTCTAGACAATAAGAGGTGTAGCCTATTCTCCTTGAGATATTACCCAGATGAAAGTTTTGGCTTGATCCTCCCAACCCCTTCCACAGCTTGACTAGTTTTTGATGAAGAGAGACAAATCAAAGCCCTGAGAGAACTATTACTATATCACAACCCAACTACTTAATCTCAAAGGAACTCTAATCTAATTTGAGACTACCCCCCAAGAACTGTTGGTGATGAAACATTCACCTATTTCAGATGTGCAATGGGAAGAGCAAAGGGAGTTTGAAGAGCCGTCATCCCACAAGAATTAGTTGAGGAAGGAGACAAAGCATTGGGGGAATAAAGGATGGAGGGTTTTTCACCGAAGGGTTGATGGTAAGAGCTTAAATTCTTCGTTAATCTTCTAGATTTATGTGATAGTTCCATTTTTGATTACAAAACAAGATTTTATGAATATTTAAATCTTTACATTTTTTTTAAGTGGGATTCTTCACTTTATGAGTAATTATTTTTAGCAAAAGTTTTTTGCTGATTTTTTTATTTGAATATATGTATTTGAAGTGACTTAGAATAGGTTTTGCTTGAAAACATTAGTTTTTTAATTTTAAAATCCTTTGTGTTCAAACCTTTTTTTCATTTGTGTAATTACTTGGTGGGGGAGGGTAAGTGCATGTGGCCTACACATTACCTATTGAAAATGCAAGTATAATATATATGCATAATATATGTATTTGAAGTGACTTAGAATAGATTTTAATTGAAAACATTCATTTTTTTGTTTTCAAATTCTTTGTGTTCAAACTTTTTTTTAATGTGTTTAAATACTTGGCAGGGAAGGTTAAGTGCATGTGGCCTACACATTACCTACTACAAATGTATGTACAATCTGTATGCATAATTGTGTTGTTTGATTTTAAACCTACTACAGTTGGTTTGTATGGATGGAAGTTGGGCCTTATTTTTCAAAGTTTATAAACTTGAAAAATATATTTTTTTAATCTTTTGTTAATTTTAAAATATTATTTAAAATGCTAATAAGAATTGTAGAGTTGAAATCTATGTGATTGTCATGTGTTTGCCCAATTAATGCTGGTTAGTATGGATTTTCACTTTATAAATTTAATTTTCATGGGAATAATTTTTTTGATTTATAAATGTTTGATGTTTAGAACAATTTTTTTTCTAATTTTGGGTGTTAAGATGTGGATATGGTTTTGTCTTAACTAATTACTTTGTGCAAGAAAAGGTTTTTTATTGCATTGCAAGGGTGTAAAAAATGTGTTATTCTAATTTTTTATTTGATATTCGTATGATTATTGCATCTTTGTTTTTATTTTTCTACAATTGTTAAAGTTTTTTGAAGCATTTATTTGTTAAGCATTTCCTATATTTGGAAAAAAAAAATTGTTGATGGAATTTTTAGGTTCATATCATTTCCTTTCTATTCTATCACTTATGTTGTTACTTTGATTCATTTATTGTGTACATGAAAATGTTTTGTATTTAGGAAAAAATGATCTTTTTGATTATTAAAGTTTTAGGCTCTATTATTGAAGAGATCCATAAGTCTAATACCTTATGGTACCAAGTACTTTAGAATCCCCCATTTTTACACATGGAAATTAAAATATTCCACCCTTTTCCTAACTAAGGGATCATCCAATTTTTACAAAAGGTCAGGGAGGTAATAAAATAATTCTTCTAGGAGGATGCTAAGGATAGGGGAGACAAGAAAATAATGGAGGGTTTTAATAGCCACATGGCTATAAGCTTATCTTTCACTTCCATAACAATGGGAATGGTGGGCTTGGTAGGCACATAAGAATTCATCGAGGAGGAGGAAGAGGAGGAAGTGAAGTTAAATTTTTTTCTCTAGTTTTTCTATTTACCCATGTGTGTGTGTGTGTGTGTGTGTGAGGATGATTCACTCACGATTTAATTAAATCATATCCATTTTAGACATGTTATTTCTACTATTTTGAATTCTTTGCATCAAAAATTTCTTTGTGATCAACTCTTACATATGAAATTTTAGATTCAACAATATTCAAATGATCTGTTCTCTACACCTTAACTCTTTTCTCTATTGTCTCTTCACCCAAGATAAATTTTATAAATGTTAATTCTTCCACTGAGGATGAGTTAAAAACCTTTTGAAGATATTCATCTGAAAGCAACCCATGGAAATATTTTGTTTTATTTTACATCTCTTCAATTTGGTTTGCATGTTTACTGGAAGACAATGAAAGAGAAAGTAATAAAGACACAAATGAATGTTGGAAATAAATGAGTAAGTTAATTAAAACATCATCTCCATTAACATCACCAATCAAATGCCAAAAAACACTTTCTACTACCACCAAGGACACTTGTTACCTTCACTTGCCAAGCTGAATTAATAATTACCATGATATGAGACTCCCAAAATCCTTAGAGCCTTACCAAAATTTTAAATGCCATACTGATACACTTCTTAAGATGGGAAAATCATATTGGAGCTAAAATCATATCAAATCTTTTAAATATTTTAGAATATAAAAATTAATTCCCTCCCAAGTATTCAAACCATTAAACTTTATTTTTTTATCATTCTGAAAAGGAATTTAAAAAAAAAAAGCCATATTGACACACTTTTTAAGACGAGAAAATCATATTGAAGCTAAAATCATATAAAATATTTTAAAATATGCAAATTAAGTCCCTCCCAATAATTCAAATCACTAGACTCTATTTTGTTACCATTCTCAAGAGGAGTTGTTTCAACATTAACAAGAAAATCCAATATACCCTTGATTGCTCTTTATTTATATAAATATTAGAGATCACCTTGAAGTTATTAGCTAGATTTAATACACAACCATCTAGACAGGACATTTTCTAATATTAAAAATGATAAACTTAAATCATTTTTAACATTACCTTTTTTTCAATGTAGGTTGTTTATTAACTTATTTTGGTAGATTATCTTATTATTTAGTCATGTATGTCATGTTGTTAGGTGTAGGTTCTCTTATTTTTCTTCTCTTTCATTTTGGACATTATTTTTGTTGATTCATTTTATGGTTAAGAGGGATTGAGCTCCTCTTTGTGTTCTAGATCCAATTAGTGTTCCAAATTTTAAAAAAAATATTTCTTCTAATTCTTAGTTTTGGTCAAAAAATGTTTTCGAATCCATTGTTCTAGTAAAAAATGTTCACCCCTTATAAAAAATTTGAAAACATTAATTTATTTAATTTTTTATTAATTGAAGAAAAAGTATATATTTTATAATTTTGACAAACTTAATAATTTTTAATATTAATTTGAAAATATTGATTTATTTGAATTTTCATTAGTTGAGATAAAATATATTTTATTTTTTAACAAGATTTTCGAAAGAGAGTTTTTATATTGATAGGCAACTTACAATAATAATTGGGAGTAAGGCTGTAGGTGGAGGTAGATTTTAATATTTGTGAGATATTAATAATTAATGAACAATTTTAAATTTGATGTCTATTTGATTATCATAAGAAATTTCAACCTTAAGTTTGTTGTCTCTTTGACCATCATATATTAAAAAAAAATCTTCTTGTTTAAAAAAATTGATCGTAAAGTGTAGCATCTTAGGTATAAATTTTCTTCTTGTTTAAAGAAGTAAAAAAATTAAAGTATCACCAATCAATATAAAATTTGTATAGAAAATATTAAAATCATTAATTAATATGACATATAATAAATTCAAAATAAAATCTTTGAAACTGATCTCTTGATATTTTTAAAATAAATGTATTTAAGATAAAAATACTAATTATAACATAATTTCAGACTCAATTTTTATTCTTATTTGTTAATATGTAGTGATCTGACATACATAAATTACCATAATATAACAAAAAACAAAAAAGAGTCAATAAATGAATAGTGTCTAATAGTGAATATATGATATATGATTACATAATATCTCATACTTATTAAATTTTATTTTATCTTGAAAACTGACTTCATAATTATTAAATTCTAAGTTTTCTATCACCTCCAAAATATTTATTATTAAATTTTATCAAACAAATAAATAACATTGGTCATTATTAAGTTCAAAACATTAATTGATAAAATTTTAGACACACAGACACACACACACACTCTCTCTTTATATATATATATATATAATGTATGTATATATGTATAGTTCTTTAAGTGATATTTACATTTTTTATTAGATATAGCTAATGCTTTTGATCATAATTTTGAACAAGCACTGGAACATAAAAGATAGCCCATTTCTAGAATCGATAAATATATCCTTAACCCTTATCAATTTTATACACTGAGACATGTAACAAATTTCATTTTCCACTACAAGTAACATTATAATTTTTCATCAATCTTAAGTTTTCTGTCACCTCTATCATTTTTATTATTAAATTTTAACAAGTAAATAAATAACACGAGTCATTTTCAGGGTTTGACCAAATTAAAGCTTTTATTTTTATTCAAATTTTCTTAATGATTAAATCCTTTATTTTAAATCAAATATTATTTAAAAATTTAAATTTTCTTAAATCAAAATCCCATTGTTATAAGTTACTTTTAAGGCTTTAACAAGGCATAAAATAATAAATCTTGTTGAATTTGATGCATATTAAAGATCTAAAACGAAAGTAATATATGAATTTTGGATACGGGTAAGAGGGAAGTAATGACGTGTTTTAAAGTTTATGTTAGATTAAGTGTTTAGAAAGAGACATATTTAATTATTAGCATTAAAGTGTTTTAGAATGTGATTGTAATTGTAATGATTTCAATATATTATAATTATATTAATTTCAAATATATAAATAAACATTATATTTCAATAGTTTTAAATGTAGATGAAAAATCAAATAAGAATTTGATGTTCTATTGATAAATTATAGTTATTGTATAAAAAATTTAAAATAGTATAAAATAAAAGCACGTTAGTACTTAGCATAATGCAAAACACACTGGTAGTCAAAAAAAAATGTAATGAGAAAATTATTGTAACAAACACATCTTTATAAATGAGAGAAATAGGGTATTTTTTTTTTTTTTTTTTTACTAAATTGAGATTTAAAATTAATAATTTATTTCATTTTAAAAGGTTGAGATTATTTTGTTAAACCAAATTAGAAGGCAAAATATGAGAAATTAAAAATTCTCTCTTTTAAATGAGTTTCATAATGATTTTCACAATACATTGAAAGTCTAGTTTATAATACAATCTAGCTTGGGTTTTAATTAGATCAAATTATCAAAAAATAAGCCCACATGTACCCTTATAAAATAATTAAATTAATTAGTGGCCAAAAGTATCCAAGGTTAAAGTTCACACTTAATAATATGACTATATACCCTTGTATTAGGTAGATCTAAGAATAGTGTAAATCAAAATTTATGTTTTGGTAGATCTACAAAGGTTTGTTTATGTCTCAATGAGCAAAATTATTGATTTGTGATACCCTATCGTTGTATGATCCCATGACTTTGTTTGGTTTCCATGTATTTTGCTTATTTTCACAATTCATTAAAATGCTTAAGATATTTGTGCACATTATTGGCTTCATTTACAAGATATGATCATGGTATATGTATTATATTATGTATAAGGAAAGGTATATACAATGAAATATAGAACAAATATGAAAATTAAAATAAATCCATAGAGGCCATAGGAATGCTTTGAAATCCAAAAGGGAACTCTACAACTCTGTGATCCCGAGACCATGGGATTAAGACATGTGGATGACTAAGATTCTCAGATATTAAGTGGGCCATGGATTCACAAATAGCCAAAGCTACAATGATACATGTTTCAAGGAATAATTTTTATGTGTGTAAATCATTGTTTACCATTAATTGATAGTTATAATGTATTCAAGGATAATTAAATGTGACACATAGTGGTTTAAATTTGAATTGGGCTCCAAATTAAAGATATGATTATTAATTGAAATTAATGTCATTCATGAGGGAATTCCATTATCAATAATTCTTGTTGATATTGAAAAGTGAAAAGAAAAGCTAAAAAACATTCATTTGAAATCTAAAAAAACAAATTGAGAGAGAATTTTCAGAATACATAGAGGCCACCAAATTTTATCAAGGTTCATTAAATTTTTCATAGAGTTACTAAATATCTTCATCCTTAGGGTCATCCCAATAATTCAAATATAATATATTTTCTCCACAGATTGTCCACCCAAATAACTAAAATGTCATGTTTTTTGAGATCAATGAAGCTAAAAATATATTTAATGAAATCACAAGAACTAGCGTCTGGAACACTTGTCATGTTTGGCTTTGATTAAGGTTTACCCACTCGTCACATTATCTCCATATTACTTAGCTATGTAAGATTTTTTTAGTTGCATTTATTGCTTTTTATTATTGGGATTTTACCCTCTAGGTGGTATTTTCCTTATTTAATGGTCTCTCCTTATGATCTTGCATCATTTGATGCAACTCAATAAGGAGAAAGCAATCATTGCATCAAATCAAACACACAAATTTATTCTAAAAGTTTACCACAAGGTAATGTACCCATCTCTCAAGATTATCCTCTTGACATTTAACCTAATTTGACTTCTTTGGATAATGTTTTCCAATGGATGGAAATCCACACACTTATCAATTATTTTATGAGTTGTGTCCTGGTTGAATCCATGATTTAAAGCTAGGCTCAAACCAACTGATTGCCCATGGAATTAAGCTAGTTAGGATTGAAAATCTGACTAAGGGATTTTTATTTTTTAGGTTTGAAATCCCTAAGCACTATTATATCATTCATAAACATGGCTCAATGTATATGTGAGGCTCATTGCTTGTATTCTATTTATGGACCTGGGAATTTGTTGTTTTAGACAAAAACAAGATTAAAATCCTTGTTTAGGTAGAATTTCCTAGACAACCCATGTCATTTTGGACCTTTATGAAATAACTAGTTAAACCCATTGGTTAGTTTATCTATTTTGAAACTGACCTTTTTTTTGCTTCCCATCCCCAACATCAAGTTTGTGTGGAGGTGGATCTCTCTCAAGACCTTCATGAGACCATTGACATTTAGATTGGCAGTCAATAGTTTACCTAGAGGGAGTTATACATCAACCTTCCCAATACTTATTTTTTGTGTTAGGCCTTGTACCACATGATCAAATATTTCCCCCTTATGGATAGTTTAACCACCCAAAGAGGCAGTAGAATCCTGCTACCCTTCGGTGGGGTAAGTGTATGGTGGAAGGTGGTGTGGAGGTGAAATAATTAGTATAACTAAAACTTGAAATCCCTTGTTGTAAATAATAAGATAGTGTATTCTGCCAAAGTAGCCACTTTGTCATCCTCAACCCAAACCCCACCTAATCATGTCCCATAGTCCAACCATGATAAGTTCTCTATAGGCTATTAATGCCATACTTATACCACAAGAGTCTATATCCTCTAGGTTCTTATTCTTTCAATCACAAGCTTCACAACTGCTTTTGGCCAAAATTATAGCAATGAACCCATAGGAAATACCTCACTCCCCACATAGGAAAATGACTCATCATTCAAGGAGTCCTTATCCTCATAATGAGGATAATGAGTTTGCTTAACCTAAGAGGCCATCTGTTGTGCTTTCAGACTTTCTCATAAACTAACAACATAACACCTTATTAACCAACTACTTTACATCATTAGATGGTCCAAAGGGAAAAACCATGAACCTTGATGGTTTCTAATGAATGTTTTCTCATGGAATGTACACCATCTGATAGGCCCAAATCATAAGTATTTAGTGCATAACAATTGCCATAAGTTTTTCAAATATGCATATTCTATGCCTATAGAAAGTTAAGATTATAGATTTTGCTCTAAAAATGGCAACTAATGCCATCTCACCCTGGGCTACTTATCATATGTTAGGACATGAAGTGGGGCATGGTGGTTTAATTACTTTGATAACTCCTCTTTATGCATCATTTTTGGTGGATTGGGGAGTGTATCCATCTAATCAAGCTATTTGGATTATTTTTAATTTTGAAAGGAAGATTCTTGGGATTGTTAACATTTATACTTCTAATGACGTTTTTGAAAGGACAACTATTTGAAAATGGTTAACAGATTCCCTCCCTATGGCCCATTAGGTTATCTATGGGGATTTTAACATGATTGAATATGTAGAAGATAAATAAGGGGTCATTCCAATGTGATGGTGTGCTAGTGAGAGAGAAGGTTGGTTCTATTTGTAAAATAAAATTAGCCTATTTGATTTGAACCACCACTGTAGGTGCTCATCTCCCATGACTTGGTTTACCTGGTCTAAATTTCACCAAGGAATTCAATGAGTGATACAAAGACTAGATAACTTTCTCCTTTCAAACCATAATATCTTTTCTTTTGATTATAACTATGACCACCCTATGAGTGTGCTTTCAGATGTCCTTCTCTTGGGTCTCCAACCCATCTAATTTATAGTCAAATGGTCTACACCTCCCACTAAAATTTACAATAACTAGTTTTACCTGAATACCTCCCATCTTTCGCATCCACAAACCCTTACCCATATTAAGAGAGTTTGGAATCTTTCCCCTCATCCTTATAAGTATTTTGGATAGATTAATTTATGAGAAACTACCATTACCTGCATAACCACTTTTCTTTGTTTTATTGGTAATCATTTGGCCCTCATTAGAAAATGAGTGAGTTTAGATTTTGTTAAAGAATTTAATCATCTTTCCCATGTGTTATAAAACTCCCCTCTAGATTATTATTTGAAAAAAAAGTGGATACCTTTAGGCAACAAGTCAAAATTTTCAACCTTCATCAAGATTGAGGAACTCAACTATGAGCTCACCTACATTGGCTCAAAATTGGAGATAAGGTTTTCAAGGAGCTTAGGGCTCATAATTCTACCACTTGAATAAAATCCATTAAGGATATGGGAGACCATTTGGCTAAACTCCTAGACATCCTTCAATATTTTTTTTGGCATTATATCCAAGTTTCTCAAGCTAAAAATTCTTTAGAGGTGTAAATAATGGCCTTGGAAACTTTCATGAATGTTCTTCCCTGTAAACTCTTCCCTTCTCAAAAGGTGGCCTACGATCAATTTCTCATCATAGTAGAACTGCATTAAGAAACAATGGCCATGGCTTAAGACAAGTCTCCATGGTTTTATCATTTACATTAAAAGTTATACCAATCTCTTTGGGAATGTGTTAGCCCTGATCTTCACAAAGTTTACTTGGAAACTCTTTCTAGGGCTCATTGGGAAAAATTATCAACAACGATAATATCAAATTTTATTCCTAAGATTAGTGATCTTGAGATCATTCATAATTGGTGGTCTATCACCCTTATAAATGTGTCCTACAAGATTATATCTAAAGCTTTATCTCTCAAAATTAGGTATATACTTCCCTTATTACTCAATTTGAACAAATAGTGTTCATCTAAGGGAGATACATCTTGGATAAGATCCTGGTAATTTCAAAAGGTATGGAATAGGTTTTTACCTCTAAGAAGAAATATATGTTCATAAAAAATGACTTTGAGAAGGCTTATGATATAATTGAATGGATGTTCATTATTTACATGTTGTAAGCTTTAAGGTTTGGCCCCAAATTCATTCTCTCTATGCAAACCCTTTTACATGATGATTTGATTGCATAGCCATTGATATGAGATATTTGGATTGTTAATCTCTATTAAAAAAGGTTTCCCCCTTACTCCCTCTATGTGCTTGTTGATGAGGGGTTTGGATACTTGTTAAAATATTTTAATAGCAAATGGATTGTCAAGGGAATTTATTTGCCCACTATTCCTCATAACTAGTTAGTTAATGGAAATTTTGCTAATGATTATTTTATTACCTATAAGAGGATGAGGAGGTGGTCTATAATGACATGGAATGCCTCTAAAATTTATGTTCAAACTTTTGATCTAGCATTCAATGGGATAAAATGTAGTGTTACCGACAAAGCTATGACCCTCTACCTTCTTAGTTTAGTGCCTATCAATGGAAATGTATTTCCTATGGTGAAATATTCAAGTTTATAGGAATTCCCTTTACTTTTCAACCTTATCTGGTTGACCTATGGAACTATGTGATCATCAAAGTTGAGAAAAACTATCCTATTATATAATTAAATCTCTCCCTAGTTGGTGTTAATAGAGGTTCCTGAAAAACCCACCAGAACATGTTAATTTGTGTTTTATGTGTGAATTAGGAAACATGATCAAAACACAATCATGGATGCAAAAAAAACAAATCTTACTTAGTTTAGGAATTACGTAGTTATTCTAAGAATGCTGGATAACATGTAAAAAATGTTCATTATCAATTTTAAATTATTAAATGTAATTGATCAAAATAGAGCATTCACTGTGCATAGAATCAAGGATAAAAGATGTTTGGGAAAACTATTATCAAATTTATACATTAATCTCTTTATGTTTGGAAATCCTTTCCATTACAACTAATCAATATTTATAGACTTTTACAATACATTATTGCTTCACATTCCAACCTTTTGATTTAAGCATGAGTGAGTCTCTTCCCATTCCATAAATTTTTGGAATACATACATAGGCCGAACACATACAAAATACAATACATTATACCAGAAAGATATCCATCACGCACTTTTCATTCATATACACTTTGTGATTTTGTATTTATATTCTATTATCAACACTCGCCTAGACTTAAACAATTATCTAATCCTAAGACAAATCCATAGGAGGTGTGTTTTGTGTTGAAGTTGAGAAAATTGCCTGAGATGAGGAAGTGGTCCAAAAACATTACTTGCAGTAATCAATCAATGTTCCATTTACTCATTTTCACCTCTTACACATTACTTAGCCATTCTTTTAGGTTTTCAGCTAAGTAGTGTGCTAATATACTACCCTTATAGGTTTAAAATAGATTAACATAACCAAGAGGCCACCCTTTATGGGTTTTCAACCAATCATCACCCTACTCCTAATGTTTAAGGCCTTCATACTAGAAAAGTTATTCAAATTTTTAAAAATGGAATGTGTTCAATACCTAAAAATAAGGTGAAGACATAGGTTGTGTTTTTGGAATTTATGGAGACTAAGAAGATGATTCTGGTAGATTTGTTACTAAAGAATTTGTAGCTATAAAATTTAGTGTTGAAAGTGTTGGTTGTGTTTGGATGGTTGGCTATGTAGATGCGGTGGCCTTTTTTTGTTGGAACTCATGTTGGATTTGGTTTATTGGGATGAATTGTGGATCCTAAATGATATTTGTGATGGATTTATTCAAATGGGACATTTTATTTTTGAATATTATCTAGTTAGTACAAACTTCCTACACCATACTGAGTGTAGTGTGTAGTAGGACTTGACACCCCATTAGATTCTAAATATCATCATTTTTTGTGATGGTGAAGATTGCCATAACATTCAAAAAAATTTACTAGATTCCCTGTGCTAGTTCTTCCAGTCGGTCTGCATGCCTATGTATTTGAATTCCAACAAATACAATGCACAACATCTCATTTTGCCAAGTTTATAGATTGTGCATGACAATGTCTCTTGATTCAATTGATTGATTCAGTGTGACATCCAATGCATTAAAGGTAGCTAATTGATCCCCCATTGATAAATTGGTTTTGTCTACCTTGATGAACTCTAGTTTGGCCTCAATCCAAGTGGTGTTCAACTATTATTTCTAGTCAAACATGCCTCAATCTATATGCTAAACTTAGAGTGAAAAATAGTCCAGGGCTTTCTCATATTCTTATAAAAATTCAAAAATAGCTTATGTTTCTACCTTGATGTTTTAACATTGTGTGTGAAGTTTTTATTTCTTATGCATAGTGAGTCAATGTCTTATTAGTTGGGACATAAGCATTATGAACTACTTATCCTTATACATGACTTGGTCACCCAAAAATTGAGTGACCAAAGTAGGGTAGGTGTTATCAATCAATTGGTGAGGTTTGGTGAGGTAGATCTATAGATCTATGTTTTCCTCCCTTAGTTGTGATGACTCTTGTTCTAGTGTAGTAGATTTTTGAGTGATAGACTCATAGAATGTAGCCACTCATTCAATTCAATTTGATAATGATAGTTGGGAAACATGAAGTGATGCATCCTACATGGTTGTGGCAAGAGATAAACTAGAAGTCACAAACATCATATGTGCCTTTTTTGATTTGCACCATTAGAAGAGAGAAGGTTTTCATTATGTTTAATGTGTAAGGACATCCCAAAACCATTGAATGGATAATTATGGATTGTGTTAAGATGCATCCTATTACACACCCCCTTGAGTGGACCCCAAGCCTTATGATGTAGAATATGGATGCTAGACTTTGGGTATCACCACATTCTTAGTAGACTCTGATGTCTACTTTGTTGTGAATTCTTGTTGTGTTTTGTGCTCTAATTATTCATTTGATTTTTTAGATACGTTTGATTGATCCTTGGCCACTTGATCTTTGGCCTGCTTCTATGCTTCCTTCTATTACCTTAGTAGGACTTATTTCACTCTCTCATCTTCTTCAGCCTTGTTGTTGTATTAACTTCAGCCTTTTGTGTTTGCCTATTTATGCTTCCTAAATTACTTGTTATTTATCCCTTGTCACAACTTATTCATCTTGATTCTTTTCTTCCTCTTATTTCTTCATTTACTCCTCAAAAACCTTGTATGTTGCTTTTTCCTTATTCTTATTTTTCTCCCCTTTTAGATCCTTATAGCTATAGTTTGAGCCTTCTCCCACTCGAGTTGATCTTTTTCAACTCAATCTTGCATTGTGATGTATTATTATATGGTTGGCTACTTAGGCTATGATTGTGCAGTCTCTTGTGTCTCTGACATAGAATTTTAAAAAGATGAAAATGAGAGTGACTACAAATTAGATGAGGAATAAGTTAATTCTATCACAATGTTCTTGAATACTGATGATTTGGGTCTAAATAGAGGTACCAATGTCTTATTTAGTTGCTTTTAATCATAAATAATTTATTGTGGTTGTTGTTTTGGAACTTGAGTTTCTTGTAGCTCAACTTCCCCCACTGGGTGTGGTTCCACAAAGGAACCCATTCATTATATAATATATAGTGATAGATGAGGCATAATATGAGTCCTTATATTTTGTATTAGTGGTTGATTTGGGCTTCCTTTTTGTTTTGGGATTATTTTTACCCATGAATAACATGAAAATCCTAGTGCTCCATAAAAAATCACAACCATCCTGCATGTGCATTATTGCTCCTTATCTATTATATCAATAATTATGGACATAGGAGGTGTTGGAATGTCCACCAACAAGATATTTGTAACATTTTTTCACACTTGAAAAGTGAACACTAATTTCTAAAATAAAAAATCTTTTTCTTCTTATTTTTCATAGACCTAAGTGCCTATGTCTTCAATCATTGACATGTACAAATCCTTTCCTACGACTCACAATGGATTAAGATCATATTCAATATTAATTTATGGACATTATAGGAAGTCCAAGATTTAGTAATACATGTATTTTAATTTTGTGGAGGTGGTGAATATCTATATTATAGTGCCTTCCTCTTCCTTGCAATAATATATCATGGGGTTGCTTTTGTTTTTGACAGTTCCTACACCTTTGCTTGTGGTTATGTTGCTACTTATTAAGTCGATGGTTGTTGTGCCCCTAAAGGTATGGTTCACAAAGGTGGAAAACATCAAGCATATACTTATTTTTATCATAAAACTTCCACACACACATCCAAAACATTGATGAAAAATGGTAAGGAAGTTATTGATGCCTTAGGAAGATTATGAACTTTGATTTGGATCCCATCATAGATCTTAATGATTGTAGTATGTTACCTAGAATATTACATGACGTCATTAGGTACATGAGGGTGTGAAAGGATTATTTGATGGAATTACACCCACCTTGAATTGAATATATTAATATGTTCATAGTATTGGCCTATTTTGGTCCAAGAAACGTTAGCAAATGTGGTCGTAGGCTAAAAATTGACATATGGGTTGATTGGGTTGTTTGGAGACTTCTACTATGTGAAGAAAATGAGTAGTAATAATAACTGATATTGAGGACCTAAGACATTACATTGATGACCTTATCTATGTTGGTGATGATATCAAAGACAAAAATCTCTAGCTATTTAAAATCTTCATGCAAATGGATCATTTAATACATAATATTGATGACTCCTTTTGTATCATATCTCATACTTTTAGTGGTCTACCAATATTTCATATTTATGCATTCAGAGAGGATGCACACCAAAATATCTTCCATATATTTGATATGTATTCCCATAGATTCCCCACTATATTTTCCCTTGTGTATAAATGAATGGGAGGATACTTGATTTTATATTACAATAGAGATTTACCATGAGTCAAAAGTCTTATTGCATGCTACATGGTTGCTAGATTGATAAATATTATGATAGATTGAGAGAGATAGATCACACCTTCATTATAATAATTGATAAGTGTCATCATTACTTCATCTAATTGACTAAATGTATCAATCTTGATGAGTTACTTTTAATCATATCCTTGTAGGGGGTGTTGGAGAGTTATGGCTCCCATTTGTGCTGCTACTAGCTGATTTGAAACAAATAAATTGGCCTTTGATACATCAATAAATTAAAATGGATTTAGATCATGATATATTGTCTATCTAAGTGGAATACCAATCCATATTTCTTCCTTCTATGAATAATTTATGTGAATCATAGTTGTGCATGATCCATGGTTGCTACAATAGTTATGTTCAAATAATTTATTTGACTGAACTATTGCTAGCAAACATTTTATGTGAAATTGAATGATTTAGGAACAATTCACAAAGGGATATTATTCTCAATAGTGTGTAATGTCATTTTGTTCTTAATTGCTCTATTTATATAGCTTTTCCCACTTGAATCCATATAACATGTTGCTTTGAATGTGTTGATCTATCTACATGCTATTTTGATACATGACTTAATTGTAATTGGTTGTCAATGATCTAACAATAGAAATTAAATTGCTCACAGAATTGGTTCAGTGGATGGGATATGTTGATGTGATACATCACTTTTTCCCTCATCCACTTTATTTTATTGTATATCCCTTGAGCTTGACACACTATCCATTTTTGGGAAAGATGCAATCTTTCAAGTGTGTTGTTATTAACAAATTTTTTAATGATCATTGATTTTCCTTCCTCTATACCTTGTTTATTAGCACACCATTATTTTAATTAATTGGTGATCCCCATGTTAAATTTGCATTATGATTTTCTCTCCATGTTGGGTTACTTCTCAAATTGTACTCTATGACTTTGAATTTTCCATCTTAGTTCCTAAGTCCTATGATATAGAGATAAAATTGTACAAAAAATAATACAAACCTCAAACCAAAACAAGAAAACAATACATTGAAAAAAAATCCCAAACTGTATGGCGCTACTCAACACCCTCTCTCATTTTTCTATGATATTTGATAGAGATTATTGATGGTAAGGCTTAAGGCTACAATGATTTACACATCCTAGTAGAATGGTTCCCTAAAGATATTTTAAGATAATTTTTATTGCTATGAGATGTAATGAATGATGTAAGGTCCCTTTCATCAGATCCCTATCTTGCCCAAAAATTCTCTAAATCTACTATCATATAGTAATAGTGGATGTTCTAGAAAAGAATTGGATCATAAATTACAGTCATGCCATGCTTTCTCACTTTGTTTGCTAACTTCCTGCATCTAGTGCAATCTATGCCTATTTTATTCTATAATTTTTAGATACATTAACCATGCCTGAAGAGAATTTTGATCTCCTAGTCGAATGATCATTTTAATTCATAGACTATGAACTATATACTTCATTGTATGACTGCTTCTAGTCCATAAATTAGCTAAAATGGAGTGAAACATGTCACATGCTTGTAATTTACTTTATATGCCCATATGATCACAGGAATTTGATCATCCTAATCATCTATTTGAACATTTAATATTTTTGTGATCATCTTACCAATGAATTTATCTGATTCCTCTACCTATCCATTAGTCTGTAGATGATATGTTATTCTTTTGTGGTGTGACATTATAAAATCCTCCATTAGAGTCTTCATTATGTTATTTAAAATATGTGCTCATCTGTAACTAACCAATATAAAAGGACATCCAAATATAGTTATAATATTATCACACATAAATTTGGATGTGTCCTTAACACTACAACTTGGTGTCACAATAGCTTCCACCTATTTAGTGAAATAGTTCATCATAGTAAAGATGTACCTTGCATGACTATGCTTACTAGGTGGATTGATTGGTTTTACAAAGTTGATTCCTAACTATTAAAATGGTTTCTAAACTAGTATAGGATTCAAAGGAATTTCATATCTTTATTAGGCTTTCCAATTCTTTGACACACATTGCAATGTTTTTCTACTCAGTGTGCATCTTGAAACATAGTATGCCACTATAGGTGGCTTTGTAATATCTTCTTACAGTGGATTATCCTATGAAATGTCCACCTCATATTCCATGATGTGCATATTAAATAAGTTATTTTCACTCATGCTCCAAAACCATTCTATGCAATACATCATCTTCCCCCATTTTTTATAGAAAGCCATTAATGATGTTATATGGAATAAATCCTGTGAACAACTATTTTTTGTCCCTTTCCACATAGTGCATAGTAAAAATTCATTTTTATATGAAATTAGCCATGTCTTCCATATTTTATAGAATCACATAGACTTGAAACAAATGGGTTTCCATTGATTCATATTAGATTCCTTCAAGTTTTATCCATTACATATTTGACTCACATGGTCTAGTCCCACATTTTTCCTCTTAGGCTTCACATTGATTCTAAACTGAAACTCTTGAAATAACATCAACTAACAAGATATCCTCCCACCTAACATGGTTTTATTTACCAGGTATCATAGAACCTAATGATAAGTAAAAAATTAAAATGGCATTGCTAGAAGATAGTGCCTATATGTTTGGAGTGTGAACACCATTTCTAGAGGTTCCCAATATGTAGACATATAATTTTTATCTATAGTTGATATTTTTTGACTTGAAAAGTGAATGGGATGGTCCAATCCTCCTAGTTATGTTAGAACAACTCTAACCATAGTTCCTAAGGCATCCACATAAATGTGAAATGGTTTGATTCAGTCACGAAATACTAAAATGGGAGCTATCACTAGCCTCTGCGTTAACTCCAAAAATGGTGTTTGACACTCATTAGTCTATTAAAACATGGTATCTTTGTGTATCAACTTTTTCATAGGGGTAAATATAATTATGTATATTTTTATGAATTTCTTATAATATATAGTATGCCTCAATAAATATCACACATATGTATAGCTTGTATGATGTGGCATACCCACAATTACTATGATTTTGGCTTGATCCACCAAAATACCATCATTGCATGCTATATGCCCCTATAGGACATCAAAAGGTGTGAAGAATAAACATATATTCAAATCTAGCACTATATGTAGAGCTTGACAACATTCCAACATCAATCACAACTTTGATAGATGTGCTTTGATAAATAAAAAATAACCCAACCATCTAGGTAGACTTACAATAAATAATGGATGAATTCTTTAAATTCGGTGACTAAAGCCTTATAGAACACAATAGGATCATTATTCAACCCAAAAGGCATTACTTTGTGTGAAAAATATTCCCATTCTATTACAAATGTGGTTTTAGCTTGATATTTTACTCTGATCGGTATTTGATGGTACTCACTAAACCCATCTATAAAAGAATACACTTCATATCATCTGTGAATAGGATTTGGAATGGATCATTAATATATATATCATTTATTGTATGGTGTTATCTCATAAAATCAAGCTTCCATGTCAAATTTTTGAGTCCCCTCATATTTCATGCCTTCGTGGATGTTGTTAAAATATTTCATTTATCCACATGAATATGTTCCTTGAAAAACCTCTTGCCCTCTTTGGTCATTCTCATCCAAGATCTAAGTTGTTTTTTACTCTTTATGAGTATCTGTCATGTCGATTTATCTATTGTTAATCCTGAAACATGTTTTCATAACTAATCACCTTTAAAATGGTTCTCAAATCTCTCTAAAAACATTCAAGGTCATTACAATTTAAAATACCCCACAAATTATTATAAATACCCCTTATTTCTCCATATAGTGACACCATAATACAAGTCAAAGTTTTAAAAACCTTTCACGTAAGTTTTTTTTAAAATGGGAATTGTTTTAAAATTGTATTATGGAAAATATTCATTTTGAAAAGTTATTATTCTCAAAACCCACGTGTCTTTTTCCACTTAAAAGTTCCATACCATTTCAAAGTTATGGTATAGATGTCCCCCATGTAAAGCTTGAAAGTAATTTTGAATATTATTTTAATAAAATGGGCATATCAAGTTGGAAAGGTTTTTTTTATAAAAGGGGGGCTTAAAATATGTCTTTCTTGTGGGTTTTTCAAAATCTCAAAACATGTTATATTCCTCATGAAATTATGCAAAGTGTTTTCCTCACCTTTAAAGCTCGTAAATGGTATAAAGCTCGTCAAGTATCATTTGTCCAACCACATAGCTTTCAAAATATATTTTTCAAGTCTTAAATTTATCCACATGGTTAAATTCATTTCATATCCTAGATTTCGTGGTAGTCCTCTACATGTTTTACTTTTAATTAAAACTTGTGCATGTATTTTCTTTTAGATCATGGATTTTGGGTAAAACTTATGGTATTTGATATTATCCTTTCATTTTGAAGGTAGTATCGACTATTTATCATGGTATTTGGTGAGATCAAAGGTGGTTTTTGCTGGAATTGAAATAACTATCAAAATATAGTGATATTGTATTAATAAAAAATAGACAGGGTGTCTCATTCATGCAAGGGTTTGAAGAGCTTCAAACTTTTTTTCCCCCATCCAAAATTCTGCATGTTGTTCAAGACACTCTCAAAGCCCACATAACTATTTATGCCTTTTTTTTAAACTATTAAATTGACACCTCCACATGGAAAATATCAAAATAAGGTAGAATTGATCGTCCTATTTTTATAATTGTGGGATTTATTTTTATTCTTGCAAACATGTTTTGATCTCTATAAAATTTTCCAACCTCATTCAAGATTTGCATAGGCAGTTTATAGGGAGTTTTGAAGAATAAATTCATGGCTTTGAGCTCACTACAGGGGGTATTGATATTTTTATAGGTGGTATTAGATAAATAAAAAACTTGTTTTGGGCCAAAAACAATGTGTGGTGGACTATTTTAATTATTTCAAACTTCCTTGTATATAAGAAGATCTCAACACTGTGTTGTTCCTTATTTTCTCTTGAATGCAAGCTAATTTTGAATGAAAATAGGTAGTTTTAGGCTATTGAAAATAGTTGTGAATCAAGTGACAATTATTGTCAGCATACTCAAGTTTGAATCATCACATACATATTCAAGACATTCTCTCATGTACATACTCTCATAAATCTCTTAAGGTTTCACACCGTTTCAAAAGGTTTTTTATGCTTTTACATGCATAAATAGTGTTTTCAAATGTGATATCACGTATTTCTTGCTTACAACCTTCAAACAATCTTGGATAGTCATTGCATACATAGATTAGTTTTTAAGATTTTTGTTTGATCCAGTAATATTTTCAAGCTTGTATAGAGTTTCATGTACACTACACTAGTTTATGTTTCATATACACACTTTCTCTCTCTAGTTTTAGTCTGCAAAAATCTTGATTTGCTTCATCAAGTTGCTATTCATTCAACTACACCTTCAAATATTAAGATTAAATATATGGGATATGAGACTATATCCATTCAATACATAAACATCTTTAACATCTCTGATAGTGACATGAAGTACATGGATATTGATGATTTTTGGGAAAGAATGGATATTTCAAAAAGAACTCTGCTAGGAGGATGAATTTTGGATAGTGGAATTACAAATGCAGCTTCATTCCTAACTTCCTTCCACTCAATATAAAGATTTGGTACTCACATGCACAAAGTACTACAACCTTAAAAATAGAGAAATAAGGTCTAAAGATAATCAATTGATAGCCACACTAAATAACATCTCTATATGGATCACCTTTGATATCAAACCCCATAATTAAATAGTACAAATTAATAGAGACATTATTGAACAATTTTGGATGGATAATCATTAGAAGTGTGAAAATATTCTAAGTCAATCTTGGTTGAACACCCAAAAAAGAATCAATATCAAGCATATCAAAATCATATATAGATCAGATTTCAAAGAACTATTCGATATGATTACCCTTTTGAGCAGAGTTATGGGAAACAAAGAGACAAATACTTTTTTCTAGTGGATGTATATGTTTATGAGTATCATCTACGTAGGGAAGCAGTTCATTGATTGGGCTTTGATCATTAGTGATAACATTAATGAACAATTGATCATACTAGAATCAACATAAGAATTCTTTATGACTTCATACTTAGTTTATTTCATTGCAGTCCTTAAGCCTTGGCTTGGTTTGATAGAGATAAAACATAATATCTCAAACATGCTGATATATGATAAACTTCCTCAACTCACTTATGAAAAAGGAAAAAACCATTTTAGGAGAGTAAATGATGCATTCTCCATGATGCTAGTTAGAACACTAGATGGGAACCTTGTACCCATAATTTCTAATGAGGTAGTTTCTTTGATCAGGAAGCATGGAAGTTATTTCATCTAGTTTCCAAAATTCACGTATATTTAAGTTGGTGGATTCAAAGGTGTCCCTTTTAGATTGCCAAGGTACTCTAGTGACAAAATTATTTTGATTGAACTTTGCAGATAACTCAGTGAAGTGCACAAGAAATGCACTAGTTAACATAAAAGAGGAATAATTTTCTCTATTAGCCTCTGTTACTTCAATTTCAAGAGACCCAAAGATTCCTCCAATATTTAAAATTCAAAGGTAGATTTTCCAATGTACCCACACACTAGGAGGATTGGTTTTAATAGTAAGGGTTTTGTAAAAAAAAACCTCAGAATGGGCTCTAATTACCCTCACTTTTTAGAAATTGAAAACTATTGGGAAGACTGTGAAGATGATTTTTAAGTCAAAAAGAGAGATTGGTCGAGAATGACATTGAAATAGATAAAGACTTTTAGATTTGACTGGTGAAAAATAAATTTTAAAGATGATGGTAATGACATTGTAGAAAAAAATTTCTATGAAAAGATCCAGTTCACAGCCATCCTTTCGATCAATTAGTCAATAAAAGAATTGATAAACATTATGGAATGCACACAATTTGTGTTAGATAGATAAAGAGAATGATAGGATAAGAAAGTTAGAGAACTCACTTCAAGAATTTATTCAAAAAGTGAAGGAAATTCAAAAGGGAAATAATAGATTTATTCCACTATAATCACTCAATTTTCAGGCACCAAGATCTTTATAAATAAATCCAATTTGGTTGCTATAAGTGGAGGAGATGGAAAAGATACCAACAAAAATAAAATTCCTAAACAAACATGTGAGGATGAACCATAAAGGAAAAAGCTCCAAATCAAAAGTCCTATTTCATCTACTACTCCATATATCACACAAAAGATGGATCCTTCACTATTTTTTGATAACACTACTCAATATATTTTGGCTACAAACCCAGGTTCTACCCCTTTTACTACCATTTCTATTTATATTTATTCATCTCGACCTTCATCCCTTACATTTTCCCCTCCACTTCCATCATCCTCATTCCCAACTCCATCTCAAACTCTACCTCCACCTCTAGTTTTCTCTATGCAACAAGTTGTTTCTCCCCCACAATTAGTTGAGCCTGAATCTATTTTTGTCTCACCCATGCAATAGTTATCATTATTGACTCCCTTTGTTTTCATAGATTCTCAATTGACTAGTTTGTAGGGAGACATGTCTTCTTCAAGGGAACAACAACTTGTTGGTAAGAAAAAGCCTTCATTCACACTAGTTGAAATTTATTTTGATGATATCACCAATTTATTTCAAGGTCCTCCAAATAAAATAAAGGCCAAGACTACTTCAACATTGATGATTTCCCCTTTGGGTACATAGTCTATAGAAATAGTAGAACCTTTTATGGAGAAGAATCAAGATTAAATGACTTTGGCTAGTTACAACATTAACAAAATCAATTTGGGTGAATCAACTCTCGAAGGTAACATTCATAATTTCAAAGTGACTGTAATTAAACTGATTTAAATGATAGAAGAGGGAATGCAGACTTATGAATAGTTATAAGAAAAGGTATGTGTACTTTAATGTACATTAAATAGATTTTGAATATTGATGAAATTTCTCAGAGTTTAATTTTTACACCTATATCAAATTCTTTTGTAGTAATAATTCCAAATTTTGAATTTATCATTGATAAGGATATGGTTTCCAAAATCAATAAATATAGAAATCATGTAAAGTGATAGAGTCATGGGTTGAATATTTTATTTTTGAAGGTTTTAAGTTTCTCGATGAGAATCAAATAATATATGATCTCATCAATTCTAGTCAAGTAAAGGTTGAAGAAGAAAAAAAAACTACACAAAAAGAGATTGAAATATGGAATAAATTGATTAGACATTTGAGGGACATGGCCATCATGGATGAGAATTATTTGGTCTCGAAAGGTATTCTTAAAAAGGCAAAAGTTAATTATTCATGGTTGTGGACTCAATGCATAAAATGAAATATCCACACTCTAGATGAAGCTTTGAAAGACTTGCAACATCATGAATTTTTTTGTGATGAGGTAAAATTTGAGGTACATGCCAATATTTGGTTTATTCATTGTGACCTATCAAATGAAGATGAGTCAAAAGTCTGAATAGCTACAAAATTGAAAGAATAATTTCAGATGTTGATAAAAAAATAATTATTTAGAATAGATACATTTAATAAAGGAGCAATGAACAAACTGTGTGGTATTCATAATGTAATTATGGACCTCACATTAAATTTTATAGAACTTTTCAAAAATATTGAAGAGGCTACCAATGCATTGTATGAATGGCTTGCACGATTGAATCATACATTTATTCTTGCAAGAGAAGGAATTGTCCAAGTGCTTTAGAGGTTCAAAATATATAAGTTCAATTCATCTCAATAGGATAAATTAAAAATTGTTACCGTAATGGAATAGAGTCCTACTCAACAAAAGCACTTATCTCCTTCTCATAACCACTAAAAGTCATTTTTTAAGTTTCTATTTCTTTGTTGTACTTTTTGTATAACTTAAAAGGGTTATGTTTTACCTTTTTTAAATTATAAGTGATAATGTAATTGTAAAATAGAAACTTTCTACTCAAAATTTGGTTATGCAAGTAGTTACAAGGTGGTTACACCTATTTTAAACTATAAATAGGAATTTTGAGCTCATTCAATGGGATTTTTGACAATTGAATATATTTTTACAAAAGTAGTTTGTAGAGTTTGTATTTTTAACTCGTAGAAGAATCAATACAAAGATAATTTTTGCAGACTTTGTGCCCAAAAAATTTCATTAATGGATAATGCATGTGCATGTTTTAATATTTTTTATTCTTCTTCTTTCAAATGTTGCTAAATTTCATTGTTGGATAGATATACATGAAATTATTTTTAATGTGAAATTTCTCTTGAATTTATATTAAAGAGTTTCTATAATTGTGAAATCTTGGTAGGTTAAGAATATAATTTCTGACTATTCTTTTGAGAAAATACATAGTTGTTTATCACTTTTCTTAGTATTATATAATCTCTTTGGTGTATGTACTTTATTCTTATGAATATAATATGTCTTTCCCATTCTATTTCGATGATAAATATTTCCTTTATTAAAATCCTCTTTTTTAGACTATTTGAGTGAGTTTATGCGTTTGGATAGCTAGAATTATCTCTTCATCTTCTATTATTTTTATGTGTTTTTCTTTCCTCCAATTTATTCCTTATAGTTCCTTTCTACTACCTTTTTTTACTTTATGATTAAAATTACAACCCCATACAAAATATCATTTTTGTTTTAAATATTTTATTTATAGCATTCATATTTGTTTTCAATAAAGGTAGCTCCACCTGTTAATAGGAGAGGGACTTTGTCCCATGATTGTTGACGACAAGCAACCAATTTATCCTCATGACAAATTTTCATGCTAACAATTTTTGGCACTCATTGTGGGGCATATTTTTACAACTTTCATGCCACCCATTCCAGATGACTCTCCCATCATCTTAAGGACCACTCCAATAATCTGAGTTACACTTAGAACAATCTACTCAATTAGATATTGTGCAGAATCTCAGACAAATATTTTGAGATTTTGATGAAATTTTTATAACTTAATTTTAAATTATTGTTAGAGCATTTAATCCTAGGTGAACTCATAGACCCTTAGCCTTGATAAAGTTATTAAATAATAATATATTATTTATTAACATGAGGTAGAAACCTTGTGAAAATAAATAATAAAGTTATAATTATTTAATGAGTTACCAAAATTTAATTAAATAATTTTATTAGGATAGACGGACCTATTATTTTTACAATAGTCACTTCCCTTAGAATTTGACTATAAAATAGGGTTTTACCCCTATTGTGAATTCATTAGAATATGAAACTATTTTGTCATATTCCACTTATGCATTTTGAGAAAGCCATTCTGTGAAGAAGTGAGAAGGTAGAAGAATTTGTATTGGGGTTATTATTATTTCTTAATTATTAAATATTACTCATGAGTTTTTTTTATCTCTTAGAGGTTTTCTCACTTTAAAATCTGTGTCATTTGTCTCATATGCTTTGCCTATTCATTTACACTTTTAGATCTCATCTTGTGTATTGTTACATATATATATACATAAAATCTTTCATGGAATCACACCCTGTGGAGTGTAGAAGCTTGGCAACAAAATTATATTGAATTAAATTTCAATATTTGATATATTAATTTATTCAAATATTGGGATGCCATTGGCCTAGTGTATGGCCCATGGCTAGAAAAACTAAAAAAAAAAATTATTCAAAATTTTATTTTTCATATTTCTTCATTGTTAAAAAAATTCTGGAAGATTAAAACAAATTTCAAGATTTTTTAGTGCCTATACAAGTTTCTGAGCTCTCCCAAACATTTATAATGGCTCCATAATTTATCTTTGGCAATTCAAAATATTGAATTCTTCATCAAAAATTCCATTTTGAGGGTTAGTCATGTTTATCAAATAAAAATCCAAGACTTGGACAAGGAGATCTGAGCTTTTGAAATTCTACAAGGAATCCATGAAGCTATAGGTATTTTTTTTAATTCATATAGTTTTGAAAAAGAATTTAAAAAATAAATTATTTATTAATTTCTTTTTTCCAACCTTGGGTCACACCTTAGAAAAAGAAAGAATTACTAAAAAGTTAATTTTATTTTTATTTTTTCACTTATGTTATTTAAATGCACATAATATATTTATTTATATATTTTTAATTTTTGAAAAATTAGATAAAAACATATAAATTTAAATCAGAGCATGTAAAATCTCAAGTAAACTTTTAGGATGGTTGGTAGTTTTCATTTTGTTAAAAGCTTGTCACAAGGAAAGTCTTATGTTCAAATCTCTCCTAATATTATTTTATTTATTTTTTGATTTTTTTTCAAATTAAATTAATTTAAATTTGAATTTTGGTTTGGATGCTATGATTCATGCATTCAAAACCCTAGGTAACCCTGTCGACCTTTTTTTGACACGTCATTTAGTCAAAACCTAGGCAACCATAGTCATATAACTAGTTAATCTTGAGGTTTTGGCACATTATGAATGCATTCGAGTAGTCCATTTTTTATTTTGAGGCATCTTATTATTATTTTTATATCTTTTTAATAATAGTGCATAGGTGATCGTTTTGAGTATGACTCTTTCAACACTTATATTTATATAGCTTTAATTCAATTTTTTGTATTATTTATCATCTAAATTATGTAATTAAGTATAGTTACATTTGAAATTTACTTTATTTTAAAAATATTTCAAAAAAATTTATTTAAAATAGTTTATTTTTAAGTATTTATTTACTATCTTATTTAAAGGGAAGCTATGGCTTCGTCTCATTTTTCCTTAGATAAATCTCAAATAATTAATGGAAATAACTATAATATATAAAAAATCCATGTTAAATTTGAATTTATGACCTAAAAATTATAAAATATTATCATTGAGATTGAATTTTTTTTTCTAGATGACATGTAACCCCTGAGCTCACTAATGCATTTTGACAGAAATCACAAAAAGTTATGTCCATTATCTTACAAAGTGTTAAGGATTAATTCTTTCTTCACATTGGTAATCAAGAGTCTCCTAGAGATGCTTAGAAAATCTTTGAGTCCATGCATGAAGGCACTCACCTTTCAAATATCATTAAATTAATCCTTAAATTACTAACTACACCTATGAAGGGGGATAGAATTTTTGTTAATTTTTTTGCTAAAATTAAAAATATTAAAGCTCAATCAAATGGATGTAATTATAATTTGATTCAAGATCATTTGATTTATTTTATCATTCAATTAAATATTCATGACAAGTTTAAAATTTTCATTTTAATTTTGAATTTTAAGTATCAAACTAAACAAGATATCTCCAACATTACCACTTTTTTTGCTCCCTTGATTTAAAAAGAGCAAGTTATAACAAATTTTGATTTTTAAGAGAATGCCACTCAGACACTTCTAACATTAAATAATATTTATAATAACATTAAAAACTAGAAATTTAACCCTAATTTTGCTAAAGGCAAATACGAGAATAAAAATTTGATAATAAAAATTATACCCCCTAAGTTTAATGGAGATTGAAATCTGTGTGGTAAATTTGATCACAAAAGACAGATTTATTATAAAAATAAGGATATGAATAACAATCAAACTTTTAAAAATAAGAAAGGAAAGAAATCTAATCAAAATAAATAGAAGAATCAAAACCCTAATCAAAATAACAATTAAGGTTCAAATATTATTGCTTTATATGCAATTTTATGTGCTTCAAATAAAAATGAATGGATTTTAGATAGAAGTACATTGCACCATATGACATGTTTATCTGATATGTTATTCGATTCTAGAGATATCTTTGAAATAATTTACTTAGGAGATAATTCTTTTATAGTAGCAAATAAACATAATAATGCAAAAAAAATTTATATTGTTACTAGTGATGTTTTCTATGTACCTAAGATTAAAAAGAATTTTTTATCTTGTTCTCAACTTACAAATAATAAATTAATTGTAACATTGTTTAAAGATAGTTGGTCCATTATAAATCAATATGGTTTCTTGATTGTTGAAGGTGTTCAAAAGAATAGTTTATATATCTTTTCTCCTTCTTCTATATGTTTTCTTTCATCGCATAATAATAATAATAATAATAATAATAATAATAATAATAATAATAATAATAATAATAATAATAATAATAATAATATCAATTATGGCATGAAAGATTAGGACATGTTAATTTTATAAGTTTATATGATATCTACAAATAATCTTGTTGTTGGACAGACTTTTATCTCTTCTATCATGAAGTTTGTGAGGGTTGCTTACGTGATAAGCAACATACTAACCCCTTTCATAAGAATCATGATGCAAATTCTTCACATACTTTAAAATTTATTCATAGTGATGTTGTAGGACCTCTTAAAATTATATATATTAATGATTTTTTGTATTTTGTTAATTTTATTGATTATTACACTAGAATGCTTTGGTCTTTTTTCATTAAAATAAAATTTGACGTGTTATCTAAATTCAAAGAATTTAAAGCTAGTGTTGAAAATACATCTAATTTTTCTATTAAGAGATTAAGAAATTATAGTGGTGATGAATATGTTAGTAAAGAGTTTGATTCTTTTTTGCATTAGTTGTGATATTTAAAGAGAACTAAAAACTCCCTATTCTCCTAAGTAAAATGGTATTACTGAAAAGAAAAACCACACCATCATAGAAAGGGCTAGAACAATGTTACAATCTATAAATATTCTTAAGTTCTTATAGGGTGAAGTCATCAAAACTATTGATCATATTATGAATAGAGTCCCTACCAAATTCTTGTATCTTTCTACCCCTTTATAATTTTGGACTAAAAAAAAACCTAGTATGGCTCATCTCAAGATTTTTGACAATCTTGCTTCTATCTTTGCCCCTGAAGTTAAGAGGAAGAAGTTCGACCCCACTTCCTATTCTTGAATTTTTATAGGGTATGAAGGTAAGACAAAAAGTTTAAGATTGCATGATCCCTCTAAATATTAGATTATTGAGAATATGAATGTTCTTATTCTTTAAAAATATTTTTGTGAGCCCTTTGTGAAACCTCTTCAAATTTCTTTTGTTGATGAACCTGACGCTCATGTTTCTCCTTGTGATGAAATAGATGCCCTTGAAGAAGTTGATCTAATTATGGATAACTTAGAGTCTGAAGAACTCCTTGAGTTTCATTTTCAGTATAAAAGACCTAAATAGATATAATCTTTAATTTAATCTTTTAATGTTGATAACTTTAATAAATTAACTAGAATTCAACATTCGTATCATGCATTAATGACTATGTATGAATGTAAACCTCAATCATTTGAGGAAGACACTCAAGGTGATAGATGTAATATTGTGCTGAATATAATGCTTTAATTAAAAATTAGAATTGGGATATTATCCCTCTTTTACCTAAAAGACATATTTTTAGTTGTAGGTGGCTTTATAAGATCAAATATAATTCAATTGGTAAAATTGATAAGTTTAAAGCTAGACTAGTTACTCACAGGTTTACTCAAAAAATTAAGATTGACTATGTTGAAACCTTTGCTCTTGTAGAAAAAATGAGTACTGTTAGACTTCTTATTACTCTTGCATCCCAAAATAATTGAGTTATCCACCAAATTAATGTTAAGAATGCAGTTCTAAATGGTGATTTAGAAAAAAAATATATATGACTCAGCCTAAAGGTTTCACTGATCCTAATAAAGAACATTATATATACAAGTTAAAAAATATTTGTATATTTTAAAATAAGCTCCTCAAACTTGGTATTCTAAAATTACTTCTTTTTTCAAGGAGTTGGATTTTTCTAACTATTATTTAGATAATGATCTATTGATTAAAGTTGAAAATGGTCATTTGATTCTAATTATATTATATATTGATGATTTGTTGATTACTAGTGATCCAAATAGTTTAATTCATAAATATGAGGATAAACAAAGTTGAATATTTGAAACAACTGATTTAGGCATTCTAAATTATTTTTTAGCAATGACTATATTTCAAAATAAAAATTCAATTGTTGTATCACAATCTTAGTATACACATAATCTTCTTGTTAAGTTAAACATGTTTGATTGTAAATCTACCACTAATCCTATTAAAGTTGGTATTAAACTTGATCCTAAACCTGCATCTGAAAAAACTAACCTTAGTTTGTATAGACATATTATTAGAAGTTTGATTTTTCTAACCATTACTAGGATAGATATTTCATGTGTTGTTAGTGTTGCTTTTATATTTATGTAAGATCTTTATTTGGATCATTAGAAATTAGCTAAACGTATTATTCATTATATCAAAGGAACTATAAACTATGGTTTATTTTATTTATTGATTGATAATGTTAATTTATATGATTATTGTGATGTTGATCATGCTAGTGATACTTTAGATTGTAAATCTACTTCTAGATATGTGTTTAAATTTGGTATAAGTGCTATCACTTGGAGTAGTAAGAAGCAAACTACTCTATCTCTCTTCTATAGAAGCTAAGTACATAAGTGCTATGGAAGCTGTTAAAGAAGCTATGTGGATATGAAGGATATTAGAAGAACTTCATTTGAATGTTTCTTAGAGTATCATCCTTCATTGTGATAACAAAATTTATATAGAGCTGGTGAAAAATATATTGCAACAGTAGAGAACTAAATACATTGAAGTTCATGTGTATTTCATCTAAGAAAAAGTATTTAATGGTGATATTAATCTGTAGTTCTATCCTACGAATGAATAAGTGTTAAATATCTTCATAATACTACTTAGTGCTACTAAGTTTTATCAATTTTATATAATGTTAGGCCTCTTGGAGTTACCATTGATGGGGAGTGTGCATGACAATGCCACTTCCTGATGGCCATATGCTTATTCTCCTTCTCTATACTTTTCATTGTAAAGCATTGTAAATTTTATGTAGAAGTTATGTGATTTAAGTAAACTTCATGTGGAAGTTTTACTTTTATACCCTAATGTATTAAAAAACATAATTTATAATGAAGGTCCTAATGTTATAAAAGATTCCAAATATGCTTAGTGATTATTCATGAGAAAATGTGAGATATAATCTCATGAACATGCTAGGCTAAACTTAATTTTGAGTATTTTATGGATTATAATTTTTTTTATTTCAAAAGGTGGTGTTTGACATGATGAATGTTTTTAAATCCTTCAATTGTGTACATAATATAATTCTTTTCTAAGGTGACTATGACATTTATCCCAACTTAACATTAAAGGAGAGTGTTAGAGCATTTAATCCTAAGTAGAATTATTGACCTTTAGCCTTGGTAAAGTTATTAAATCATAATAATATATTATTTATTAATATAAGGTGGAAACCTCATAAAAATAAATAATAAAATTATAATTATTTAATGAGTTACCAAAATTTAATTAAATGACTTTATCGGGATGGATGGACCTATTATTTTTATAATGGTCACCTCCCTTGGAATTTCACTATAAAATAAGGTTTTACCCTTATTGTGAATTTATTCAAATATGAAATTATTTAATCATATTCAAGCTATGAGTTTTGTGAAGATCATTATGTAAATAAGTGAGAAGGTGAAATAATTTGTATTGGGGTTATTATTGTTTCTCAATTATTGAATATCACTTGTGGATTTTTTTTACCTCTTGGAGGTTTTTCCACTTTAAAATATCTATGTCATTTGTCTCATATGCTTTGCCTATTCATTTACACTTCTAGATATCATCTTGTGTATTGTTACATATATGTATAAATGAATTGTTTCAGTTATTCTAACCATTCTAAATCAATAAAAATAACATGTCAAAAGATTAGAAAGAATCCATACACAAAAAGATGCTCGTAGATTTTGTTTAACAACTCAAAATCAATAAACTCACACATGACCATTTTAGGCCTGCAAAATATAAATTGTCAACTTGGTTTTAATTAGGATGAAGATTCAAAAGAAGATTTTCTTTCAAGATTTTGATTATTTGTTTTTGATAATAGAAAAAAACAATGCTCAATTCAATAACATTAGGGTATAACTAGATATAGATGAAACACACGTTGTCATTGCTCTGAGAAATTTTAAGATTACTTCAAGAAGATAAACGAGGAGACATACACAAAGAGTAATTCATATAGCTAATCAAAGACATTCTATAACTAGAGTTTCTTCTAATGATAATATAGGCACCTTAAGCTCTAATTATTCAACTTAAACTTGATCAGATAACACAATCTCAAGAGGATATTTCATCAAATTTGAGAACTTTCACCTAGGATAATAGAATGAGTTCAACACATTTTCATAGAGTAGTTAGAATCTTGGAAGAAGAAGATAAATTAGTTATAACACAGAGGATAGAAGCATTAGTTACATGAAGAGTACACTAAATAAATCTAGCTTAGATAGCTCTTTAACTTTACCCTGTGCCTCAATGCCAGTAACTTTCTCCAAACTAGCAAAAAAGAGATTCACTAGAGCTAGTAAGTTAAATGGTGAAGTTGATCCTTTTTATCAGTTACAAAAACATTCTAGCTTCAAGTTTAGCCTTAGACATCAAAGAAAGTTCAAAAGGACAACTAGTCTTCCCTCAACCTCTAATAAAAATAAACAACCTAAAAGAGGAACTTTGACAAGTCAAACTCTTCTCTTATCAGGGACTGTTATTCCTCTACAAGTAGTTTTTCAAACTATAGCATTACCATGGAAAAATGTGATTGGTCCATTAGATCTTGGAAAATTATATGACCTTCCAAAAGGGTCAATAAATAACTTTACAAGATTTCATAGAGATCAAAAAAATATTCAGATGAACACCTTGCAACCTTCAATGTTGCATATGGTATTTTAGGCATCTACCATAAAGACATTGCCCTTAGGCAATTCATTGAAACACTACATAATGGGGCTACAGATTAGTTTTATCATCTCACTTTAGGCTTTCTTACTAATTTAAATACCATGAAAACTAAATTTGAGAATAGATTTAAACTAGCTGAAGATGCCCTGCTCTACTTGCTCAGCTTACACAAATGAAAAAAAAGGTATATGAGCCAATGAGAGAGTTTATCGTTAAATTCAATAGGTTACTAAATAAGATACCAGCTAATGCATGACCTATAGATGAAAATAAAAAATGTTTCTTTATCAAATATTAGTTAGCTGAAGCAAGTTATCAATTGAGAAGATCTAGAGTAGCAGATTTAAAAGTAGCCTAAGAATTGGTTATCGATGTCGAAGATGACATGATAATGTCTAAAAAAATCAAAAAAAAACTTTCAAATAATAAGTCTCAAATTTTAAAACAATATTCAATAGCACAAATCTTGAAAAAATGGCTAATTATATAACAACCCTCAAAAAACAAATACCTTAGAAAGCTATTATAACTCTTTATCAAGATATTCTAATAAAGAACTAGGTTCATTTTCAAAGAGATTTCCCTAGACTGCAAGCTCCTCAACTAAAACTAGCACTTGAGGCTTCCCCTCAGCTAAACACTAATGCATCAGTCAATGTAGTCTTAGAAACTAAGGAAATTTTTGGATATGAAGAAGTTGAAGAAGAAAATGAATCAAAAAATCTAGAACTTCAAGAATGTGAAATTGAAGAACTTGGTGGTGACTCTGTAAATATATTCTTGGAATACAATTTAGATGAAGATGACTATGAAGAGATTGTTGGAGATATGAATAGTCAATCTTTTGCAATTTTCACTAGAACTCAGAATCAGAAAAATAGTCCAGTGATTCACAAGAGGAAACTCCAAAGTTTATCCTCCCATAAGGAACTGCCCCACCAGTGGAAATAAAAGGGAAACAAGAAATGATAGGTAGTTCATCTAATGCTAATGTTTCTCAACCTATTGAAAGCCCTTTTGATAATTTACCTACTTTTGACATAATTAATCATGTTAACAAAACTAATATTTAGATGTCATAAGTTGAATACTTGAGAGAATACCTAGAGTAGTTGGATAGGTTAGTCGATTTCATCAAAAAAAAATCTAAATGTTAAAAAGACCAATTTCAAAGGAATCTTAACTAACCCTGTTGCTTCCAATCAAGTCAAATCTATGGCCACAACCACTTCCAAATCCAATAAAATTAACCTTTTTTACATTTCCATTTTACTCAAGGGATGCAAAGTCAGTAATTGTATTATTGACACAAGAGCCTCAGATAATGTAATGCCCATTGAAGTTTCTCATGCTCTTGACTTAACTTGCACTAAGACCTTTAGGAATTATTACTCCATGGAGGTGAAACAAGTTTATCTTATTGGTCAGATTAAGGACACACAAGTGGCTTTGACATCTTTTTCCCAAAAAAATCAAAATCAATATTTTGGTTGTAGATATTCTATCAGTTTATGACATTCATTTGGGTGGAATTTTTTGCAAAGAATTGGGAGGCAAAATCCAACTAGATCTATCACATACCATGATTCCAATAAAAAGAGTCAAACAAAATTTAGATTCTGAATTGAAAACTAAATATATAGTTCAAAAATTTGATGACTCCAGAGCTGATATTTTGTATGAAGATACTATAATTGGTAACTATCTTATAATGATAGAGAAAGACAGAGTTATCAGGAGTCATACAATCAGATCCAAATGACATTTGAATGATAGAGTTTGATGATAGTTATTCATCAACAGGTTCATGTGTAGGATTAATCTTGATATCTCTATCTAAGATTTTTTTTCCTTTTTCCTATAAGTTTCAATTTAAATGTACTAACAATACAATGGAATATGAAGCACTGTTATTAGATTTGTAGGTAATAGAAAAAGATGGGAATCAAGAATTTGAAAGTTTTGGGTGATGTTGAACTAGTTGTGAAATAAGTAAAAGGTCAATACCAAGTGAAAAATAATCATCTAAAACTTTATAGGGATAAATTTTGGGATAACATTGAAATATTTGATGATTTCTCTATTAATAAAATTTCTAGAGAACATAACTCTAAAGCTGAAGCTTTGGCAGTATCAGCTTCTTTGATGATTCCCCATGTAGATATTAATACATAAAAATATATGATTAGACTAATATACAAACTAAACATCCTAGAAAATGTAGAATTGACAAGTTTTCAATGATGATAAATAAATTATCTCTTTCCTTGAAAAAGTAGACATTTAAAAAAAAATGTACTTTGAAGGCATTGACTTTTGATATAGAGAATCTTCAGTTCATACATCAAAAGAGGGAATAAAAAATGAATAGGATGAAGGTGTTATCAAGTTGAAAGGAAACAAAACACCTAAAGGCCTAGTCTCTTTAGAAGAATTATTTGATAAACACGATAGATTTGTATAAATTAAAATGCAAAAAAGAAGTCTTGATTTTGTCGACTATGAAAAAGTAAAAATTGGTTCAAAAGAACATTCTAGGTTCGTAAATATTGGAAAATATTGCTCACCTAAAGAAAAATGGAAGTTTGTTAGCCTTCTCCATAAGTATATCTATATACTCACATATTCATACACATACCTTAAGTATTTTCATCCCAAAGAGATGCAATACACAGTTCCTCTAAATCTTGATGTAAAACCTTTCAGATAGAAAATGAGATAATATGGTCTTAAAATCATAGAAATAATTCTTAAAAAAGTGTAAAATATGTTTCATTTTTACATTTTTTTCCTATCCACCATTCTACTTAGGTAGCTAACACAGTACCAGTTCATAAGAAAAATGGTTAAATCAAAATATGTGTTGATTTTAGGAACCTCAACCAAGCATACCTCAAAGATAATTATCTACTACTAGTCATGGATCAAGTTCTCCAAGTGGTAACAGGTGCTGAAATGCTTTTGATGCTTGATGATTTTTCAAGATATAATTAGATTAAGGTTAACATATAACATCAACATAAAATGACTTTCACACTACCTTGGGGCACTTTTACATACAGATGAATGTCATTCAAATTGATTAGTACAGGAGGTTATTTTTAGAGGGTAATGGATTTGGAATTCAGAGAATTGAAGAATGAAATCATAGTAGTGTATCTTGATGACCTCACAGTTTTCTCAAAAAAATGAGGTCACTATGAGCATTTAGAGAAGGTCTTTGAAAAATGTTGTTTACATGGAATTTCTCTCAACCCTAACAAATATATCTTTTGAATGATTGAAGGTAAACTCTTAGGTCATATTATTTCAAAGGAAGGATTAAGGATTAATCCATAAAGGGTTCATGTGATTCAAAAACTTATCTTGCCTACTAGTAAACCCGAAATACATTCATTCTTTGAAAAAGTAAACTTTTTGAGAAGATTTGTTCCTAATTTTGCTGAGCTCATAAGACATATTGCAAACACGATGAAAGTAAAACCTTGTTTCAAGTAGAACAATGAAGGTAAAAAAACATTTGAAAAGATAAATATTACTATTCTTCGTGCACTGACATTTGTATGTCTTGATTTTAATAAGGAATTTATTATTTATTGATAAGCTTCAGAACATATGCTCTCAACAATTTTGATTTAGAAAAATGATGAGGGTATTGAATCCCCAATTTCCTTTATGATTTGTAATCTCAAAGATTACAAGTTGAAATATTATCCTGAAGAAAATCATGCTTATGTAATTATGAAATCAATCAAGCAATTTAGGTATTACATATTGCATTCACATTTTATGGTAATGGTACCAAGTACAATAGTCAAATCTATTCTGACTCAACAAGAACCTAGTTTTAAATGAGGTAATTGGATAAATAAAATGCAAAAAATATGATTTAAAAATAAAACCTATAAAATTAGTCCATGTAAAATGACTATGTCAACTCATGATAGAATAAGGATATATTCAATTGGAATCTTTGATAGTTTTAGGTGAATAGGATGATCAAGATCTTCTTTTGGTATTGTTTGTCAATTTTACTAATGAATGATTTTCTGATATTGTGTTCTACTTGATGTATGGAGAATGTCCTTCACACTTGGATGCTAAACAATGCAAAATAATCAAATTACAAGCTAATAAGTATGTCATATAGAATGACACTCTTTTCAAGAAAATCATTGATGGCTTTTTCATAATGTGTGTTGACAAGGAATAACAAAATAAATTATTGCAATATTACATGATCAACTTTGTGGAAGGCACTTTTCTTCTAGGGTAAAAACATATAAAATTATTAGAGCCCATTATTATTGGCCAACTCTTTTCAATGATTCATACGAATGGGTGAGTAAGTGTGTGGCATGTTAGCAATTTGTAGGCAAATCCATAGTAGTAGCACTTCATCTTCAACCAGTAATAGTTGAAGAATATTTTCAGTAATGGGGGCATAATTTTGTTAAGATATTGGACCCTCATTCAATTTCAGGTTATACTCACGTTCTCACAGTACTAGATTATTTCACTAAGTGGGTAGAAGTGATTCATGTTAAACAGACAACTTCAAAAGTTGTTTGCAACTTCATCAAAGAAAGTATCTTGGTACGATATAGAATTTCATAGAAAATTGTTACAGATAATGCCTCTAACTTTTTTATTCATATATGATTATATTTTAAGATGGAAACAACATTTATTTATTTCATTCATCAAACTATCATTCACAAGGTAATGGTCAAGTTGAGTCACGTAATAAAAATTTGTTCACAATCATGCACAAGGTAGTAGATGAGAATTAGAAAAATTGGCATAAAAATCTATATGTTTATATTTGGGTATAACGTATAAATTTGAAAAAGGATATTGGTATGTCTTAATTCTAATTGTCATATGGAATAGATGTTGTGATTCCTATAAATCTTAAGTTACCTACCCTGTAATTGTCTAGAGCTGTTAAAAATCTAAAATTTGAAAGCTCATTAGATAAGAGAATCTTCTATCTACAATAATTGGAAGAAAAAAGGATATAGGTAGTTGATAGAATCACATAACATCAGGATCACATCAAAATTATCTTTGAAATTTTTAAAAAAAAAAGTGAATTCCAAATAGGAGATCTAGTTCTACTTTGGGATACTTATAAAGAACCAAAAGGGAGTCACGGAAATTTCAATTCATTTTGGATGGGGTCATTCAAGATCATACACTTTTATGGTAACAATCTTTTTACCTGGCATATCATGATGGAACCCATCTACCATTGCACTTTAGCGAGAAATATTTGAAATACTATTTCTAATAAGAACCAAGTGGCCCTCTTCTATACATATATAAATACAATTTTGGATGTGCTTCTTTCCTGCTCTTTATTTTGGTGTGCATGTTATTTTTCAATAAAGATAATAATGTGTATATTGCTCCTTCTTCATGCTTTGGTCTTCTTTGCCTACACATTTTTGTTGTCATGATCTCTATCTAGGAATGTGATGGGTGATCATAAGTTTGCAAGAGTGATAGATAGAATAGGGTTTTCATTAATCTCTTCAAATGAATAGGTGATCTGGCCTGACAACACGTTCATTTTTCATACAATTGAGATTGGTGAACTAGCTGTTAGTTGATTAGATCTAGATCTACAAAATATTCTACAAGATGATCTGACCTGACAGTGCATGTTAATTTCTCATATGATTGAGATTGGAAAACTAGTTGTTAGTTGATCAAATCTAGATCTACAAAATCTTTTTTAAGGTGATCTGACCCAATAACACATGTTCATTTCTCATATATTTAAGATTGGAAAATTGTCTATCAGTTGGATAGATTATGATGAACAAATATGAAATGATATCACACTTATTACAAATTTGCATTATCAAGTTTCAAATGAATCCATAACTCAATGAGCAAATAACTTTCTTGCGAAACCAAAGTTTGGAGTTCTTCTTTGTGCCTTAAAATTCAAAGTTCCTAGTTGGAGCCAATTATTATCCAAAAAAATTGAGCTTTCATGTCAAATTTTTGAGTCCCTTCATATTTCATGCCTTTGTGGATAAAATATTTCATTTGTCCACTTGAATATTCCCCCATAAAGATCTCTTTCCCTCTTTGGTTGTTCTTGTCATGATCCAAGTTTTTTTTTTAACTCTTTATGAGTATCTGTCATGTCAATTCATCTATTGTTAATCCCAAAACATATTTTTGCAACTAGTCACCTTTCAAATGGTTCTCAAATCTCCTTGAAAACATTCAAGATCATTATGATTTTTTTTTGTGAGTCCATATTTTAAATTAAAAAAGAATTTTCATTCAAATTACATTAAAAGTAAAAACCTACAAAGTATTTAAAAAACCCCTTATTTATACATGTGGTGACACCATAATACAAGTCAAAATTTAAAAAATCTTTCATGTAAATTTATTTTTAAATGGCAGACATATGGATGCTTTTGATCAGAACTCCAACTTGTCTAGGACACAATCAGAGACCCAGATCTCCAAGTACACAAGTACCAAAATTACCAACAATGGCCATAACCAGCGTCTAATACCATCTAAGATTTGAACCTAAGTGGGACTTGTATCAACCAAGTCACTTTACCAACTCACCCACATCTCATTGGTTAAATGAGCATTGTTTTAAAATTGTATTATGGAAAGTATTCATTTTGAAAAGTTTTTATTTCAAAACCCACTTGTCTTTTTCCATTTAAAAGTTTCATACCATTTCAAACTCGTGGATATCCCCCATGTGAAGCTCGAATGGTTATTTTGAATATTATTTTAATAAAGAGGGTGTATCAAGTTGGAAAGGTCTTTGTCATAAAAGGGGGAGATTAAAATATGTATTTCTTGTGGGTTTTTCAAAAGCTCAAAACATGTTCTATTTCCCGTGAAATTCTATAAAGTGTTTTCCTCACCTTCAAAGTCTACAAAAGGTATAAAGCTAATCATGTCTCATTTTTTCCGTCCACGTAGATTTTAAAAAATATTTTTCAAAGTCTTAAATTTATCCACATGGGTAAATTTATTTCATATCCCAGTTTTTTTGGTAGTCCTTTGCATGTTGCTTTACTTTTATTAAAACCTATGCATGTATTTATTTTTAGCTTACAGATTTTGGATAAAACATGATATCACATTTTCTTATTCATAACCTCCAAGTAGGCCTAGAAGGTCATTGCATACATAGATAGTTTTTTGAGATTTTTTTTATCTAGTAATCTTTTTGAACTTGTATAGAGGTTCATGTACACTACACTAGTTTCTGTTTCATATACATACTTTCTCTGTCAAAAAATTAAGATTAATTTGGATCATTTCTACGTTTATAGGCTTATTCTAAGTCTTATATATATGTGAATTTATTATATTTATTAGTGCACTTTACTCTTACCTTTATGAGGTGTCACTCACCTCTCTAATCCACTTGTTGGATTTAGAGTTACTTGCATGTAACTCTCCCTTCCCCACATGGCATACACTGCTATTTTTTTGTAAGGGATTAGGACACAAGTGACACACACTTGGAGGGATTGTAAGGTCATGATGAGGTTCTATGTAACTCTCATTTTCCTACTCTAGCTTTATAAAAGAGCTCTTTCTCTCTTCTTTTCTCCACTAGAATCTCTAGCTCTCTTTTTTCTTCTCTTATGCTCTTGATTCAATCTTGTACTTGTCAGAGATTTTGATTGCAAGTCTTCTAATAAGATCACATAGGTTTTTATCTGATATGTTTGGTTTCTCACTTTAAAAATATTTGTCTCATTTATGGTTTACTCCATGAGAGGTAATATTATTTCTTGCTTTCATTAAATTTTGCATTTTTTAATATCTTTGCTAAACGATCCTAGCATAATTCCTAATATGGTATTAGAGCCCTATGGTTTCTAATGTTTTTCTTTGAAAATTTTGTAGATTTGGAGGTTGAAAAAAAGTCTTTTTCTCCTAACATTATTTTTTCCTCTCTCATTAAATATTCTTAAGCAATTTTTTTGAGTTTTTATGCTTGCTAATCTTGCTTTACAAGTTACTTAATCTTGTTCCTATTGGTGTTCTGAGCCTTTATTTCCTGTATGTGTTTATTATCTCCCTGTTGGATATATGTCCTTTTTGTTTCAAAACCTTTATGTTTTGGCTTTTGAAACATTTCAATAAAAAAATTATTAAAAATAAAATAATTTTTTTTTGCAGAGTCACCTTGTGAAACTCATGCTTTCATGCAAAGTTTTTAGTATTGTTGTAAGCTTTTTCCTGCATATTATATTATTTATAATAATTTTATCAAGTTATTGTTAGCAGAGAATAGATCTGTTATTTTTTTTAGCATTGATCTTTTATTTTTGACTGCTGTTTTATTCAGTGCTAGATCAATTGTGTAGCGCCTTAAGAAAAAAAATTCTTCCTTTGTTTGTATTGTATTCTTACTCTTATGTATGTCGCATTTAAATTTATTGATACGTGCTTCCTATATTTTCTATGATGATATTATAATCTGTATTAGCATTTTATTTAAAACTAACCGTATCCTTTGCTATTTTTTTTCTCAGTGCTTAACTGCCTTCCATTCATGCAAGTGTCCTTCAATGAGTATTTGCAAACTTTAAAAATATATTTTGTTGTTCTCTTTAATTAGTTTTTAGTTCTTTTTCAATGCATAACAGTTTTGTCAAGAATATTATGGCGTTTCAAAAAAAAAAAAAGCTACTTTTTATTCTTTTCATAATACTTTAACTTTCTTTAGTAATCTCAAAGCAAAGTTGTTTTTTAATTGAATCTCATTTGAAGACAAAAATGTGAAAATACTTATATACTTTGAGTTATATATATATATATATATATATATATATATATATATATATATTTAAAGGCCTTTTCATATTATTGGTTTAATTCAATAAAAAAATCCAAAAGAATAATTTATTTTCAAATTTAAAAAGTTTATTTCTGAAAACAAAAGACAAAAAAAGTGCATGGTTTTATAAACACACAAAATCAAATAAGTTTTGTTTTCTCAAAAACATGGAATATTTTTTTAAAATCAAAAATATTATTGTCAAGAGGTAAGAATTTATTTATATATATATATATAGAATTTAATTTTTTTTCGAACTTAATAAACTTTTATTTACAATTTAATAAATGTAAGTTTTTTTAACATTTAGTTTAAATTGCTATAAATTTTGGTGTTTTGGTGAAGACATATATTTACAAGATTAAATCTTTGATGTTTTTTTCTAAGCAATCTTTTTAGCTCAAAATTTTGTTCTTCATATTTTTTTATCGTGAATATTTTTTTGAAAATTCATTAAAAATGATTTTTTTAAATGTTCTTTAGATCAATTAAAGTTTCTTGTCATTTATTTTATTTCAATGCTAGTGACATTTATCTTGTGTTTTTTCATTAATCTTAAATTGGCTATTTTTTCATTCTCTAAGCAAACTCTTAAAAATGAAAAAAAAAATTTGCTCTTAAAAAATAAATTGCAATTCAAAATGCTACTATTACTACTTTGCATAATTCAATTAATGCACTTCAAAATGATTTTTAAAATAAAATAGATAACATGCAATCTTTTATTGATGTTTTAAATAAAAAATTGACATCTTTTGTAAATCATAATGGGTCTACTGATTCTTATACATCTAAAACTTCTTTGAACACTTATTTTACCGATTCGACTTAAAAATTATGTACAATATGAGTTATTCGAGAAGTGCACTTGGTAAGTATGAAGATGATGTTCTTGAACCTTTTTTACCTACTTATAATGCAAATTATAAAGGTCTTGGTTTTAATTATTCAACTGATTCTAATGCAAAATTAGAATCTTATTGTCCTTCTCATCAAAAGATTTATAATGCAACTTTTTTTATTATACTATTTTCAATGCTCATGTTTTAGTTAAATTTGTTAAACCTTATATGCATTGTGAAAAATATGGGTATCGTATACGTAAATGTTAGAAATTGCACCCATGTAAATCTTGTGATAAATCCATGCACAACACTTTACATTGTTAGAAAATGACTAAATCTCCTACCTCTAAGGGTAAAACTATTTGGATTTCTAAAAAAGATGGATCTTCTAGAGACTTTGATATGTCTTTATGTGGTAATTCTTTTAATGCTTCATGCAAAATATCTTTTGCAAGTGACATCTTTTTTGTCTTCATTTTGATTAAAATCAATATTTTATGCATTTCTTATTTTTTATTGTAAAGGATATATAATTTATTTAGAGATTTTGTGACTAACTTCTTTTCGTACAGATTTACACACTTTATGATGAAAGTTATTTTTGCTCAAATTTACCTAGTTGTACATCTACTTTTATTACATTATGTATGTAGATTGTATTTTTTAGTATAATAGTTATTTAACTTAAAATATTGATGTTAGCTTGTTTGTTTTGCAGGTTTATGGATCATTACTCCTTTTAGTTGGTCTTTATTCCATGGTATATTGACCACCTTGTCTGAAAAGCATTCTTAGAGACTCTTGGTGATCACACTTTTTTTCTTGTAACTTTTGACGATACTTTCTCTTCTTTCTTCTCTAATATTTTGTAATTCCTCTTGAAGAAAGTTTCTATTAAGGGGGAGATCATTGTAATTTTATTTTCCTTCTTCTTTGTAAAGTTTTTCACCACTTTTATAACCCCAAAATAATTTTAGGGAGAGTGTTGAAAAATTAACATTAATTTGGGTCATTTTTAATTTTATAAGCTTATCTTAAGTCTTATTTATATGTGCATTTATTATTTTTATTAATGCACTTAATTCTTATTTTTATGAGATGTCACTCACCTCTCTCATTTACTTGTTAGATTTAGAGTTACTTGTATGTAACTTTCCCTTCTTCACATGGCACACATTTCCCTCTCTCTGTATGAGATTAGGATACAATTGGCATACACTTGAAAGGATTATAAGGTCATAATGGAGTTCTATGTAACTCTTATTTTCCTACTCTAGCTCTATAAAATATCTCTTCCTGTTATATTTTTCTCATTAGAATCTCTAACTCTCTTTCTTCTTCTCTTGTGCTCTTGATTCAATATTGTACTTGTTCAAGATTTTGGTTACAAGCCGTCTAATAAAACTACATGAGTTTTTATCTGATACATTTGATTTTCTACTTTAAAAATATTTTCTCATTTATGGTTTGCTCCATGAAAGGTAATAATATTTCTTTCTTTCATTAAATTCTTCATTCTTTAACATCTTTTCTAAATAATGTTGACATAATTCCTAATATTATCTCTTCAGTTTTAATCTACAAAAATCTTTTTTATTTGATAGGGTAGAAATGTTTTTGAAACTAGAGCTATGAATCAGATTGTGAGGATTTTGACAACTAAACCCACATCCAAGCACAACAAAGAGAGAAAATGATCTCCCTAATGATAAATTATAGTTGAAATCTCTCTCAAGCTTTAAGAGTTGTAAAGGTACCCATAACCTTGGTGATACTAGAGATCATGAGGGTTTTAAGTATTCCTACAACTAGAGGTTTTAAGGATATTGTAACCTATAAGTACAACAAAGGGGGTTTGAAGGCTCCCCTAATCTTAACCAGATGGATTAAAAGTTCCATGACCATGGAAAGATTAAAGAACATGAAGGTTTTAAGGATTCCCACAATCAGAGGTTTTGAAGCTCCCATAACCTATGAGTATAAAAAAGAGAGTTTATAAGATTTTCTAAATTTAAATAAGTAAAGTAAAGGTCCCATGACCAAGACAAGACTATAGAATATGAGGGTTTTAAGGGTTCTCACAACCAGGGATGTTGAGGTCCCATAACTTGTTAAACACAAAGAAGTTATTACACTTTCCACCAGAAGGTCCCCCAAAGGAGGAGGTCTTTCATTATTAGGGTCTTCTACATAGCCTTCAAATAGTAGAGTTTTAGCAAGAGGGTTTCTCTTCCCTCTGAGATTTACAGTCTAGAGAAGCATAACAAAAAACCAAGTACAAAAAATAAGTTCAACTAGAAAAGGAGGTCTTCCCCCTCTTAAGACATCTACATTGCTTTTTCAGAGGTGGATTCCTCTATCATCCATACTAGAAAAGTAAGATTTTGTTGGAACTCCAATATCCATTCTAAACCAAATCAACTTAAACTGATACATGTTTTATCTAGATTTGATATCCTTGAATAAACCCATAACTTAGAGAACACTAGAGTGAAATCCTCTATCATCCATACTTAACTAGTAAAATAAGACTGTATTAAGATAGGGTTCTCTAAAATGACTGAGCTTCCCACTAAGATCTATAATATTTACAAAGCACTAGGGGGTTTTGAGGCTCTGACAACCATAGAACATGAAACATGAAGGTTTTAAGGACCCCACAACCAAGGGTTTTAAAGATCCTATAACTTTGAGAACATAACAACTGGGTCCTCTTAGATCCAGTAGAATGCCTTCCACATAGTTTAGATATAGGACCAAAGTACCCTTGCCAAAATAAAATAAATATAAAATTCCATTTTATAAGAAACAAGTAAGGTCTAAGCATGGTTTTCTCTAATAGCCTCACTGTATAACAAATCAAGGGAGTGGGTTCCTCTCATATCCGTCATACCCCAAAACATAAACTAGGGATGGAATCCTCCATCTTCCATCCAATCCAAAGACCATTAAAAGTTAGCCTTATCATATAAGATGAACATGCCAGTGGAGGACCAAACACCTCCCTTATAAAGAGTATTTTTGAGCCCAATCAAAGCACAAGACCAAACCCCACCAGAATGTTTTACACAATCATCGCCATAAGAAGGAACACTTTTGGGGGCCTTTTGCAACACATTGTAATTAGAGAAGATAGCATGGGAAACCCGATAGCCTCTCCTTTTCTTTCTCTCCAACCCATATAAGACACCAAATGAAGAGTGGTAGTGGGTAAAAAAACCCACACAATTCCACCAAAATAAGTGTAAATTGCATAGAGTGGTAAGGGCTTTTCATCTTCTACAACATGACTAAAGTGTGAGACTTTACAAGTCCCTATCATGCTCTAATATGCATAAATGTTTTCAAAATAAATACCCTCGACCATGCCACTACCAAACCCACCTAATTCTCATTTAAAACTATGTTCTTACTTCTTGTGCAACATCGATAGGAGCTCAGATAGAGTCAAAATGTTGTTAGAAAGTCCTAAAACCCTATTACCTTTTTGTAGACTCATCGTTAACCTTGATGCTAGGCACCTTCACCCCTTGTCATCGTCATCATCATCATCTCTACCTCCCTCTTTGTCTGTATCTTCCTACTCGTACCTAGTTTTGAAAAATCCTTTCATTGTCATCTTCATCATGTGATGTTTAATTATGATTTTATTTAGTTATAATTTTTTGTTTATTCTACAAACATCTTGATTTGCTTGTTCAAGTTACTATTCATTCAACTACACCTTCAAATATGAAGTTCAAATATATGGGATATGAGCCTATATCCATTCTACATACAGACATCTTGAACATCTCTAATAGTGACATGAAGCACATGGATATTGATGATTTTTAGGAAAGAATGGATGTTTCAAAAATAACTCTATTAGGAGGATGAATTATAGATAGTGGAATTGCACATGCAGCTACGTTCTTAACTTCCACTTAGTGTAAAGATTTGGTACTCACATGCATAAAGTACAAGAACCCTAAAAATAGATAAATGAGGTCTATAAATAATCAGTTGATAGCCAAAATGAATAACACCTCTATAAAGATCACCTTCAGTATCAAATCCCATAATGAAATAATGTAAATCAACAAAGACATTGTTAAACAATTCTAGAAGGATAATCATGAGAAGTTTGAAAAGATGCTTAGTCAATCTTGGTTGAATACCAAAAAAAAATCAATATCAAGCATACCAAAACCATATACATATCATATTTCAAAGAAGAACTACCAAATATGATCACCCTTTTGATCAGAGTTATGATAAATAAATAGACATACTTTTTACCAGTGGATGTGTATGTTCATAAGTATCATCTGCATAAGGAATCATTCCATTGATTGGGATTTGATCATTAGCAATAACATTCATGAACAATTGATCAAACTAGAATCAACACAAGAATTCTTTATGACTTCATACCTTATTTATTCCATTGTAGTTCTCAAGCCTTGGCCTGGTTTGACATAGGTGAAACATAATATCTCAGGCATGTTGATATATGATAAGCTTCCTTGGCTCACTTATGAAAAAGGAAAAATCTATTTCAGGAGAGTAAATGATGCATTCTCCATGATTCTAGTCAAAACACTAGATGGGAACCTTGAAACTAATATTTCTAATGAGGCAATCGCTTTGATTAGGAAGTATGGAATCTATTTCATCTAGTTTACAAAATTTACATATATTTGAGTTGGTGGATTCAAAGGTGCCCCTTTTAGATTGCTAAAGTACTCCAGTGACAAAATTATTCTGATTGAGATTTGAAAATAACTTTGCGAAGTGCATAATAAATGCACTAGTCAATATACAAGAGGAATAAGCTTTCCTATTGGCCTCAATTACTTTCTTTGTAATACACCTAGAGATGCCTCAAATATTAAAAATTCATTGATAGATTTTCCAATGTACCCACACACTAGGAGGATTGGTTTTAATAGTAAGGGTTTTTTGAAAACCAACCTTAGAATGGGCTCTAGTTACCCTCACATTTCAAAAATTAAAGACTATTGAGAAGACTGCTAAGGTGATTTTGAAGTCAGAAGAGAGATTGGTCATGGATGACATTGAAATAGATAACGTCTTTCAAATTTGACTGGCGCAAAATGAATTTTGAAGATGATGGTAATGATGTTGTAGAAAACATTTTCTATGAAACAATCCACCTCATAGACATCCCTCCAATCAATTGGTCAATAAAAGAATTGATAGACATTATGAAACATAAATAATTTGTGCTAGATAGATCAAGATAATGGTGTGCTAAGAAAGTGAGAGAACTCACTTTAGAAAGTTTTTCAAAAAGTGAAGGAATTTCAAAAGGGAAATAAAAAATTTCTTCCACTTCAATCGCTCAATCTTTAGGCCCCAAGATCTTTATAAATAAATCTAATTTGGTTGCTACAAGTGGAGGAGATGGATAAGATCCAAACAAAGACAAAATTCCTAAAAAAACATGTGGGGATGAACCACCAAGGAAAATTTTCCAAATCAAAATGCCTACTTCATATACTAATCCAGATATCACACAAGAGATGGATCCTTCACTATTGATCGATAACACTACTCAATATTTTTTGGCTACAGACCCAGGTTCTACCTATTTTCCTACCATTTCTCTTTTTATTGTATCATCTTCACCTTCATCCCTTCTATTTTCCCCTCAACTTCTATTATCCTTATTCCCAACTCCATTTCCAACTCTACCTTCACCTCTAATTTTCTCTATGAAACATGTTGTCGCTCCCCCAAAATTAGTTGAGCTTGGATCTATTCTTGTCTCACCCATGTAACCATTATCATCATTGACTCCCTTAATTTTTACAGATGCTCAATTTACTAGTTCATAGGGAGACATGTCTTCTTCATGGGTATAACAACTTTTGGTAAGAAAAAGCCTTCATTCACACTAGCTAAAAATGATTTTGATGTTATCACCAATTTATTACAAGGTCCTCCAAATAAAAGAAAGGCCAAGACTACTATGATGTTGATGATTGAACCTTTGGGTACACAGTCCATAGAAACAAAAGAACCTTGTGTGGAGAAGAATCAAGATGAAATGACTTTGGCTAATTACAACATTAAAAAAATCAATTTGGGTGAATCAACTATTGAAGGTAACATTAATAATTTCAAAGTGACTAAAACTAAATTGATTCAAATTATAAAAGACGTAATGTAGAATTAGGAATAGTTAGAAGAAAAGGTACGTGTACTTTCAATGTACATTAAACAAATTTTGAATATTGGTGAAACTTCTTAGAGTGTAATTTATACACCTATATCGAATTCTTCTATAGTAAAAATTCAAAATTCTAGATTTGTCATTGATAAGGACATGGTTTCCAAAATTAGTAAATATAGTAATCATGGTAAAGTCTTGGAGTCATGGGTTAAAGATTTGCTTTTTGAAGGTTTTAAGTTCCTCGATGAGAATCAAAGAATATATGATCTCATCAATTCTAGTCAGGTAAAGGTTGAAGAAGAAAAAGTAGATGCACAAAAAGAGCTTGAAACATGGAATAAATTGATTAGATATTTGAGAGACATGACCACCATGGATGATAATTCTGCGGTCTCGAAAGGTATTCTTAAAAAGATAGAAGATAATTATTCACAGTTGTGGGCTCAATGCATAAACTGGAAGATCCACACTTTGGATGAAGCTTTGAAAAACTTGTAACATCATAATTTTTTTGGTGATGAGTTAAAATCAGAGGTACATACCAATATTTGGTCTATTCATTGTGACTTATCAAATGAGGATGAGTCAAAAGTTTAAATAACTATAGAATTGAAAGAACAATTTTAGATGTTGATAAAAATGGAACTATTTGGAGCAAATACATTCAATAAAGGAGAAATGAAAAAACTCAATGGTATTCATAATGCAATTATGGATCTCACATTGAACTTTCCAAAACTTTTTAAAAATATTGAAGAGGCTAGAATGCATCTTATGAATGGCTTGCACGATTGAATCATATAGTTATTCCTGCAAGAGAAGGAATTGCCCAAGTAGTTCAGAGGTTCAAATTATATAAGTTAAATTCATCTCAATAGGGGAAATCATAAATTGTTGTTGTAGTGGAACAAAGTCCTTCTCAGTAAAAGAATTTATCTCCTTCTCATAACCACTAAAAGTCACTTTTTAAGTTTTTATTTCTTTATTGTACTTTTTCTACAACTTAAAAGGGTTATGTTTTACCTTTTTAAAATCGTAAGTGATAAAGTAATTATAAAATAAAAAATTTATACTCAAAAGTTGGTTATGCAGGTAGTTACACCTATTGTAAAATATAAATAGGAATTTTGAGCTCATTCAATGGGCTTTTTGACAGTTGAATATATTTTTGCAAAGGTAGAGAGCAGAATTTGTATTTTCAACTCATAGAAGAATCAATACAAAGAGATTTTTTATAGACTTTGTGCCCGTGAATTTCCACGAATGGATAATGTATGTGTGTACATTAATCTCTTTGATTCTTATTCTTTCAATTGTTTCTAAATTTCATTATTGGATAGTCAATATACATGAAATTATTTTTAATGTGGAATTTATCTTGAATCTGCATTAAAGAGTTTTTGTAATTGTGAAATCTTGGTGGGTTAAGAATATAATTTTTTATTATTCTTTTGGGGAAATATAGGGTTATTGTTTATCACTTTTATTAGTATTTTACAATCCCTTTGGTGCATGTACTTTATTCTTATGAATATAATATGACTTTCCCATCGCATTTCCATGATTAAAATTTCTATTATTAAAATCCTCCTTTTTAGATCTTTTTAGTGAGTTTCTACGTTTGGCTAGCTAGAAATATCTCTTCATCTTCTATTATTTTCATGTGCTTTTCTTTCCTCCAATTTACTCCTTACAATTCCTTTCTACTACATGTTTGTACTTTGTGGTTAAAAGTACAATCCTATAAAAAATACCATTTTTATTGTAAATACTTTACTTACAACATTCATTTTGGTTTTCAATAAAGGTATCTCCACCTACTAATAGGAGAGAGACTTTGTCCCATGACTGTTGATGAGAAGCATCTAATTTGGCCTCATGATAAATTTTCATGCCAACACACAATAATCCCCACACACCCTAATTTATTCAGACTTCTTAGGTTGTACCATTATTAGGCTAACCCAATATACTTTTTTCATTAGATATATAATTCTGGCATCTTTCATTCGATCCAATTCAACCTTTACCTTAAACTTCATGTTGGAGTTTAATCTAGATGGTCACTTTTTCATAGGATGTGTACACTCCTTTATCTTTATGTGCGTCTCATCTAGAGAATGATCTACCCCTTTTAATTCTATGAAATTTGTTGGAAATCCATCCTAGTAATCTTTTAATACATGTAATTCTTTTGAAACATCATTATATATCCTATAATCACCCAAATTTACAAGTTTTGGTGTATAATTTGTCTCAATATTCCATACCAACTTCTTTAATGGATTATGATATATTTAGTTGGATCCAATTGGAAAGGATACTTGCACTATTCTCTATCCTTCTTGTTCCTAAATATTAATATTTATTAGTTGTTGATCTTTATTTTGGTCTGTGACTTTGGCTCTAGGCTCTTCCTCTTCTCACTTTGGCTCAAAGACTCCATTCAAATCTAGGTCCTCATCATTATCATTGGACTCAGTCTATTCCTCCTCATCTATGATTTTATTGTAATGTTTTATCATAAGATGTTTGTCTATTTAATTTCCTTATATATTTTTAGAGTTGTATTCAAGTCCTTAACCACTTTGTCCTATGAATTAGTGTCTAGTGTACTACTAAGATCCTTTGCTCAGCTATGGCACATAATATCTTTAGCTTTTGTAGAGCTTTGTGTAGCATAGGTTTCTCATCCTAAAAAAATGTCTAAATAAAGTCTTGTTGGACCTATGGCTAGTTCTTAGTATCCCTAATGTGATCTTGATGCTTTTAGCATGATATTAGGCATGTTTTCAATGTATACCTGAATACATGTATCCAATATTTTGATTCTACAACTTATGTATACTAAGCATAAACACACCTACAGATGTGTATCTCTAGACATTTCCCTTATTTTAAAAATATCCAGTGTTCACGGAGGGTAGCTGGCATTTGAAATCAATATTATAATAATTCACAAACCTCATGCCACTGTAATGGTTTGTTATATGCACTACACACCAAGTCACATTAGTTACCTTCAGTGCATAGTTTAATGTACTCACCCTCTAGACTATATTAGTCACAAAATGTTCTAGTCTAAATATGAATTGATCCAAATTGTTAGTTGTAAAATACTGAGGTAATTAACATTCGATAAAAAACCATGCACATTAGACACACCTCATGACATCTTCTTACCTAGTTTAGCATGTGGGTGTTTGAATCATTATCGATTAAAGTAGTTTCCCAAAGTAAAAGACCTTATTTCATTGGCTTATTATAGTCTATATCCATCACACCTACTTTATACATTAAATCCAATTCACAATTAGTTAGTGATTGCACAGATGATGGTTTATAGTTTTTTATTTAGAACTAAAAAATTGAGGCCTTTGTTATCACATGTTTATAAAATATTTGTTCATTCTATTGTGGATATTTTTGAGGATCCATTTCAAGATAGAAAAATTAATACTTTGTAGCTCGCAGTGCATTTGGCTTAAATTTTATGCCCAAGTTAAACCAACTATTATCCCCATAGGTGAAGGGTGAATTTAGTTCCTTAGGTATAATATATGGCTTTATTCTAGTTTTAATTAGGGGTATAATGATAAAATTATCCCCTTGATTCACCTCTAGATTATTGTGCACTGTATTAATGGTCATCTGACTATCATAAGCCCATTTCTTACCAATTAATGTAGGTTAATGCATTCCATCAATATTCATATCAATTAATAAATAATATCCTCATAAGCTAAGACCCATGAATTTTATTTCCACATCATCTATTCTAAAAATAGGTTCTACCCTACCATAGTCTATGAGGTTTAGCTTTACAAGACTATAACTAATTGTTGGTCATCCAGTACCTTCCCATGTAGATCAAGATATCATATCAAATGTGCTTCCAAAATAAAACATAAAATTTAGTACTTTTTATCCTTATAATTCAAAATCCATATTAGAGTCAACATATCAAGGCTTCTTAGTCTTCACATACCATACTACCTTATTAGTGCACTATTGATCCATATGTGTACACTCTAACAAGTTACACAGAAGGTTTGTAATATTATATGATATGTCTTCATTTTATAGTGTATTTAAGAGTTTGAGAATATAAACAAAGTTAATAACTACTCATTATATCATGATGTAAAAAAAAATGTCTACATATGCACATCAATAATTGTGGAATCACCCTTTGATGCGGCTTGATGTTGAATGTTCTTAAAAACTTGAGCTACTGGGTACATAAAATCCCTTTTTATTGTAGGGTCAAGATATTTATCCTACTAGACATTCTTAATTCTTTGATCTTGTGAAATTCCAAAAGTAGGTAATAACTAATTTGTATGATGTTGTGGAATTACTTAAATAAATGCAGGATCCTTGGGGTGCAAATTGATCAAGTTCGAATTTCACACATGCCTCTCTTTTCTATACTTTTTTTAATGTTGATAAATATTCAGTGTGGTTTTGTTCTAAAACTCTACAAAAAACATAATACATTTGCCTTTGAGGATTAGTTGGGAAGTTTCAAGCCAAGTAGTTATACTCCCAACATAAGTAGCATACAATTTATTGATAGCCTAGCTGTTCATTTTGTCTATGATTTCCTTCTTGATATCCACCTCGATAGCCTCCTCTATATCACCCTTGTCTTTTTTGTAAGCCCCATTCTAACTACTATGGATCCTCATATCTTCCTTGCCTCTAAGGATAACCCCAACCCTATTGTTATTGTCAATCATATCCTTGTACATTCCTTGAGGAGAATATGGATCCCATCTTGATTATTGATGTTGAGAAAATGAAGAGTTCCATGGATGTTAATACTACAAATATGGAAGATCCCATCCCTCCTGGTATTGAGGATACTGAAGATCCTATGGTGTCTAACATATGAGAGCCTGTGGTTGATACTAAGGTGAGGTTGGAACCCATCCAAGAATAGCCTGTATCATAGAAGTCATATCTACATTTGGGATTGGGATTCTTGGCTTCATAGAGATAATCTATCATGTTGTGACTATGGAGACATTCTTGGTGATGTCTTCCTTTAATTCTTGGAGTTCTTGATAAATGTGGTCATCATGATTTTGTGACTTACAAAATTTACATTTTAGAGTTTGAGGTTATTGAATATATTATTGTAATAAATGATAATTTTTAGTTGCATGTCATAGTACATAGTACATTTCATATAATTTCATCTTAAATTTTGGGTAGTAATTTCTATGGTGTCCCTCTTTACAATAGTCCATGAACCATAGGTATATCTTGGGCTTATTACTTTTATGTATCTCCTTCATCTTGTGTAACATAACATCTATCTTTGCATAAATTTTCATTGTAGGGTGGGGGTTATCTCCATAATTCTCTAGTTGTTTCACATGGAGCGCATCTTCCTAAGCATCCACCTAGTTTTTAAAATGCATATGAATAATGCCAAATCTAATCTGATGTTTCATACCATATATAAATTTTATGGCCTTATCTTTATCCTAAAATATAAAGTATAATTTATTCATTACAACAAATTTATGATCATAATCCCACACTGATTCACCTAATTTTTATTGAATATTTTTCATCTCTTGGATTTTTTGACTCACACATTTATTTACTTTCAATTCACCTATCAACTGGTCTTAGACATCTTGATAAAACCAAGTTTTCCAACATCTCTTTCGTAGATGAACTCCAAATCTCTTACTGTTAGGGATCATATGAGATTACACTTCTTTACATCATATGCAATTACATTTTTAATCTACCACTTCATTTCACAAGTTAGAAAACATTGCTTAGGGTTAGTAGGCCCATCATATAATGTTAGATTGAAAAAAAATCCCTACATTAAGAGTCATGCCTCCTGTGTTCACACTTAAAATCGATGATGGTGGTGGACTAGACTTGGGCAATGTCTTCAAATTTGGTGAAACTTGAAATCCTACCTCAATCATTTTCTTCATAACTAACACTTTCTTTGTATTTTCACTATACTTTCCAAAATTATCTATAAAAAAGTCAAACTAGATACAATCTCTTCTAAATTATGCACTTTTTCTTCTTTTTGATGAAAAATTAGGCACAAGGGATGTGTAACATTGAAATAAATTATCCATGTCTATCAATTCTATTACATTATAAAATGAACCTACTTTAATCTTGTGACTTATCATAACTTCTTCAAATACTACTCCTCTTCTCCAAATAATATCATCCCTTCTAACTACCATCTAAAATTACCTTCTCACCAATATACTCGTTCCTCTTCTACCTTTTTAATTTTTTCCATATATTTAACATATTTATCTATCTCTAAACCTTCTCTTATCATAGACTTGATCCTTTCCTTATCCTCACCCTCTCTAAATTATCTTTCTCTCCCATGAGATCCCATTCCTTATCTATCTTCTACACTACCTACTCTGCTTCTATTTATTATATCTTCTTTGTTGTCATAAGCCTTGATCTAACCCCAAAATTTGTTTTTCAATCTGATTCTCTACATCCTCCATCTTCTGGGTACAGGTTCATGCTTCCCTCTTAGTTACTCATCATTAAATTTATAATCACACACATCGCCCTTCACCTGGAGTGAATACTCCATGGTGGTAGGAATAGGCACCATGGCCATTTATACAACCTATATTTTGAAAAGAGTAGGTAGTCACTATAGAAACTTGCCTTTAATTCCTCTCACAAATATACACTACACAACCTTAAATGTGTTGGACATTGTCATTAATTAAGGGAGACATTGTTGAGCATGGTCATTAAGTGTTGAGTTTTGATATTTAATGTTCTCATTGATGTCAAAAGTTATTACTGGTACTTTCATTGATGTCAATATATTTTTATTTGATAATAAAGGTTTTGGTGCAAATTTTCCTTGAGGTATGTATGTGATAAGTTCTGATTATCATCATAATGAGTATTGTTGTTGTGATGTTGTTTGAATAATGTTATGATGATAACTTGAGTAGAATAATTGAGAAGCATCATGAACTAATATAGGTCATTATAGAAAATATAAATCATCTAGTGATGTTTTTTATAGACCTTGTGAGATGGTATTTACAAGTGGAAAAGATGAAATGAATGATCTTTGAAGAAGAAACTATGTTCTCTAAAGATCTATGTAAGCAACACTGAATATGCTCTAAATCTGATATGAAGATAAGAATTCTCTGAATAATACCTAATAGTCTTTGAGCATGATAAATATTGTTTGAGGTCATATCTGAGGTATTGAATACCTTTTAAATGAGTATAAGGTTAGCTCTAAAGATCTATGTGCTATGAAGTACTGTATATGCAACTCTAAAGATGCTATAGTCAACCTTTGAAGATCTATAAGTAGCCCTAAAGAAGTTTTGTTGAAGCTCCAAAGAAGAGTTAGTGTATGATGTTGATTGAACATACACAAGATACACTGGAACACTATAGATTTTCAAGGTGAAGACTACATAGTGGTTAGATGGTTAGATTTAAGGCACAATAAGACTTTTAAGTCAAGCCTTAGAAATCAAAAAGAGAGATGGTGGCCAAATGAGGCATCATGATCAATTTCCATGACATATGTGAGAAAATGAACTTTTATATAGGTGATTCAAGTTGTTTTAAGTATTTTCATAAAGTTATAGGACTTGATTTGTAAAGAAAAGGCTTGAAAAGTATTTCAATATTTCTCAAGTGCATAGAATGAAGAGTTGCCTACCCAAGAAGGTATTCTCAGTGCTCATTGGCATGTGTAGAAGCTACATGAGATCCTAAGTTGTTTATGGTAGATGATGAAGGTTTATAGTTCAAAATTTCAAGCATTGGTTTGTAGAAAGAGGAGCTCAAATTTATGAATAATCATTAAGACTAGAAGTTAGTCTAAATCCTCATAAAAACCTAACTATAACATGATGTTGAAGATCTTGTTCAAAATAGATTATAATGGGTTGATATAGATATAAAAGTTATTGGAGATTGAATTAAACTCTCCCAATCATCTCCAAGTGTGATTGGTTTCTCAGGAGAATGAGTAGACCATATAGAAAAGTGTGTCTTTTAGAGATTTATTGTAGCAGATAGGATTAATTGAGTCAAAGGTGTGAAGTGTATGAAGATCAAAGTGTGAGACTTGTAGTTGATGTAAATTAAGGTTATTGGAGAATTTTTAGATCTTTGATGTCCAAAATTAGTGATTGAATTTGTCCAATTGCTGAACAAACCCTATGGTGTAGACAATGAGGAAATCAGATAGAAGAGAGAAAACGTTTCATGATGTGTTTTCATGGAGTGATGCATTGAAATGTATGATGATGTTTGGATCTTTAATTATCAATACATCCTTTTCAAAATCTTGGAATTTAGTGTAATTTTTTGAATCATTGAAGCCAAAATGGCTTATCTAGCTGAGTAGAGTCTATAAGAAAGTAGGTCAGAAGATTGGTCTCTAAGATCAATAGTTCTCATTAGAAATCATGATCTAATTGATTGAGGTTGATCTAAGAATGTTATAAGATATTTAATATGTATTAATATCTCTTGAAATATATTAAATCATGTGTCATATGTTCATGTCTCCTTGACTATGTTTTGGAGTCAGTTGTTAGTTCTGAAAGAACATCTTGTAGAGGTGTGTTTGAGCCTGATTACCCTAAATTGAATCATCAAATAAATTTGGTGATGACCCTAAGGTTATGAAGATTATTGATATGTAATTTGGTGCCATGTTTGTTTGGACAAATTTGAGTATATACCTCAGATGTTTAAAGGTAGAGTTTTTGATATGTGTAAGCCTTTTATAAATAGTGATTTGAGTAAGGGTCAAGTGATGATTGGACATAAAAGGTGTTGTAGAACTAAAGCAAAATTTGTTAAGGGATATTTGAGTGGTGTATGAATTTTTACTACCACATGAGGTTTTTGGATAAGCTTAAATATGGATAAAATGGTAACATATTTTTGTGAAGACCTATTAGGTCTCCATAAGCCTAAAAGAGGAGTAAGGGATAATTGATGTATGGTCGACCTATTGTAGTGATTGATTCATGACTAAGGTATGTTATTTGGATATGATTTAACCTATTCATGTATGACCTAAGTGATTTGAATATGTAACCAACCTAGAAGGATATTATCAAATGACTTATATAAAAATAAGGCAGTTAGGCTGATTTTATGTGCAATTGGATGATAAGATAAAGGATGTGCTTAGAGTGAAATAGTAGAGTAGAACATGTGAATGATATAGGTAATTTATGAGTATAAAGATGTCATGTAGACTAACAAAGATATCATGAATATCTAATAGCAGTTATATAAGAGAGGATCAAGGTCAAAAGACCTTATCAAGTCATGAAGAGAGCTAGTTACACGAAGAGGATTGAAGATCAATTTGAGAAGATTGAAGAGAGTGAAGAGCTAAAAGAGTATATCATCATATATTTTAGAAGCAACACATATTTTTGAAGGTGATCAAATAATCAAGTGGATGAGTTATTGTTGAGTCATCTAGGGGGTTGGAACCTCCTTGTAATTTGGAGCTTGATAAATCCAAGTGGGTGCTTGGTAAATTAGGAGTTGGTGTTCCTTGTTGACTTGGTGCTTAGCTAAATAATTTTAACTTGGTTCTTGATAGATTAGGGTTAGTTATCCAAGTTGAGTGGGTGGTCAACTGAAGATTGATGTTTGTCTTATAGGACTATAGTCTATTTGCTTCATCAGTGGGTTTTCTACCCTAAGAGGGTTTCCCATGTATATGTTGTGTTCATGTGTTTTATGCTCTTATGTTTTATTGTTTACAATTGTTGAGTTATACATGCATGTTAAGATGGTTCATACATAGTTAAGTGGAATTGAATGAAAAGTTTTGAACATTGATTCACCCCACTAATAGTCATATTGTTTTCAATAATTGGTATCAGATCAAGTCCTTTGGAATAGGATTGACAACTTAAAGGAGATCCTAAGAAGCAAGGATGACTAGTCAACAAGATCAAGGAGGTTTCTCTAAAAGTAAGTCACCATTATTCAATAGATCTAACTATGCCTTCTAAAATGCTAGAATTAATATATATTTGATGTCAAAAGGACATGATGTTTGGTAGTCAGTTATGGATGGCTATATTATACCTCTAATTCCACCAACATATGTAGTAGATAAGAAGGCTAGTGAAAATTCCAAGGCAATGAATGCCATTTTTTGTGGCCTATCAAAGGTAGAGCTAGTAAAGGTAATGCATTGTGTTTAATCCAAATATATATGGTAAAAATTGAACATCATCTATGAAGGAGACACCAAAGTAAAGATGGCCAAGTTACAAACCCATCGAAGATATTTTGAAATCTTGAGGATGAATGAAGATGTATCCATTGCATCTTATATGTTAAAAGTTGATGAAGTAGTCAACATCATTATAGGATTAGGAGAAGAAGTGAAAGAATTTACTATTGTCCAAAAGGTATTAAGATCACTAACTTCTAAATTTGATTCTAAAATATCTATAATAGAAGAGTTGCAATATTTGGACAAACTAGAGATCGATGGGCTTCATGGAATCTTAACTACCTATGAGATGAGATCAAATGAAGGAAGACCTCTCAAAAAGGAAGCAAATTTCAAGTTTGAAAAGAAATCAAAGACCAAGAAGGACAAAGATGTGGTATGTTTAGATATTGATGATGATTAATTAATTGATATATTTGCTAGAAAGATGAGATTTGGCTCAGCAAAGTACTAGGGTAAGTTACCCTTCAAATGTTTAAACTATGGAAAGACTGGTCACTTTGAAACCAAGTGTACTAACAAGGATAAATTTAAACATAATGAAGAACATGATGATATAGACAATAAATCCTATAGGTTTGATAAGATAAAGAAGAGATTCACAAATTATGAAGGCAAGAATAATTCATTTAGGAACAAGAAGAGCTTTTATACCAAATAATATAGCTCATCTGATGTAAGTGATTCAGATACATCTAATAGTAAAGATGATAGGAATGAATCTGAGGATGATAATAATGAAACCTTGTTTATAGTCATAGAATCAAATAATGAGGGTTATTCACATGGGAAAGGTCTCATGATTGATACAAAATTAAATGAATAAAAATAATATGAAAATGAAGAATCTAAAGTGGATCTTGAAGCAGAGTTGATGAGTGCCCAAGAGGAGATGAAGATTGTCAAGAAGAAGAACAATAAAATGAAGTCATTAGTTCATGACTATGAGGATTAGATTGGATTATTTGAAGAAAGTTTGTGCAACACATCTAAGGAATATGAAGAGATCATCCAACAAGTTGAAACCCAAAATGAGATTATGGTAACAAGCCCAAAGGTTAGAGAGGAAGATTACAAAAAATAAGAAACTAAAATAAAATCACTGAGAGATAAGTTGGATCAAATATATAGCAAGGTGAATAACTTTATAAAGTTTAGAAAGAGCACTGAAGCTCTAGATGATATCTCGAGCAATCAGAAGTCTGCAAGTGACAAGACAGGTCTTGGATTTAAAGAAGACCAAAAAAGTCACCTCAAGTTGAAAAGAAGACTATTAAAGAAAAAAGATCAAAAGACCTATCAGATAACCCAATGCTATAAGGAATGGTAATTATTTTAATGGTTACTATTTTACATGTATTTAGTTTCGTCATAGATCTAGAGAATTTAGAAGATCCTCCAAGAATGAGTACTCATTAAATTATGGAAGAAGAAGCAATTGGTCAAAGAAAAATATAATCATCGATCAAATGGTATGTATAAAGTGGTCTATTACAACTATCATGATATAGGACATATTACAAGATTATGTCCTAATAGAATAAGAAGGTAATTCAATCAAGACAATAAGGTTCATAGTTATGTCACTCAGAAATGGATCAAGAAGACAAAACCTATAGATAAGTTAGTAAATTTGGAGCAAAATACTAAAGAAGAAGATTCTATGGAAGCTCAGAATATAGATAGTGGATTATCAAGACACATGTCAGGAGACAAGTGAAGTTTTGATTCTCATATGATTGATCAAAGTAGTACAAATGAATAATTGGCTAAGAAGAAGACGGGTGCCAAGCTAGGTCATGACAAACTCATAAACTAAGGTGGGATATTTGTTACTGTAGATCATAAATCAAGTAAGGTATGTTAAGACCACTTGTTATCTACATGTGTTGACAAAACTATCAAATAAAAGAAGAAGGTTGATAAGGTTGATGATGAGATCAAGCCTAAAGAGCCAATCAAGTATAAAAGGATGCTAAATAATATTAAGCCTAGTAAAGATATGGAGATCTAGGAATCTCCTGAGTTCATGTTGTTTTAATTCCCTATGAAAAAAGGGTGGCTCCATTAAGCTTCATGGAGACATTTTTGTATCGGTAAAATACTGAATGTACGATCAAAGATGCTCTGAAGACAAAATGCAGAACAATTGACATATAAGAGGTAAGTTTTTGAGATCTATTTGTGTAAGTGAGCTTGATATATAAAGACCAAGGGGGAGTTTCTATTTCTTTAGTTGGTATTGGTTAATATCAGTTGATATCTTCTTTAGCCATATAAAAAAAGGTATGTGATATTAAGTTCTTAGTTCTTTGAAAGAAGATGTGTCGGTCTAAGGGGGAGCTTGGTATCTATGTGTTCTTTATCAAGAAAGTGATTGCTTTTGATATGTATAGATTTAAGGAGATATTGAATCTAAAATGCTTCATAGAATTTATTTGTTGAGGTCTTTATGAATCAACTGGGAGAGTGACCTGATTAAGAAGTTTTCTGAGAATGATTGTCATATTTTCTGAAGACTATGTGTTATCTAGTATCTTTGAGAGATGGCATCAACTTACAGGAGGAGAAGAGTATGATTTCAAAAGTTGTAGATGATCTTTGATGTCTACCATAAAATATGAATGGTGGATGCTTGGTTTGAGGGGAATCTATTCAAGTATGTTAATTGATCCTGATCTATGTTAAAGTGGTCTTATAATATGAGTTCATTCTGAAAGAGATGATAGTTATGGAAGACCTTTATCATTAATGTCAAAGTGGGAGAAATATCAAAAAAGTTATGAAAGATTAGAATAAGTAAGAAAAAAGACAAATATTAGAAATATGAGAAATGATGCAAAATGGGGAAATATCAAAAAAGGAGATAGAAGTTGGAAAGAACTAGATCTAACAGATAATTGCCATCAAGAATGATTGATAGAGTTTTTTTTAGTATGTTTTCCATCAATGACAAAGGAAGATATTGTTGGACATTATTATTGATTAAGGGAGAGATTGTTGAGCATGGTCATTAAGTATTGAGCTTTGATATTTAATGTTCTCATTGATGTAAAAAGTTCTTAACGATTATTTCATTGATGATAAAGGTTTTGGTGCAAATTCTCTTTGAGGTATGTATGTGATGAGTTATGATTATTATCATAATGAGTATTTTTGTTATGATGTTGTTTGAAGAATGTTCTGATGATATCTTGAGTATAAACATTGAGAAGTAGCATGAGTGAATATAAGTCAATATAGTAAATATAAATAATATATTAATGATTTATCTATACCTTGTAAGATGGTAGTTGCAGGTGGAAAATATGAAATGAGAGAGTTCTGAATAAGAAACTATGTGCTCTAAAGATCTATGTAAGCATCACCAAAGATGCTTTGAATGTGATATGAAGATGAGTATGCTCTGAAGATAATGATTTGAAGAATACCTAATAGAATTTGAGCATGAGATAGATTTTCTAAGGTCATATCTGAGGTATTGAATACCTTACATATGAGTAGAAAGTCAGCTCTGAAGATCTATCTGCTCTGAAGTACTATATATGCAGCTTTGAAGATGATATAATCATGTTATGAATATATGTAAGTAGCTCTAAAGAAGTTATGTTGAAGCTCCAAAGAAGAGTTAGTGTATGATGTTGATTGAACATACACAAGAGACATTAGAACACTAAATATTTTTAAGGTAAAGACTATAGAGTGGCTAGAAGGTTAGATTCAAGGCACAATAAGACTTGTAGGTGAAGCCTTAGAAATAAAAAAAAGAAATGGTGGACAAATGAGATAACATGATCAATTTACATGACATGAGTGAGCAAGTGAACATTGATAGAGGTGACTCAATTTTTTTAATTATGTGCATACATTTTTAGGACTTGAATTAGAAAGAAAAGGCTTGAAAAGCATTTCAAGATTTCTCAAGTGCACAAAATAAAGAGTTACCTACCTGAGAAGGTTTTCTCAGTGCTCGTTGGCATGTGTAATAGCTGCATGAGATCCTAATCTATTCATGGTAGATGAGGAAGGGTTATATATCAAAGTTACAAGAATTGGTTTCTATAAAGAGGAGCTAAGTTTTATGAATAATTGTTAATACTATAAGTTAGTCTAAACCCACATAAAATCCTAACTATAACCCTATGTTGAAGATCTCATTAAAAAGAGCTCAAAATAGTTTGATATGTCCAAAAAATTGATTTAATGTTGAATTCAACTCTCCTAATGATTTCTAGGTGTGATTGGTTTCTCAAGAGAATGAGGAGACCATACAAAAAAGTGCTTATCTTTTAGAGATTTGATTTAACAGATAGCGTTGATCGATTCAAAGGTGTTAAATGTATGAAGATAAAAGTGTGAGAATTTTAGTTGATGTTCATGAAGGTTTTTGGTTAGGTTTTATATCTTTAATGTGAAAATTTGATGATCAAATTTGGTCAGTCATTGAGCAGACCATGTGGTGTAGACAATGAGGAAATCAAATAGAAGAGAGAAGATGATTCATGATGTGTTTTCATGAAGGAGTGATGCATTGAAATGCATGATGATGTTGTTTGCATCTTGAATGATCTATAAATTCTTTTCAAAATCTTGGAATCTGGTGTAAGCGGTTGAATAATTAAAGCCAAAATGGCTTATCTGACTAAGTAGAGTCTATAAGAAAGAAGGTCAAAAGATTGGTTTGTAAGACCAATAATTTTCATTAGATCTCATGATATGATTTATTGAGGTTTCTCTAAGGATGTTTTAAGATCCTGTATATGTATTGAAAGTACTTGAAATATATTCAATCATGTGTTAGATATTCATATCTCCTTGACTGTGTTTTGGAGTCAGTTGACAATTCTAAGTGAACATCTTGTAGAGGTGTATTTGAGCATGTTTACCCTAAATTGAAGAATCATATGGAGTTGGTGAAGACCCTAAGGTCATGAATATTTTGAATATGTAATTTTTTGCCGTGGTTTTTGGCTAAATTTGAGTATATACCTCAATTGTTCAAATATAGAGATTCTGATATGTGCAGGCCTTTTATAAGTAGTGATAAAGGGTTAAAGTGATGATTGGACCTAAAAGGTGTTTTAGACCTAAAGAAAAGTTGGCTAATGGATATTAGAGTGGTGTATGACTTGTTCTTACCATATGAACTATTTTTATAAGCTTCAAGAAGGATCAAAGGGTAATGTATTATTGTGAAGACTTATTTGGTAACCATAAGCCTAAAAGAGGAGTAGGGGCTAATTAATGTATGGACGATCTATTGTAGTGATTGATTCATGACTAAGGAATTTTATTTGGATATGATTTAACCTATTCATATATAAACTAAGTGATTTGAATGTGTACCCAACCTAGAAGGATATGATCAAATGACTTATACAAAAGCAAGGCAGTTAGGCCTATTTTGTGTGTGCTTGGAGGATAAGATAGAGGATGTGATTAGAGTGAAAGAGTTGAGCAGAAGATGTGAATCATATAAATAATTTTTTAGTATAAGGATGTCATGTGGACTAATATAGATATGAATATCTAATAAATTTTTTTTAAGAGAGGATAAAGGTTAGAAGACCTAATCAAGTCATGAAGAGGGCTAGTTGAGTGAAGATGGCTGAAGATCAATTTGAGAGGATTTAAGAGAGTTAAGAGATAAAAGAGTAGATCATCATCTATTATATAATTACATGGATTTCTAAAGGTGATCAAACAATCAAGTTTTGATTTGGTGCTGAGTCATAAAGGGGGTTGGAGCCTCCTTGTAAGTTGGAGATTGCTAAAGCCAAGTGGGTTCTTGGTAAATTAGGGGTTGGTGCTCCTTGTTGAGTTGGTGCTTAGGTAAATATTTTTAATTTGGTGCTTGATAGATTTTGGTTTGTGCTTCAAGTTGAGTGGGTGCTCAATTGAAGTTTGATGTTTGTCTTATAGGACTATAGTCCATTTGTTCCATCAGTGGGTTTTTTGTGCCAAGAGGGTTTCCCATGTATATGTTGTGTTCATATGTTTCATTCTCTTATGTTTTATTGTTTATGATTTATGATTTATAAATGCATGTTAAAATGGTTCATACATAGTTGAGTGGAATTGAATGAAATTTTTTAAAGACTGATTCACCCCCACTCTTAATCATATTGTTTTTGACAGAATGTAATGTAACCTTGTATGGAAAATTTATTGATACATCTATCGATGTTAGTTTTTACCCAATGATCTATTTCAGACGTCTAATTAGTATCCAAATTTCATAAGTTTTATAGTATCTCTTTTGTCAAAACTAAGAATTCTATTTTTTCTTAGCTAGAAATAGTAGTATTTAAGTCTTGATAACCATGTGGCTAGTAGTCTGGGCAAATTTCACCAAAATATTTCATATATTTCAATGTATGTATGTTCATGAATAAATTCTTGCACAGAGCTTCCTATTATTTTTACTTATTTTATGAAATTATGAATTCTTTCATCAATTCATCATTCTAGGTCTCTTTGTCCTATTAACCATCTTAGCATGTTTTAATATTCCACGCTCACCAGTTAGTAGAGGTTACTAGAAAACCTATTATAATATTCTAATTTTTGTTTTATGTGTGAATTAGGAAACAAGATAAAAACACAGTCATGGGCGTAGAACAAACAAATCTTACTTACATTACGAATTATGTAGTTATTATGAGAATGTTAACTAACATGTAAATAATGTTCATTATCAATCCTAAATGACTTACCAAAATTGATAAAAATAGAGCATTCACTACACACAAGGATAAAAGAAGTTCAGTAACACCATTGTCAGATATTTATATGTTTAGAACTCCTTTCCATTACAATTGATCAATATTTATAGACTTTTACAATAAAATGCCACTTCCCATTCCATATTTTTGATTTAAGTGTGAATGAGTCTCTTCACATTCCATAGAAATTTTGCATACACACATATGTCAAATGCATACAAAATATAATACATTATATTGGTTGATATCCATCACACACTTGTCATTCATCTACACTATGAATTTATATTTTTATTCAACTATCAATAGCTATAAAGTTTCAAATTAGTTCCAAAGTTGTTTCAAGTACTCATGCTTACTATTCTTTTTGCCAAGATCTTTCAAAATCATCTTATAAGAATCTAAAAAAAAATGCTCTGAGATTTATAGTGGACCAAATAAAAAGGCAACAAAGGATTGAATTGAGTGAAATAGGACATATATTTCCAACCCAAGGAGGCTGGAGGTCTTGGACTATTTGACATAGCTAATAAATGCCTTGATTTATGTCTAAATTGGATTATCAAATCTATAGACAAACAAGAGGCCTAGAAAATTTTCCTCAAAAAATATATCCCTTCATGATCCCATCAGTGTAGAAAGGTCTGGAGGAATATAGGATTTGAAACCCTACTGGTACCCAAGACATTGTTAAGATCATTAGGACCTTTATTGTTAAAATAATTTGGAAGGCACATGATATTGTTAAACCATGGTTTATTTGGAATGGTGATGTGTTTAGGTTTAGCCTATCTATCAATTACCACTCCTTGTGGTGGTCCCTTATTATCACTATCAATGAGAAACCTTTTGTTGAATCTCCTAGAATTAAAGCTCTAAGACTGCATGATTGAGGCATTAAGACTTTGAGAGATTTGTTTGAAAAAATTACCATATATTGGATCACTTGGGAGGTCCTTAAGGTTAAGTTTGACTTATAAACCCAATATTTTAAGTCTATCACTAAAATTCAAATGGTTATGCCAGATTATGCCTTACATACAATTGGTCTCATTGAGTCCCCTCAGTGGTATAATTATTAGAATTGGTGCACATCCACACCTATGTTGTGGTACAAACCTCGACTTTGTTATCAGCGGCTTTCCCCAACCACTCTTCCTTGGGAGTTTTTCAATAAGAGGTGGAACCTTGACATCCCCCCCTTTATATGGAATACATGATTTTTGACTATTTAAGTTGCCATCATAAAGCCTAAGAAAGCCATTTTTACTTGTAGCTTAATTTACTAAGGCCTCTTTATGGGAGAAAGACTACTTCACATGGGGATTTATCCACCCAGATGCTTATCTTGTGGTCAATATGAGTCCCTTAAACACATTTTTTTATTTTGTGTGAGGGATCAAGATGCTTGGAATTGGATTCATTCATTATTCAAACCCTATAGGCCCAGACCATTTTCTTGGCATACCATTCTTTTGGGGGATTCTATTGGCCTGCCTATAAAGTTTAAACAAATTTGGCATATTTTATACATTAAAATTATTTTTATGCTATGGAAAGATAAAAATGATAATAATTTAAATAAATATATCCTAGCTAGATATTTTACTATTTCTAACTAAATATCTATGCTCTCTAATGTCATGCTTCAGATTCAAGTGCAAGCAAAAAAAATGGAAATGAAGGTTCAACATATTCAAACTCTTCTCAAGCACTGGGACTAAGATCCATGTGTTATTTACAAAGTTCTAATAGAGGATCCTTAGCAAAATGACTATTCTAGAGACTGGTCTTGGCAAGGTGGTGGCCAAATCAGGAACTAAAACTATTTTAGATCATGAAGTCAATATAATTTCACTCCCCCTTCTCCTCCTCTTAGGTTGTTCTTCTGTCCCTTTGGGGTATATGGGGAGAAACCATCACCCTCTTGTCATGTTGGGTTTGATCTTCTAGGCAGAGTTGGGCATGATAAGTTTCCTAGACTGGATCTTGCAATCCCTCCCCACTGTGAGCAGAATGAAGTAGAAAAAAATAAGAAGATGGTTGGTCCTTACCTAATATCCCCTTTATGGGGGAGGTTAGGGAGATAATCCCAATATTCCTCCTCTACCTCCTCCTCCTTCTACAGGTCTAGTGGCCCCAACTGCTTGATATGCTCTCTTTTAATGCTCTATTTTGCTAATGTCAGCCTTATGTTATAATTTTTTTGTTTTAGCCTTAGGTATTTCCTTGAAATTTTTATTTCTTAATGTTTTCTCCAAGTGTGTTCTAAAGGATGATTCATTGTGATATCCACATAAGTGAAATGTAGTCGTTTGTGTGGTTGGGGTAACATTTTATAGTTATTATGAACTTCCCCATCTAACATTCACTTATATTCAAGGTGATGTTGCTAAGTGGACTAAGGACCAATAATTAATGTAATTTTTAAATTATTTGGTAGTAGATATAAAAAATTTAACCAATAAAGTAAATGTGGACAGTCACATTATTAAGACTTTCAAACCTACTCTCAAATTAGTAATTTTGTTGATGAATAGACTGTATGATGATGATAGTCTTGACCATGTTAATAAATTATGGTTTATTTTTCAATCAATGTTTATTAATGAAGACAATAAATATGCTTTGGGTGAAATTATCTCTTTCAATTTACAATAGAACTTCCATGGATTTAAAGAAGGTCAAAGTTTCTACATGATGCCTCAATTGGTAGATTCTTATTTTTTTCATGGTGTAATTTAAACATGTAAACTTCCCTAGATGGCCTCATTCCCCCTACTCACCCATACATGTATTATGTAGTAAATTACATGTGTATATGTATAAGGAATGTATACATTAGATATTTGATTATTTTTATCCTCCTATGTATTTGGTAATCAATGAACACTCAATGCCTAGACTTACAAAAGAAATGAGAGAATCTATTGAGAATATTAAGTGTTATTGGTATTATGACACATACATTATTTTTAGGATGTAAGGTATTATGGTGGTACCTTATGAACTCATTTATTATGTACTTGAAAAACTTGCTTCATAGGAGATGACTTATAAATTTGTGCCTAGAGTTGGAGGAATTTGCAAGAATAAAAATAATATATCATGGCCTCCAACACACTTTCAACTTGTAAATTAAAATTATATTATTTAAACTTAAATATAAAAAATTGAAATATATATACTAGTATTAAACAACTTTGAAAAGGATGTAGTGAGTAATTGGGATCCCATAAAAAAATTCTAAGTATTAAGAGAGTTCAAAAGGAAAAATTAACTTGTATTAACCAGACCAAGGTTATCTAGATGATTGGAATTATATTAATCAATATAAAATTAGGAATTTATAAAAAAAACTGAGACAACAAGCTTATATAAACCATAATCGCATGTAAAAAGAGGAAGACATGGTTCAAATAATCTAGTGCTTAAAGAAAGGGAGTAAGCATAGAGAGCCGACCCAACCTTAATGAATATTTTTTTACAAATATTTCCTCTATCCACACCATAAATTATTACCTAATGGACATACTACCTTAGGTAATAAGGTCACTCTTTACTTCTATCATTGTGGCATCTATAGTCCTTTTAGGGTCCTTATTTCTATTGGTTTGGATATGTTAGTGCCTCCTTATTTTTAAAATGTTGCATTATCACCAGGTATTTTTTTTGTGTCTAATGGTCCTATTGAATTTTCATGAGAATTTTCTATATTTATAAAATACAAGTGTTCAAGATGTTGGTTTTATTTCAAGTTAATTTTTTGAGGTTCCCAAGGTTACTAGGATTGAAATTATTACTAAGCATCAAGTAAAAATAAATTATGTGGGTTTAGTCATTGGCTAATCATTCAAAAATTTAAAAAATAATTCCTACTATATAGTGTATCTATGACCACTTTGGTCCCAAAATTTTTATTTATCATTCTTCCACCTATGGTCACTACAAAAAGCATTGTGGATTTAATTTCTTAGGCATTTCCTATTTCCACTGTTGTTGTTCAAGTTAATAGTGTATATATAAAATTTTATTCATGAATATTAAATATTATATTAGCACCACCTAAGAAGACAAAAAATATGGTAGATTCATTTGATGTTTTTCCCTTTCTCCTTGTTTCCCATGTTTTTAATTTAGTCACAAGATCAATTTAAAATAGTCATATAAGTTTAGTTATTTCCATTCCAACCTCATTAGAGTTTATCATGGCCACTCAATCATCCATAAACACATCCATTTCCACCAATATTCCATTCTTTCTATCACCCATTATCTCTAGTCCCTTTTATTGTCACTCCATCCCCATTGGTAACTTGAGGATTATCCACACCTACTCTAAAAGCCACTATGGTCTCCTAAATTGAAGAATATGAGTCTTAGGTAGATTTCATATATAGTGTGTAGCTAATTAAATTCAAACATGCTAACATGGTTACACATGAAAAACCAAGGGTCAAAATTAAATTTTAAAAGTATATTGGGTAGTTGAAAATAATTCTCATAAGGAAGATAACAAAAGATAATTTTCTAATGTTATATAGAATAGAAGAAGACTTGTTTTCACTCATGAATAAGGAAAAGCCCAAGTAAGGATATTGTAAAGACAACCAATTATTCTAATATTGAATAATAATATGTGGAAGATCTTAAATATATTATCAAATCAACAAATATAATGGAAAAGAGAGTAGTTCTTGGGATGAAAACTAGTGAAACATTTATGAACTCAGGATAGGGCCAAAGTGCCTAAAAATATTGTTAAAAATGTTGAGGCTGATTTTGATTTATTTTTCAAGTCATTGGTGAAAGTACATGAGGCTAAGTTGAAGAGAGATCAGTTACAATAGAAGATTCAAAAATATTTACTTAAAGTTATAGGCATGGCGAAGAATTTCTCATTTCCATAGCAAGCAAACATGGTTTACTTCCTAACATCCCAATTATGCATATGTTTGATATTAATTTGTGTGAATACTTTATAGAAAAATCTAGGTCGGTGTTGTGGGAATTTTCAAGAACTCTCATTGCTATGATTTCATAATTAAATATATTCTTAAGGAACGTTCTCTCTTTATTGGAAAATAAAACTATGCCATATTTGTATAGCAAAGCTAGTAGCTTGGGATCTTATGATCAGTTCACTGAGATGGTAGGTATCTTTGTGACTAGATTCAAAAAAGATGTTATCACTGCAAATAGAAAGGGTAGTATACAAATTGTATATTTGAGATAGATGTAGTTAATAGAGTGGAGAATGCAAAATTTTTAGAGGGATATATCGATGGCCTTTTGTTGAAAATTGCACAATTCATCACCTAGATCAAGATTTTATTTAGGAATCCAATTATAGATTATCACAAGTGGACTAAGTATGATCTCTAAATCTAGGCTTTGAATGGAAAATAAATGGTGAAATTAAGTTCTAATTTAGGCAATATGGTATTCAAATAACACAAAATTATAAGAAAGTGATAAGTATAAAGGAATTATAAGTGGAAGTTTCAATATCATAGATACTAAAATATGGTGTTTGGTACTTGACAATGACAAACTTGACATACATTTACCACACATGATTTGAGCACTCAAATAAGGTCCTAATCCATAATTATCTCACACCTGTGTGCTATATTTGGGTCAAATTTTTCATTATTATGTTACACAACTACATTGATTTTACTATTTGTTTTAAACTTGCTAAATATCATGCACAAACATCTCTAGACTCTTAGTTTAATTATCCTATAGACAAGTTGGTTATACCATATTCAATCAATATCACTAGTTGATACTAACCTGATCTGTTTGATACTTACCTACTCCAAATAATGTATTTTTTTAAAAATCAAAGCCATCCTTAGGGTCAGCCCATCAACCTATTATGTTAGTGGCATGAGAAATTATTCAATGGGATCCATACATAAATAAATTAAGGTCTCATTCAAAAGGAACTTGGAACTTATTTTATTTACATACAAATAATATTACACATTGAGAAAATATAAAATATTATTAAAAATTTGAAAACATGTCCATAATATAAATCATAAACCAAGTCTAAATAAATCTAAATTCAAGTCAAAGCAAACATTTTCAAGTATCAAATATGAATCATTAGTGTCATACATATAACATAGGAGAATAATTGCACAATCACACTAGGTAGGAGAACTACATATGGCTTAAATTTCCTCCTTATAGTATTTGATACATAGGTATCAATCAGTAATTATATGGGGATGATTTGGGTCAATGCAACACTTTACAATTTCCCTCTCTTTACAAATTTCTAGCCCTCACAATCACACCTAGGGTCTCAAGGAAAAGGAGATTAATTTATATATTTTCATGTATCATCAGGGTTCGAGATCACAAACACAAAGCAAGTAGATATAAGTGTAGGTGATATTATATTCATTTTACCCTAATTCTACATAGGTCAGTACCAACTAACATGCCAATCTCAACTAGTGATACTAACTTGATCCTAGGTAACCAACCCAACATGAACAATGAATCAATTCTAGAACCAAATGAACCACATGCCTTATTTATCATGATTTTAACTATTAAAATACATTCAAAGTAAAATAATCAACCAAAAAAATGGATATATTGATCTTCTTAATACTTTATATAATTATCATATGCCACTTATTAAATCAAAAGAATCAATCTTAGTTTTTTACATTCAGATATATGCCTGAATGCCATATCTTAATATTTGAATTACATTTTAATTTTTTATCTTAATTATATTAATCTCACCCATTAATACATATTATATTAAAACATATTTTTGAACCCATACACATATTTAACCTTGTCAAACCCTAGGTTTCCCCTAGGATTTTATTTTCAGATCTATTTTTCTGATTAGTCCCTAATAATACAAATTAATCATGACCATGTTGAATGAAAATTGTTGGTTAGAAAAATTAATAAATTTAATATTTTCATATGTTTATAAATGGATATTTTATCTTATTTAGATCAATTATGTATGTAAATGGGTAACAAAGATCATATCTAAATACACTAAAAAGGCTATAGTTACCAATTAACAATCCCAATCATATTTTTGTAACATCCAATATGAGATGCATATTTTTACTATTAGAAAAAAAAAGGTCATGCATGAATCATATTATTCTTTCCTCTAATTTCCATAATTTTTATAGTTACCATCCCACTTCTAATATTTTCCCTCAACTTTTAATAGGTTCTGTGGTCCATCCTATTACAAAACAAAGGGGTGAGCTGATCCATATGGTTTACAAACCAAAGGACCTTGCCAACTCCATATTTAAACCCTACCACAACCAACCTTATAATCCAATCAATTTAATGGGTATGGAATCATGGATCAACTAAAAAATAACCATGCCAAAATTTCTATGTTAAAATTACTTCAAACAATGCCTATTTACAAAAATATTTTTTATGCAACATTGCATGGTACAACTTTACGAAATGATGTAGAACCAATTTATGTGGATTATATTATCAACACATTATTATGTATGGAGGAAATTATTTCATTTGAAAAATAATATTTTTGTCCTAAGCACATTATATATCACCATCTACCCTTGTATATTAAATTTCAAGAACAAAATAAGATAGTTATGTAAGTTTTGGTGGCTAATGGATCAAGGATAAACATTTATAATATATCCTTTTTAAAGATACTTGGTATTCAGGTAGAGGATCTTAGATATTCAAATATGAATATTAAGGGATTAGATAATATTTCACAAAAATTATTGGGACAAACTACACTACACATTACCATGAGATCGTAAATGATAATTGTAGTTTGTCAAGTCATGCATAATGACCTCAATCATAATATTATATTGGGGAGACCATGGATTCATGAGATGCATGTAGTTCCTTATACCCTACATACATGCTCAAAATATAGTCATCAAATATTTATATATGCATGCCTTTTAGATCAAGAACCATTCATGTACTATGCATTAACCTAACCCAAGGATCATTACATTCCTCATATACAACTATATTATCAATATTCCAAACCAATTGAGGCACCAATATTTTATTTAGATCCAATTTCTACATCATCAACAAAACTTAATGACTTTGGTTTTAGACTTACATATTGACAAAAATGAGATATAAAAAATAAGGATTATGTAAACATGTAGAAAACATTATTCACTCCATCCAAGCATCTTATTAAAAAGGATAAAAAAGTCTTGGCTATACAAAAAAATAAGAACATAACAAGAAAGGAAAAACCACATAGGATAATATTTATTGACACTTCTTTTAAATTAGAACCAAAACTAACATAAGAAGTTCATAATACATATATACTACAATTGGTATACCCTGATCTAATTAATGACATAGTTTCAAAAGATATTTGGACATTATATGAATTTTACAATAGATAATATCTCAAATAATACCTCGGGTTGTATGAATATCTCACATCCTTTTATCATAATAATAGGTTTCCTCACACTACTACCACCCATGCATATTTTGTAGAAAGTGAAGACATTAATCTCCATATCTAAGTGGATTGTCCATATACCATCCCTATAACACCATATATCAAAGATAAATCAAATATTATTAATGAAGAGACAATATAATTTTGTTATGGAATAGATAATGGTTATAGACCAATACTACTAGCAAATATGTTATAAAAAGATGAGGGAAAGACACTTCAATAAGTTCTACATGACTACCTAGAAATATTCACATGGGCTTACTCAAATATGCTAAAAATTGGTCTAGATATTGCATTACATAATATTATAATTTATCTACATGCTAATCCAATACAAAAAAAGATTTGAAAAATGCATCCAAAAATAGCTTGCTTGGTAAAATAAGATATGTAAAGATTACTAGATGTAGGATTTATTCAATCCATTGATTATCCTATGTGGGTTTCTAATATAGTACCAATTGTAAAGCCCAATGGATAGATTAAGTGTTGTAAAAACTATTGGTACTTATATAAATCTTGTTCTAAGGACAATTTTCTATTGTCAAACACTAATATGAATGTCAGTTCTAAAGTTTCTTATGAGATGTTGTCATTCATGGATGGGTTATTTGGATAGAACAAAATCAAAATCAATTTCGAAGATCAAGAAAAAACTACATTCACTACATCATGGGTAACATTTTACTATGTGGCCATGCCCTTTGGATTGAAAAATGTTATGGCTACTTATCAATGACACATGACCCATATATTTGATGGATACAGACATTAAAAAGTGGAAGAATATGTGGATGATCTACTTGAAAAATGGATACATTGACAAGATCATGATTTATATTTTGTAGAAACATAAATTAACATTTATTTTTAAAATAATGCACTTATGAACACCTTTTCATGCACTTAGCTTTGCCTCTTTCAAAAATCCTTGACCATTCTTCCTTCATTCCTATTGTAGATGACCTATTCCCACAAACAACCAATGATCCCAAAATATCCCTATCCAACATTGTAAGAATCTTAAACTAATTTTGAGATTGATCCTAGAATTTAGTTTAGTTATTATTTCACTTTGGACAAGGCCACCCTATTTGGACAATGTCACTCCCTACTATTGTCCAGTTACACCAATAGTATCCTCCCAATAAATGATGACTAGTTACTCAAATTTTAATTCATGTAATAGGTTGTCCCACAAATTTATCTAGACTTGTCCAAATTAATTCCCCAAATATCATTATAAATACACATTTCAAACCATTATGCACTCAAAGATACTTCCATATTGAAAATCACCATAATTCTAATTTCACATGGGATGTTTAGGCCAAACACAAATACAATTGCTAGCCCATTTTTGTTTTGTGATTACAATTTCCCTATTGATATATTAAGCTAGGGTTGAAAGTGAAGGTGAATATACATAGAGGTTTTCATTATGGATCAAAGGCTCCTACACAAGCAAACAAAATATATAGGTGAAGGTGAACATGTCAACAATTTCAGAGAGCTATCATCTATAGGATGTTGGAATTCCCTAAAGAAATTAGTGTATTATGCCCATATCTTGATCCAATGTCATTATTTGAATATTCAAAAAACCCTTTTTTATATCCATGATGATTCAACATAGTCACACAACCTATTTTCCAATCGTAGTCACAGTCTTGCATTCAAGTTTTCCAACTAACTTATATTTCTTTAGTACTTTCTCCTTTTAGCATATTTCTAAATTTAGTAAGTTATAAATAATTTTGTGTCATTTATTTCATATTTTTGGTATTATTACACAAAATTTTATCTCATTTAGGTAATTAATTAATCTATTTTCCAAATTTGATAAAAACATATTTGTGGATTTTTTTTGAATGGTTACGTAAATATAATATGCATGTAAACCCAAATAAATGGGTATTGGGGGAATTTTAAGGGAAATTATTTATCTACATCATATCTCAATGAGGCATTGAAATAGATCCAAAAAAGTTCAAATTTATTCTAGACATGCCTTCACAAAAGGCATATCACATGTACAATCATTACACAGAATAATCGAAGCAATAAGACATTTTATGGTTGTATTAACTGATAAGATGTAAACCTTCACATGATTAATCAAGAAGGATACAAATTTTTATTAGGATGAAAAAAATTTAAATGTAGTTTTGACAAAGAATATCTCATGCCTCTAACACTAGAAAGACCATTATTATTATACATAGCCACAAAACGTGTGTTAGGGGATTTATTGGTGAAAAATGATGATGATCACAAATATCATGCCATGTATTATATAAATATTAAACTTGTTGATTATGAGAAAAATTATAATACTATGGAAAAACTATGCCTAGTGTAGACACATATTTTAACATTTAAGTTGAAATAATGCACTTGCAATCAATCCCTATACAAACTTAGCTTATGCCTTATTCCATGGTATTTTGACTACCTTTCCTTCACTTATATGTAGATGAACCATTCCTCAAGAAACTAATGATCATATAATGTTCATTCAAAATAGATTAATTTCACTCTCTTACTGTTCCACACTTTTGATTCAACTATTATTACTCCTTAGACAAGGTTGTTCGATTAAGACAATCTCACTCATTGGTAATGTATGATTCTATTGGCCACATCCTCCCACAAAATAATGGCTAGCTTCTCAAATTTAAATTCACCCAATGGGTCATCCCACATGTTTGGATATTATATTCAAAGGAATTCTAAAGTGATCACTATAAATTTAAATTTTTAAGCCATTCCCCCTAAGAGGCTCACATATCAAAAAGTACTAGAACATCTAACTACACATTGAGAGAAAAACATCTATTTTTTCTAACGTAGATTCCATAAAACCATAGTAGCCTTGATCTAAGTTTGCATACACCTCAAAGATCACAATTCATTATTGAAGCACTTAATCACACTGGGATTGGACCACCATTTAACATTACACCAGTTTCTCACACTCATGATTGTAGCATGGGATAACTATATGGATTTTGATCCCTCTTCAAAGTATTGGTTTATAGGTAGTGATCAACATAGTGGGTGTTGACATCAAGAACAAATTCAACTGCTAACCCATTTTTACCCCATGATTGCATTCATCCTCTTATGTGATTGAGCTAGGGTTGTAACAAAGAATAAGGTACATAATGGATTCCATAATAGATCAAGAATCCCACATGGTCAAATAAGACACACAGGCACAAACTAACCTACCATATCAGTCACAAAGATTAAAGCCTCATGGGACATCAACTCACCCTAAGGACAACAGCATAGGGCACCCCTATCTCATTCCAATTGATTTATCCTATATTTAAGCGAAGCCCTATTCTTGATTCACAACATCATCGCACAATCACACAATTATTTTTATGATTTTACTTATAATCATGTGCATCTAATTTATAGATAAGTTTTATTTATTTGGTAATTTCCCATTTTAGCATATTTCTAAATTTAGTAAGTTCTGAATCAGTTTATGTCATTTATTGCATAACTATAGCATTCTAATTTTGTGTATAATGTTATCTAATTAGGATTAAAACTCTCTTAATTCCTAAATTTGATAAAACATATTGGGGAACTTGTATATTGATTGAATATTATATAAATGCTAATCATTCATGTTTCTATGGTTTTTTTCCTTTCTTTTATTATTTCCAATTAATGTTTTAGGGGTTTTCAACTTTGGCAGATTATTTATTAGTAATAATATTCAGAAGTTGTTAATTCATATGCTATGAAATATAATAAATTTGTTTCTCCTAGCTTATATGAAGTCCTAGACTAAGTGATACTTAAATTGAACATACTTAGACCTATTTTGATAAGGAACATAAGATGGATAATCATAAGGATATAATAGGGCCTTCCAATACTAATGCAAAAACTGAATATGTGAAAGTGGATGATAATACTTTAGATCATGAAAAATATAATCAAGACAACATTAAATCTCAAGAGAGGCATCAAGATGTATTACCACCTTTATATGGTGAACAATAACCGATAAATAAATTGAAATTTATAAAGAATTTTAGAGAAATAATATGTGAGCAATCTCAGGATCATCATATAATTTTGATTGAAAACCACACTTATATTAATAAAAAATTATATCTTACAATGCTAACCTCCTCCATAGGACATGTTTCCACACCTAGCCCTTTCTATTTCACCCTCTCAACAAGTTACTAAAAATGAAAACAAGTAGAATGATCATCATATAATTTTAAAAACTATTTTAACCATAAAAGAGTGAAAGCATGGATAATATACTATGGGTTCATCACCTTTATATAATTCATTTGATATAAATTTTATACCTCTATCTATGGGGAAACCTTAAGAGTTTCCACAAATCAATGTGTCAATTCCTACTTAGTCATTCGAGACACCATCATTGATTAACATAAATGTTATTCTACATGCAAAATCAATTATGCAGACTATTCTAGATCTGAAAACTAAGGTGTTACAAATGAAAAAAATGGTTTGAAACCAAATCATGCACTTGATTCATATAATTTGTTTCATATTCCATTGGCCAACAATATTACTTCATATACTTTACCAACCAATTTTTCGGCACTTAAGCTTAAATTACATGATATACAAGATAATTTCATACAACATGTTTGGACTATGCATCAAACCATAGGTTGTTGACTGAGTTATTTCTTATAAGCTTAAAATTATATTCACTCAAATGATTTTATGATTTAACACATCAATCAATTAATATATTCAACCCTTTAGTAGATTTTTTCCTTAAACATTTCTAAATCAATATCAATGATTTTTTTTCATATGCTGAGATTTCTCAGCTCAGACAAGAATCCAATGAGCCTATTTCAAAATATGTATTAAGGTATACAACTATACTATACAAGATGATTAATCATATGGTAGATAATGAATTTTATTACATCTTCAAACATAGTTTATTTCCACCTCTACATGGGTGTATTATATTTAAAATGTTTCTATCATTCAAATATCTGTGTCATAGAGTTAAGGAAAGAGAAGTCAATTTATTGGAAATGAATAAGCTTAAGTATGCAATAGATCCTATTTCTACTTGTCATTCTAATAATATGAGTAAGCCACCATATAAGGTGAGACCAACTGAAAATAAGGGTGATTAGAAGGTAATAATAATTACAATTTTGAATCCTACTCCACGTGTTGTATTATCAACTCCTCCAAGGAGATAGTTTACAAAATTATCAGAATCTCCCTACAAGGTATTTAAAAAGTTAATGGAATGTAACATCATATCATTCCCACCATTAAAAATATTGATATGACTAAGCCTCTTCTAAAGGGAATTAATAAGAATCCCTTTTGTGACTATCATAGAGCACCAATGCACACTACCAACATATGCATTAGTTTTTAACATAAGATTCATAATTTCATAGATGAGAACAACATTTATGTGAGTGTACCTAATTAAAGTAAATAAAAACAACCAAGTGAGAGTATAATAATGAAGTTATTTAATGATCCTTTACCTAAGCTTGCACATCAAGAAATAATAGATAATTCATAAGTGCATTACACATATGATAAACATCCTCCACTAACTTCTTACCATCCTCATATAGAGGAACACCATCATTTGAATGGCATCATTGGTACATATCATGGTTTAGTGACATATAGACCACTTATCACATTCATATATCATGATATTGTCAATGATGATTCTGATTTGCACCATATGTGTATTTGAGCTTATATTGATCATCAACCTATACAAAGTGTCATTGTTAATAATAATTCAAGTGTGAATATGTGCACTATCATAGTTATCTCTCATTTTAGATACACACACAAGGATATAACTCTAAAAAAATTGATTGTCAATGGATTCAATGGGCATATTCAAAGTTCTATGTGTGAGATCATTACCATTATCGTTTGGCTTAGCACATGTGGCCACTAAGTTTATAGTAGCACCCACTGTAGGGGTCTTTGATATGTTATTGGGACATCCTTGGATTTAGCATCTTCATGTAATTCCTTCTAAAATACACAAATGTTTGAAATAATTTATTACTAATGAGGTTAGTATCGTTCATGGTATTAAATATGAATACCCCATCTAATGAAAGGTTATTATTCCCAAAAAGTAGATTATAGTTGATAAACCTAATTTTTTTTAACTTACTCATAACATTCAAAAGAAGGTGGTCCATTATCCAAGGATTCCTATCTTTGAGAGGCCACTTAATTAGATATTTGTCATAGATTATAGAGTACCACTCTCTATTACAACATTTCCTAGATTAATACTACACAACACTGAGAGCATTCCACAAAGGACACCAACACATAACTCATACACTCCACAATGGGTTATAAAGAGTCCTAGAGTTCATAATGCAAAAAAACATACAAAGTATACTAAAAATAATTAACATAAACATGACACTTATGTTTCAGAGTAATTAGTTTTTTAGATTCCAAGTTGCATGGTACTTTCCATTAGTGATAGGTCATCCTTCATATGCTAGATACAATACATATTTATTATGAGGCTCTTGCAAGAGTAACTGGTTATTATGTTCCTTTTTAATTTTCATAAATGAAACAAATACTATATATATCCTAGAAAATTTTAAATATCATGACCTATGCATTCTTTGTTCAGTTCATCTACATTATTTATTTGTGCTTCAATTATCCAATATTTATTTCTATCTAATTTTATATCATATATGCTTCACAAGTTTATTTGAGTGCATTTTAGAACATATAGGATGTCATTTCCATATGCAATTATAGGTAGTGACACTTTATCAAACCCATAATTTTTGTATAGAAAAACCACTCAATTTAGATAGTCCCTCCTTGTGCTCTTTCATATTACAATGGACTTGTCTAGATGCACATAGTATATGATTTTTTAGTATCTAAATAGACACATGCATTCTAAAACTTTCTTATATCTCAGTATGTTCAGAGGGGGTATCTTTGTGCACATATTTTATCCATATTTGGTTATCTATTTTGTTCATATTTTAGTTTAATACATTACACAAAGTTTATATATATTTTCTCACTCATAATTACATTTTTATCTTATTAGATCCTTGAATTACTACAAATACTAACGTTACAACTTACTTATGTGGATCAAGTCTTATTATTCATGCATGCTTTTCATGTTTGATTTCTTGATTCATGTCTTATGTGTATTCATGTTGTTGGATTATGGATGTTTTAACATGACCTTGTATGTGGATCTAATCTTTCACTATATGCTTCTATTTATGTTAGTGACATTTAAACATGTCCATTGTACGTGTCCCCATGGATTTATTACTTTTGTTTGTGATTTTGTGTGTGTTATTTGTGTATGCATCATGGCCATGACACTTGTTTACTTAGTTTCTCAAAATTTTAATGCCATGATGGGTATAATTCATCTTCCCCAATGTTTTCTAATCAATTTTAATTATCTTTAGTATATAATAACTGTTTACTAGATTTTTCATTGGTAGCATCTATCTAGACATGACACTATATATGTTTGGTTTCCACATGCATCTTATCTCATTATTTTGTTTAGTTTATATATGATTCTACCATAATCTACAATGTCCTCATTACTACTTAGGATTTCAAACTTTTCTATAAAATTATTTGCACAACTTTATTTTTTTAGCTAAGTTATTATGCATGCTTCACAAATCACCTCAAAATAGGTGGAATACACAATGGGTTATCTTAGATACTAAGCTGAAATAGTATAAAAAATAGGTATAAATAAACATGATTTACATATTTGATCATGTTTCACATTCAAATATTACCCATAAAGTAGTTTCAGATAATAACTCTCTATTTGGACAAGGGTGCATGCCAGTCGTGTAAAAAATAGTGCATTATTTTCCCAGTAAGTAAAAAATAGTGTTTTATATAAGTTCCCAAAATCATAATCAGTTATAGAATAATTTTCAACAGATATACAAAATTATTTTAGATAAATGCTCAAGTTTGTCTCATATTTTGCTCATATTAGGGGCCTCATCTACGACATGTGTTCAATAGTTTTTACACAAGTTTTTGCTTATAAAGTCACTTGATATTACTTGGTCTTAGAGTATTTATGCTTATATATTAAATTGGGGGCATGTGCATGACACATGAATACACTAGAACTAGATTATGTTATTTTTTCCACCAGATATGAATCTCATTTTATATGTAGTGGTTGATTCACCTTTTTAAATTGGTTTTGCACAAGCATGATCAATTATAATTCATATAAGGATTTTAATCCATTCCACTACATTATATATGCATTTATGGAGTGAATTACACCTTGATTTCTTAAATGCACTCTCTTATCGATGAGGATTGGGACATGCACAATCCAATCCAAATGTCTCAATGAAGAATTAATATTCAAGAATATTACCCTCTACAGTCACCATTTTTTCACCAAAAAACATAATGGTTGACATACCCAATCATGTTTATTCATTCCTTCTTATTTGATCTATAAGTTTCTTGTCTTTACTTTTATATTTTCAATTTAATTAAGGATTGATTTATACATGTTTCCTTGCAATATTTTGCATGAAACACAATTCAATACATGGCCTACATCTAAGAATCGTATTCATAACTAAATTTAGGCATGAATATTTTCATTTTACTCTAAAATTTTCAATTTGTTTCATTAATATATTAAAAGGGGGGAAATGTAGACACATAAATTAACATTTAAGTTGAAATAATGCATTTGTGACCACTCCTTATACACAATTATATCATGCTTCACTCTACAATCTTTTGACCACCTTTTATTTACTTATATTCAAATGATGCATTCCTACAAGCTACTAATGATTACATAATGTACATAATTCTCATTCCAAATAGTTCAATCTCAATCTCTGACTATTACACACTTCTATCTCAACTATCCTTACTCCTCAAACAAGGCCATGCCATCAAGATAATCCCACTTGGTAGTAGTGTCTAATTCCACCAGTCACGTCCACTTTCCAAATAATGACTATTTTTTCATCATTAAAATTCATCAAATGGGTCATCCCACACATTTATCAAGTCACTTTCAAAGTAATTCCAGAATGATTACTATAAATCCATATTTTCAATCCATTTTACACTGAGAGGCTCACATATGAAAAATCACCAAAACATCTAACTGTACATTGAAATAAATTAATCTATTATCCCCAATTTAGAGTCCACATAACCCTATTATCCTTGAGCTAAGTCTACATGGACCTAAAATGTCATAATTCATTATTGAAACACTTAATCATACCAAGATTGCACCAACATTTAATAATACACCAATTTTTTACTCACTAATGTATCATGGGAAAACTACATGGAGTTGATCCCTCTTCATAGTATTGATATATATGTATCACTCAACATAGGTGGTGTTGAGGTCAATCAAAAATTAAACCACTAATTTTTACACTATGATTATATTCATACTCTTATGTCATTAAGCTAGGGTTTTGGTGAAGAAGATACATATTGGCTTCTGCAACAAATTGATTGCCCCTCAATGGTAAAACATGACATAAACTAATATGTAAACATCCCATATTAATCACAAAGATCAAATCCTCACAGTATGATATCATGCCCAAAGAAAATATTACAAGCTACCCATGTCTGATTCCAATGGCCTTGTCCTAAATCCGAGCAAAGCCCTATTATTGATTCACAACATCATTACATAATCACACAGTAATTTTTATGGTTGTGCTTGTAATCTCATGCATCTAATTTATAGTTAAGTTGTATTTATTTGGTACTTACACTACATGCTCAACATTGAAACATAAGTTATCACAAATGTTGATCAACTCAAATTCCTTATGTAAAAGACACAATTATAAGGATGAATAGATAAATGTAAATGTTACTCATGGATTTTGATATGAAATTTATATCTCAAAAATTGGTAAAAGGAAAAATTATTGTAGACCATCTAATAATACATCCATTGATAGACACACTACCAATCAATGATGATTTTTGAGATGTTTTACTCCATATTATATACAAGATGATATTTGGAAAATGTAATGTGATGGATCCAAATGTTTTTTAAGCACTGCCACTAGTATAGTCTTCATTACACCTTTGGACCAACACGTGCCATTTTCATATTGTTTGGGTTTTTCATGTATAAATAACATAGTAAAATAAGAGGTATTGATACTTGGGTTATGTACAACACACGTTACATAAAAAAATATCTACAAATATATGGGGTTTATCATCTAGTGGTTAATTAGGTTTCAAACATATACCAAAAAAAGGAAGAAAAGTTAATTCCATATAAAGATATGGTACAAAAATTACATACACACTTCAATTATTTTTTATTACAAAACAAACCTTGAAAATAGAATCAACATGTTGATGCCATGGCTAGTGAAATTTCTTTGATTCTCATTGAGTCAATGATGATCACACAATTTTTAGTATTAGATAGTGAAAACATCCATTCATCTATATAGAATAAGTATAGGATCTTGAGGTCTTAGCAGTTACTTGTAGTGTAGTAAATTCATAATGGTATAGTGATGTGTGTGTGTGTGTGTGTATGTGTGTGTATTTCTTATTGATTCAATGATGATCACACAATTTTTACTATTAGATAGTTAAAACATCCATTCATCTCTATATAATAAGTATAGGCTCTTGAGGTCTTAGCAGTTACTTATAGTGTAGTAAATTCATAATGGTATAGTGGGGTGTGTGTGTGTGTGTACACACACACACACACACACACACACACCCCACACACACACACACATACACACACACACACACACACACACACACACACACACACACACACACACACACACACACACACACACACACACACACACACACACACACACACACACACACACACACACATGTATGTATGTATGTATGTATGCATGCATGCATGTATGTGTGTGTGTACGTATGTGTAAATGTATGTATGTATGTATATATGTATGTATGCATGTATGCATGCATGCATGTATGTGTGTGTGTACGTATGTGTAAATGTATGTATATATGTATATATGTATGTATGTATATGTATATGTGTATATATATATATATATATATATGTATATATATATATATATGTATATATATATATATATATATATATATGTATATATATATATATATATATATATATGTATATATATATATATATATATGTATGTGTGTGGGTGTGTGTGTATATATGTATGTGTGTGGGTGTGTGTGTATGTATGTGTGTGTGTGTGTGTGTGTGTGTGTGTGTGTGTGTGTGTGTGTGTGTGTGTGTGTGTGTGTGTGTGTGTGTGTGTGTGTGTGTGTGTGTGTGTGTGTGTGTGTGTGTGTGTGTGTGTGTGTGTGTGTGCATATATATATATGTATATGTATATATGTGTGTCTGTATGTATGTATATATATGTATACATATGTGTGTGTGTGTGTGTGTGTGTGTGTGTAATTTTTTATATAGAGCCTTTATCTTATAAAATGTTACATGCTATGATAAATAAAAAATGAAAAAGGAAGAAATTCATTATGTTTTAATTGGAGTATATTTATTCAAAACATCATTATAGGGAAAACTAAATTTGTGACTTAGTCACAATGAAGCTAAACATGCCTTACTCAAAGTACATGAAAGTTAATGCAAAGGTAATTTAAATGGAAAGTAATGTATTATAAACTCTTGAGACAAGGGTATTATTGGCCTAAAATGAAACAAGAATGTTAAGGGCATGATAAGTTATGATATATATGTCAAAAGCATATTAATCTTAATCATTATCCATCATAATAATTATAACCTATTATTTCACCTAGGTCATTCTTTATTTGGGGCTTCAACTTGATTGACAAGATAAATCTAGAATCATCAAAAGGCCATAAATACATTGTTCCAACTACATAATACTTCAAAAAATGGGTAAAATCCATACCATTATCATCAACTACAAGTGAAGACATTTGTAAATTCGTAATGATGAATATCATTTCAAAATTTGAATTTCCATCATCTTTTATCACTGATAATGGGACTTTAGATCCAACAATCCAAATGAGCCACTAGGGTTTAGTAGAGGGGTAAGAAGCAAACACCTACTATGTTTAGGGTTATTAGAATCCACTAGGGGTCTATGGTATTTATCCAGTTTATCAATTTACGCTAAGTTAAATACCAACTTGTAGGACTAGGTTAGTGTTATCAACCAAATTTGTACTCTAAGGAGGGCTACTCCAACCTCCTCAAATTTTGAATAACATTAAAAAACCTTATATGTTGTGGGTGACAATTTTTAGCTATGACTATTTAGATTATGGGCTATCTCCCATGCACAACCCCTCCAAATAACCACTAACCTACTTTATTTGAATGAAAAGGGATAGAATGAGATTAAAAACTAATATAATTGAGGTGATACACAAATATAAACTCTAAAATACTACTTGAACCTATACTATGGAAGACAACTTACAAAACTAATCTCAAAACCCAAAGTTTTCATAAAAAAATTGTTTTAACATGAAGGTAGAATGTAATGTATTCCTCAAGGAATATGAATAGTAGGTCTAATAATAGACATTAGTAGTCTTGTTCACACTTAAATACATGCAAAGCAACTAGTTACACATCATGTGACCTACTAGAAGGCATATTACGTACACAAAGCATGAAAGAGTGAGATGAATGCAAGGAAAGAGAATTATCACTTGCCATCCAACAATAGATTACTTCACACACTTAAGTAAGAATTTGAGAAAATAAAACTAGCTTGAAATATTTATTCTAAAGGAAAATTAGTATTCAATTTAGCAAGGATTCACCATACCAATATGTGGATGTCTTACAATGCCAAAAGAGGTAATATATATAGAGAAGTGAGAAAGGGAGAGAGAGAGAGAGGCATAAAAGAGGGAGATTACCAAGTGTCTAGCATGAGTTGGAAATATTGTCATTGATGTCAAAGGTCTAGCATTGGTGATAAAGGCCCCATTGCATCTAATGATGTTTTTAAATTTCATGTTAGGGTGTGGAGCTAAAAGCTTCACCAAGGAGCATTCATTAGCAGTTTCGGGTCTACACAGACACTGGCGTCGGTCAGGAGTGACCGACGTCGGTCAGGAGCAGTTGCAGAGGCGCCAACATCGGCAGAGAGTCGGCTGACGGCGGTCACAGACAAGCAGCAGGAACCGACGTCGGTTACCTGCGTGTCCAGAAAGCTATTTCCATGGACAGAAGCGAGTGTTTGCATGATGAGTTTGAGTTGTAGTCTCAAGCTCGCATCTCTATTGTTAGCAATACTATTTTTAGAGCCCTTGTTCAAGTGGCTTAACTGTTTGTTGGAAGTACATGCTCAAGTTTCCTAATTCTATATGTAGAATTAGATCTTCCTAGCTTATGAAGTATTGTAGTTACTGTGGTGAATTATTGTAATTCATTGTATGAGAAGAACAGTACAGAATTAAATCAATCCAGGCTTGTTGGAGTTGATTATTCTTGAGAGAGAGAGCTCTTGAGGAATAGAGATCTAGTGAGAGATCTATACATCTAGGAGAGGTGTGGAAGAAAGAAGCTTTCTTCAATTGTATTCCTTTTGTAAAGAGTTTGTTAATACAAGTTTTCAGGGTGTTTTCTTGTATCTCTTGTTCTTGCTATTATCATTCTAATTACTTGTCAATCTAATTTAATTCCGCGTTTATTGCTTTCACAATTTTAATCTATTGTTGGATTGATCCCCCAACAAGTGGTATCAGAGACTTGGTTGCAGGTTCAGAGCTTGATATCCAACAATTGGTATCAAAGCTTAGGTGCACTAACAGGTGGTTCAGATCTGTGTAGTGTGTATTGATTACAGGTTCTCACAGGAGTTTTTGCAGAGATTTCTGTTTGAGTGGGAGAAGCAATGGCAGATAAAAGTAAATTGAGAATGGAAAAGTTCAATGGCAAAAATTACCAACATTGGAGAATGCAGATAGAGGATTATCTATATCAAAAAGATCTCTACTTACCGTTAGGTGGGGTTGCAAAGAAGCCCAAAGACATGGAGGATGAAAAATGGGAAGTTCTTGAGAGAAAGGCTCTGGGGTCTATAAGACTGAGTCTAGCATTCACTGTGATATCCAATTTATCACAGGCAAAGTCTACGGTAGAGTTGATGACTACGTTAGCAAATTTGTATGAAAAACCCTCAGCTTCTAATAAGGTATATCTTATGAAGTAGTTATTTAATTTGCATATGAATGAAGGTGGATCTATTTCTACTCATCTAAATGATTTCAATGGTATTGTGAATCAATTAAGTTCAGTGAATATAGTGTTTGATGATGAAATAAAAGCTCTTTTGATATTATGTTCTTTGCCTGAAAGCTGGCATGGCTTAGTAATGGCAGTAAGTAATACTGCATCTGCATCAAATATTTTGAAAGTAGAGGATGTTGTTAGTGTTATCTTGAATCAGAAAATACGTAGGAAAAGCACAGAAGAGACATTTGGGAACGCTTTAAGTTTTGAGAGCAGGGGAAGGCAGAAAGAGAAGAGCAAGAGGGGCAGATCAAGATCCAAATCTAAGGGGAAAGGCAGATCTAAATCCAGGAATGGCAGGAAGCCACAATGCTGGAATTGTGGAAAGATGGGGCACATAAGCAGAGATTGTTGGTCAAAGCCTAAGGAGGACAATCAGCACGAAGGAAAGGAAGAATCCAAGATTGCAGGTATTGCATAGGATGCTTTAATTTTCTCTCTACATAATAACATAGAATCTTGGGTGTTAGATTCTGGTGCATCTTTTCATGCTACTCCTAACAGAGAATATTTCAGTGACTATATCCATGGAGATTTTGGAATAGTGTATCTAGGGGATGATGAGCCCTGTAAAATAGTTGGCAAAGGTAAAGTGCAGCTGAAGATGTAGAATAGCAACACATGGGTGTTGAGAGATGTGATGCATGTTCCTAGCTTGAAGAGAAATTTGATTTCTGCAGGAAAGTTAGGGGATGAGGGTTGTACAGTAACTCTCATAGCAGAATCTTGGAAGGTGACCAAGGGTGCACTTGTTATGGCCAGAGGTAAGAGAGAAGGTACTCTCTATTTGTGTAATTGTGTTACTAACAAATCTCCTTCTGTATTATCTACTTCAGATGTGGATGCTGAATTGTGGCACTCAAGGCTTGGCCACATGAGTGAGAAGGGGATGTCAATTCTTAAGTCCAAAGGTATGCTTTCAGATTTAAAAGGCATAGATCTAGAGTTTTGTGAGCACTGTGTATTTGGAAAATAGAAAAGGGTTAGTTTTCTCGAAACTGGGTCTACTAAGAAGAGGCATAAGTTGGAGCTTGTTCACACAGACGTGTGGGGACCGGCTCAGGTTGCTTCCATTGGAGGATCACAGTACTATGTATCTTTCATAGATGATGCTACAAAGAAGGTATGGATCTACTGTATTAGAAAGAAATCTGATGTATTTGAGACTTTTAAAGTTTGGAAAGCTATGGTTGAGAATGAAATAGGTAAAAGATTAAAGTGCCTAAGATTAGACAATGGTGGTGAGTTCTGCAGTCATAAGTTCAGAGATTATTGTTACATGCATGGAATTCGTAGGCAAAGGATGGTTCCAAGGACACATCAGTAGAATGGAATTGCTGAAAGGATGAATAGGACAATAATGGAACGTGCAAGATGTATGAGATTGCATGTTGGTTTGCCCTTACAGTTTTGGGCACAAGCTGTTGACACTGCAATGCACCTGATTAACAGAGGACCCTCTACAGCTCTGGATGGTGGTATTCTAGAAGAGGCATGGACAGGTAAAAAGGTTGATCTCTCATATCTCAAAGTTTTTGGTTGTGAAGCCTTTGTGCATATAGATAAGGAAAATAGAAAGAAGCTTGATGCTAAGTCTATGAGATGCATGTTTATTGGCTATGGCTCAGATGATTTTAGTTAAAGATTGTGGAATCTAGAAACTAACAAGGTAATCAGGAGCCGTGATGTTGTTTTCAACAAAAGAGTGATGTATTGTGATCAGCTAAGGAAGCTAAATCAATCTGAGTAGAGCAATGGTGAATTGGACGAGGTGAAAGTCCAAGATGAGCTCGTGGGAAAAAGAAATAATCACTTATAGGAAAACACAGAGATCGACGTCGGCAGGATAGGTACCGAGGTCGGTCAGGCAGAACTGACGTCGGCCAATAACAGGTCTGCAGGTGACCGAGGTCGGTCACTGTCAGAGAATTGGGTGGACAGCGTGTTGTGGACGAGTCTCAAACACCCATCAGGAGGTCAAAAAGGGTGAGTAAGCCTCCAATTAGATATTCTCCTTCTTTATTTTACTTATTGCTAACTGATGGTGAAGAACCAGAGAGTTTTGAAGAAGCAATACAGGTGGAGTCCAAGAGTCAGTGGGAGTGTGGCATGGTTGAGGAGTTGGAGTCCTTAAGAGAGAACCAAACATGGGATTTGGTTGAATTGCCAACTGGTAAGAGAACACTCAAGAACAGATGGACCTACAGGTTGAAAGAAGGTGAGAATGGATAGATGAGATATAAGGCCAGATTGGTAGTGAAAGGATTTGCACAAAAGCTAGGTATCGACTTTGGTGAGATTTTTTCTCCTGTTGTTAAAATGACTTCTATAAGGGTTGTATTGTCTTTGGTTGCTTTCAAGCATTTGCATCTTGAGTAGCTAGATGTTAAGACAGCATTTCTTCATGGAGATCTGGATGAGGAAATATATATGGAACAGCCAGAAGGATTTGAGGTCAAGGGTAAGGACAAGTTTGTGTGCAGATTGAAGAAAAGCTTGTATGGCCTCAAGCAAGCTCCTAGGCAATGGTACTTAAAATTTGATAGGTTTATGACTTAGCATGGCTACAGTAGGTGTCAATCTGACCATTGCGTGTATTTCAAGAGATTTGATAATGGTAGATATATTATTCTATTGTTATATGTAGATGATATGTTGGTTGCAGGATCTCACATGCAGGATATCTCAGAGCTTAAGGTGAAATTAGCTCAAACGTTTGCTATGAAGGATTTGGGAGCAGCAAAGAAAATCCTTGGCATGAGCATTAAGAGAGACAAGAAAAATCACAGGTTGATATTGTCTCAAGAAGATTATGTGGACAAGGTGTTGAAAGGGTTCAATATGCAGGATGCTAAACCGGTAAGCACACCTTTGGCTGGACATTTTAGGTTGAGTAAAGAACAATGTCCTAATTCATATGATGAGGTAGAGTACATGAGTAAGGTTCCATATTCTTCTGCAGTAGGGAGTTTGATGTATGCAATGGTGTGTACTAGACTAGATATTGCCCAAGCAATGGGAGTGGTAAGTATGTATATGGCCAATCCAGGTAAGGAACATTGGAAAGCAATTCAGTGGATCCTTAGATATCTGAGAGGAACCAACAGTAAGCACTTGTGCTATGGAGGTTCAAATACTTCTCTACATGGTTATGTAGATTCAGATATGGCAGGTGATTTGGATGGCAAGAGAAGCACTACAGGTTACGTTTTCACTGTAGGTGGAACAGCGGTTAGCTGGATATCTAAGTTGCAAAAGGTTGTTGCCTTGTCAACTATAGAAGCAAAGTATATTGCAGCCACATAAGCTAGCAAAGAGATGATATGAATGACACGGTTCATGGATGAGCTTGGTAGGGAGCATGAGAGTTGCAGATTGTATAGTGACAGTCAGAGTGCAATCCATTTGGCTAAGAATTCAGCCTTTCATTCAAGAACAAAGCACATACAGCTAAGGTATCACTTCATACGACAGGTATTGGAAGATGGTGAGTTGAAGTTGGAGAAGATCCATACAGATAGGAATCCTGTTGATATGTTAACCAAGCCGGTTACAAAGGAGAAGTTGAATCTTCATTCAACTTCTGTTGGTCTTCATGATTGAGTTGAATATGGAGGAGCTAGAAGATGTTGCTGTACAGGTACTGGTGTAGTTGTTTATCTCCAAGTGGGAGATTGTTAGGGTGTGGAGCTAAAAGCTTCACCAAGGAGCATTCATTAGTAGTTTCGGGTCTACACAGACACCGGCATCGGTCAGGAGTGACCGACGTTGGTCAGGAGTAGTTGCAGAGGCGCCGACGTCGGTAGAGAGTCAGTCGATGGTGGTCACAGACAAGTAGCAGGAATCGACGTCGGTTACCTGCTTGTCCATAAAGCTATTTCCATGGACAGAAGCGAGTGTTTGCATGATGAGTTTGAGTTGTAGTCTCAAGCTCGCGTCTCTATTGTTAGCAATACTATTTTTAGAGCCCTTGTTCAAGTGGCTTAACTATTTGTTGGAAGTACATGCTCATGTTTCTTAATTCTATATGTAGAATTAGATCTTCCTAGCTTATGAAGTATTGTAGTTATTGTGGTGAATTATTGTAATTCATTGTATGAGAAGAACAGTACAGAATTGAATCAATCCAGGCTTGTTGGAGTTGATTATTCTTGAGAGAGAGAGCTCTTGAGGAATAGAGATCTAGTGAGAGATCTATACATCTAGGAGAGGTGTGGAAGAAAGAAGCTTTCTTCAATTGTATTCCTTTTGTAAAGAGTTTGTTAATACAAGTTTTCAGGGTGTTTTCTTGTATCTCTTGTTCTTGCTATTATCATTTTAATTACTTGTCAATCTGATTTAATTTTGCGTTTATTGCTTTCACAATTGTAATCTATTGTTGGATTGATCCCCCAACATTTCATCTCTTGGCTAATGTGTGTTAATATTTATTTAATATTAAAAAATATATTTTGGGTTGCATATAAGTCAAAAAAGGGCCCATGGAGAAGTCAAAGAGTCACGGGGTAAAGACAAAAGAGGAATGGGATGCATTTTCTCATGAAGAGACATCTTGAGGAATTCCAAGAGTCACCATGTGAAGACAAAAGAGGGCATGGCACATTTTTATATGAAAGGACACTTTGAATAATATGAAAAGTCACCATGGTAAAGACAAAAGAGGAAAGGATGCATTTGCTTACGAAGGGTCACTATATGACTTCTCAAATGCAAGGATATGAAGGTTCATGCAAGTTGGCATCATTTTCCATGAGGATTGAAGGGTCACAAAGGGTGAATGCCAAAGGTTATTTGGAAAGATATAAATAAAGGCTTGAGAAGCCATTTGTTATATGCAAGAGAGTGCATGGTTTGTATTTTTTTTCAAAGAGAGAAAAGAAGGAGATATTGTAGAGTTCTATCATTTGTTAAGTAAGAAACATTGAGAGATAATTGTGTTCTATACACAAGAGGGGTTGGTGCTCACAAATATTTACAAGGGGTTGGTGCTCAGGTGGCTTGGTGCTCACAAATAGTTGTTGTGTTGGTGCTTGACAAAGGGGTTAGTGCTCCTGCAAGTTGGTGCTTGTGAACTTTGTTATTTGAGTTAGTGCTCATTCATTTACTTGAGATTGTTTTCCATGGTTTTTCCCACTTTAGGTTCCCACATAAAAATTCTCTCTCTCTCTCTCTCTCTCTCTCTCTCTCTCTCTCTCTCTCTCTCTCTCTCTCTCTCTCTCTCTCTCTCTCTCTCTCTCTCTCTCTCTCTCGTGGTGCATATTATTGTTTCAATTTTATTGCATATCTTGAATATGTGATTAAGTGGTTAAAGAAAATAAATCATATTAAGTAAAAGATATATAGTATACTAATTCACCCCCCTCTCAATATATTTCATGCTTAATAATTGGTATCAGAGTAGGTTTCTTCAAAAAACAATTTACAACGTGAAGGTAGATCGAGAAAGCACAAAGGCTAGATCACATGAAAGTTTTTCTACAAATAAGGCAACTTTGTTTGATGGGCCAAATTATGCTTTTTGGAGCATAAGGATGAAGACATATTTGATGGCCCTTGGATTCAACATTTGGCAAATAGTGGTGGAGGAATATGAAGAGCCACAAACACAAGTAACTACTCTGATGGAAAAGAAGGCAAGTGAAAATAATGCTAAAGCTTTAAATGCTATTTTATGTGGTTTATGTGAATTAGAATTTGTTAAAGTTATGCAATGTAAATATGCTAATGAAACTTGGGTAAAACTTGAGAATATTTACAAAGGTGATGGAAACATTCAGCAATCTAAGCTTCAAACTTTCAGAAGATAGTTTGAGAGTTTGAAGATGGAAGAGGAAGAAAATATAGCAAGTTATCTTTTGTAGGTTGATCAAATAGTTAATCAGATTCAAGGTCTTGGAGAAAAGTTAGAAGAACCAATTGTGGTTGAAAAAGTTTTGAGATCTCTACCATTGAGATATGATGCAAAAGTTTTGGCAATTGAAGAGATGAAAAATTTAGTCAAACTAAAGATGGATGAACTACATGGTATTTTTATAGTATATGAGATGCGGAATGAACAAGAGAAACCCTCAAAGAGAGAAGCTGCTTTGAAGATGTCAAAGAAAGAGAATGCTAAGATTCAAGAATCAAGTGATAATTCTAGTGATGATGAAGATGACAATGGAGCTCTATTCATTCATAATCCAAAAAAGGGCACATGTAAATATCAAGGAAAATTACCTTTTAAATAGTTTAATTGTGGAAAGATTGGACATTTTGCAGCTAAGTGCCTAGATAAGGGCAATGGTGACAATGAAGAAGGAAAATCTACATATAAGAAGAATTTCAAAGGAAAATTCAAGAAGGGATTCGAGAAGAAGAGTTTGTATTCTAAAGATCCTAGTTTAGCCGAAGATAGTGGAGTCAATGACTTATAAAAATAGATTTTATTCATGGCCATACATGAAAATGCCTCTGTAAGCAAAAGTACATATGATCAAGAAGAAGAACAAGATGAAGCCGAAGTAAATCTAGAAGGAGAACTCATTTGTGCCTTAAAAGAGTTAAAATATCTTAAAAAGAAAAATTAAAGATTAAAGCTCCAAATCGATAAAAATGAAAAGGAGTCAAAGGAAATAATTGAAGATCTACAAGTACACTTTGAAGAAGCCAAGAAGAATGAAGAAGATCTAATGGTACAGTTACAAAAATTAAGTAAATAATGTGAAAGGTATGTTATTGAAATTGCTTCTTTAAAAGCAAATCCTAGAAAATAAATAAATAAATCAATGACAGAGCAACAAATGATTCAAAATAAGAGAATAACACTAATATGTTGAATAAGATATTAGAAAGTCAAAGATCAATTTTAGATAAGATAGGTATCAGATTTAAAAAATAGAAAGGGGAGGCTACTACTTTCACAGATAAGGAAAAAGGAAAGAGCTATGTTGAAGCTCTTACAAAAGAGGAAATAAAAAAGAAAGAAGTTAAGAATACAGAGGACATCTCAAACAAAGAAGGCTGGAGGGAACAGAGCTACAAAAGGCAATCAGGTTAAAGATACACAAATAGGTCCTATTTTTATGGTTACTATTTTTATTGTAATGGATATGGTCATAATAAAATATAATGTTGAAAAAGGGCTAACAATTTCAGAAACAAGGAGAAGGAAAGTCATGCAAAGTCAAGTAGAAGCCATAACTCTTTTGCTCCTCTAGAAGGTTTTAATGAAGATGCCATAAATGTTACAAGTTTAATAACTTTAGAAACATATCCTGGTACTATAGAATCATGTTTGATTCAATCAGGAAGGACTAGAGTTTTAAGTCTCCATTCATCAAGAAGAAAGTTCAGACAGGTTCATGGCACGAGAAACAACCTAAAAAATCTATGTTGGTACAGACAACTTTGCATGCAAGAAATGAAGAAAATCCATGGTTCATTGACATTGGATGTTCAAGGCTCATGACAGGGGACAAAATAAAGTTCATAACCTTGAAGAAGATCAATGGTGATATAATGAAATTTGGAGATAATACTATTGCCAAAAGTGTTGAAAAGGGTACACTAAGTTTGGATAATGGTAGAGCTAAAAATAAAAATATTTTGTATGTATAAGGTCTTAATCATAATATTTTGAGTGTAAGTCAAATGTGTGATTAGAGGCACACACTAAATTTTTATGTAGAATTTTGTGAAATTAGGAGAAAAGATTCATATGTGTTGATTGTAAATGCTCAGAGAACAGGGAATACTTTGTATATGTTATCAGACATCAAAGGTCAAAGATGTTTGATTCATATTTAAGAAAGTTGGCTATGGCACAATAGACTGGGACACATAAATTTTGACAATATTTTCAACATCAAGAAAAAGCAAGCAGTCAAAAATCTTCCAAAGATTACAAAGCCATCCGACATGCTTTGTGAACCTTGTTAGCATGGGGAGCAGGCCAAAAGGATGTTCAAAACAAAAGAGTACTCGACTACTCAAATGTGAGAGCTTGTTCACACTGATCTATGTGGACCTATGAGAACTCAAAGTACTCAAGGTGATAAATATTTCATGTTTCTTATTCATGATTTTTCACATATGACTTGGGTAATGTTTTTAAAGAAAAAATCAAAAGTTTTCAGACATTTCAAAGCATTAGTTGAGAATGAAACCAGTTTGAAGATTAAGTGTCTAAGATCATATCAAGGAGGAGAATTCATATCAAATTAGTTTATTGAGTTTTGTGAAGACTATGGAATAAAGACACATTATTCAACAGCCAAAACTCCACAACAAAATGGAATAATTGAATGGAGAAATAAAATAGTTTAGGAGATGGCAAGGACAATGCTAAATGAATCCAAGACACTAGATAAATATTGGAGAGAAGTAGTCCCAATAGTCGTATATATTCAGAATAGAGCATTATTGAGAATAAATAGTGACAAGACTCCTTATGAGCTATGGAAAGACAAACTAGTAACAGTTGATTATTTCAAAGTTTTTGATAGCAGATGCTTCATAAAGAGAACTGATGAAAAACTTGGTAAGTTTGAATCTAGAGAAGATGAAGGTATATTTTTTGGTTATTCTTGCAAAAGTAAAGCTTATAAATGTTATAACAAAAGAACCAAAAAAAATTTTGAAAGTGCAAGTGTTAGGATAGAAGCTGGAACACAAAGAATCAGTGATCCAGTAGACATTCCTAAAATCATTGAAGAGGAAGATTTTGAAGAATCAAATGAAAATGAGAAAAAGGACACCAAAACTCCATCCAAATATGTTTAGAGAAATCATAATAAAAGTGACATCATTGGGGACATAAATGAAGGAATTCACACTAGAAGAATGATGGTAAGTGAATCTAAGCAAGTTAATTTTTCTTTGTTATCCAAAATTCAGCTTAGAACTTTTTCAGAAGCTAGACATGACAAGCATTGGGTTAAGGAAATGGTTGAAGAATTAAATTAGATATAAAAGAATGATACTTTGGAATTAGTGCCTATACCAAAAGATCACAATGTGATAGGAATAAATAGGTTTACATAAATAAGTTGAATGAAAATGGAGAAGCGACCAAGAATAAAGCTAGATTAGTATGTAAAGGATATGCTCAGATTGAGGGAATATATTTTGAAGAAAATTCTGCACCAGTAGCAAGGATAGAAGATATTATAACATTTATTGCATATGAAGTGTTTAAAATTTTCAAAGTGTTTCAGATGGATGTCAAATTTGCCTTCCTAAATGGGAATCTAGAAGAAGAGGTTTGCATTGAGTAGCTTGAGGGATTTATTATCTCAAATATTAGTAGCCATGTGTGTAGATTGATGAAAGCATTGTATGGATTGAAACAAGCTCCTAGAGCTTGGTATGCAAGAATTGATAAGTACTTGCAAGATCAAGGTTTCAAGAGAAATTTTGCTAACAGTAATCTCTACATCAAAATAGAAGGTGAGCATAAATTGATTGTTGTGATATATGTTGATTACATCATTTTTTGAGGAAACATTGAAAAGATGACACAAGAATTTTTTTATAATATGCAAAAATAATTTGAGATGTCTATGCTTGGAGAATTGTCATTTTTCTTAGGATTACAAATATTTCAGTCAGATAAAAGAATTTTTATATCTCAAAGTAAATATGCCAAGGAAATGTTGAAGAAATTTGGTTTTGAGGATTGTGCACTAGCTGACACACCAATGTGTACAGGAAATAAAGTGAGAAAGGATGAAGATTCACCTATTGCACATCAATATTTGTATGGATCTATGATTGGTAGTCTTTTATATTTGATACAATTGAGGCCAGATATCATGCATGTAGTAGGTATGGTTACAAGATATCAGTCAGCTCCAAAAGATAGTCATGTTTAGTTGGTGAAAAGAATATTTAGATATATCAAGGAGACATTGGATTATGGATTATTGTATCCCATAGGTAGAGATTTCACTTTGGTTACTTATACAAATTTAGATTAGGTAGGGTGCATAGATGATAGAAAGATTACAAGTGGAGGAGCTTTCTTCCTTGGTGATAGCTTAGTATCATGGCTAAGTAAGAAGTAAAATTTAGTATCACTTTCTACAGTTGAAGCAAAATATATTACAGTGGTATTATGTTGTACTCAAGTGCTTTAGATGAATCGAAATTTGGAAGATATGAAGGTAAAATATGATGAAACTATTTATATTTTTTATGATAAGACAAGTGCTATTAATATTTAAAATAATCTAGTGATGCATTCAAGAATAAAACATATTCCCATTAGATATCACTTATTCAGAGAGCAGGGTGCAGATCAATAGGTTAAGATGGAATATATTAGTACTACAGAGTAAATTGTAGATATTTTCACAAAGGCACTACCAAAAGACACATTTGAGTATCTACGGGAGAAGTTGGGAGTAATTTCTTTTACTTCCTATCATTGAGGCTCAACATCAGTTGAGGGGGAACTCATTGTTAGCTCCAGGTAGGCCCTTTGCCATTGATATCAAAGAGGGAGAAGAACAAAAATAGGTACAGGTGTAAAAATAGGTACAAGGAATAGGTACAGGTAGATACAATAAGGGGGAGTTACTATATGTTTTTCAGATGGTATTATGTGTAGGTTTCAGGATGTGGTAGTTTCAGTTTGAGGTTGCCATAAATGAAAAAGTGGGAGATTGTTGGAAATATTGTCATTGATGTCAAAGGTCTAGCATTGGTGACAAAGGCCCCATTGCATCTAATGATGTTTTTAAATTTAATATCTTGGCTAATGTGTGTTAATATTTATTTAATATTAAAAAATATTTTTTTGGTTGCATATAAGTCAAAAGAGGGCCCATGGAGAAGTCAAAGAGTCATAGGGTAAATACAAAAGAGGAATGGGATGCATTTTATCATGAAGAGTCATCTTGAATAATTCCAAGAGTCGCCATGTGAAGATAAAAGAGGGTATGGTGCATTTTTCCATGAAGGGACACATTAAAAAATACAAAAATTCACCAAGATAAAGACAAAAGAGGGAAGGATGCATTTACTTATGAAGGGTCACCATATGACTTTTCAAATGCAAAGATACGAAGGGTCATTCAAGTTTGGCACAACTTTCCATGAGGAGTGCAAGATCACAAAGGGTGAATGCCAAAGGTCATTTGGAAAGCTATAAATAAAGGATTGAGAAGCCATTTTTTATATGCAAGAGAGTATGTGGTTTGTTTTTGTTTCCAAAGAGAGAAAAGTAGGAGATATTGTAGAGTTATATCATTTTTTGAGTAAGCAACATTGAGAGATAGTTGTGTTTTATACACAAGAGGGGTTGGTGATCTTGTGTGTTGGTGCTCACAAATCTTTGTGAAGGGTTGGTGCTCTTTTGGGTTATTTCTCACAAATAGTTGTTGTGTTGGTGTTCGACAAAGGGGTTGGTGCTCCTACAAGTTGGTGCTTGCAAACTTTGTAATTTGCATTGGTATTCATTCATATACTTGATATTGTTCTTCATGTTTTTCCCACTTTGGGTTTCCACGTAAAAATCTAGTGTCTCTCTCTCTTTCTTGTTTGGTGCATATTATTATTTCAATTTTATTGCATATCTTGAATGTGTGATTAAGTTTTTAAAGAAAATAAATCTAATTAATTAAAAGATATATAATATACTAATTTACCCCCCCCCCCCTCTTAGTATATTTTGTTCTTAACATGAGTTAAAAATAATAATCTAGTTATGAAATAGTCTAATTAGGTTTATAAGGACATGTTTTTTATATTTGAATATGCATCCTCATCCAAGTGGCATAGTCATTTCAAACTTGGCTTGACACCTTGCACTTGCTCTTCAAAACTGCCCTTTTTTGCATGTGTAGAGTGATAAATGGCCTTCTTTATTATTAGATCACCATGAACTACCTTAATGCCTCATCTTTGACACATATCCTAATTTTTAAAACTCCTGTGATCTGACATTTCATTTACAATCATCACCTAACTCCTTAAGTGTCTTGAAACCCCTTAGTCTACTACACCTAGCCTTGTCTAGATGGATCAAAACTTGACTTATACTTTATCAAGGCAAAATATTTTCATGAAATACATTCATATAACTTATTAGACCTGAATTAATTCATTTGGGTTCATGAAATAGCCCCCAAGACTCTATCTTGCACCTTATGCTCTCATTTGGCCTCACTTACTTGTAGCCCTAAAATAATGTAAACCTCCTTACGTAGAAGAATTTATAGATACTATTGGAAAAATAGGAATATATTTGAGTATCCAGTAGTTCATTACATCTCTATGATAATTTTTATGACTTGAAACCAAGAAGTGTCCTTTTTATGCTATTCTCTTTCCCAAATTAGGCCTCCATGCCTAAAAGTCTAAGTTTCTTCTCCAGACATCTCCCACACATGTTAAACCACCAATAAGTGTATTATTTACTTTAACCAACCTATAATAAACCTCCATGTCAAATTTGAGGTCCTAATACCTTGTGTAAGTATGAGAGCCATGAAATGGTCTCAAAACCTAGTCTCTCTTTCAAGCCTTTTCCGACTATCTTAAAAAACTAGACCTTTAAAATCAGCTCCATGGTGTATTGTACTATTTTTGGGCTTGAAAATGTATAATATAATCCAAATAATCTCTTCCAATAGTTTTCAAGTGTTTAATTACTTAAATCCCTACATTTCACCTTAAAACCTTACAAAATATAACATTAATTACATTGCATATAGTTGCAGGTATAAGCAAATTACATGGTGAGGAACTTAAGGTAATTTATAATTCTATTTGAGAGGATTAAGGAACATAAAAAAATTATTCACTTTTGAATCCATTATGTCACATTGAGTCTTTATTAAGGTTTTGGGAGGGTTTAAAATAGTTTGAGTTCTTAATGTTTATTAATAAACCTTGGGGCCTGAACTCCTGAACCAATGACACAATTTTCAAGTGAAATAGACTCCTCAAATTTCCTTAGTATATAATATTCCCATGCATTTCATACGTATAAATCCAAGCACAATAAAATGCCTTTCAAGTTACAACTAGGGCATTAGAGAGTGCCCTTCCATTTTAGCCATTGTTCATGGAGGTTGAAGGCCTAAAAAAACAAAAAATTATAGAATTTTTTAGTTTTTGGACCCCTTCAACATATATTAAAACCATTTTTATCCATTTATCAATTCAAGGTCTCAAAAATCAAGAGAAAATTGTTCTTAAATTGTAGTCTTGTACCTAGTGAAGCTCGAGGAGGTATCATAGGCTTAATGCCACTTTTATTATCTTCCCCTACCTATGGATTATCTTGTAGGATTTTTGACATATTTATGAACTTATCAAATTCCTTATACTCTCAATTTATCTCCAGTAGGCCAACCTTTCCATGACTATACTTATAGACCTGTGTATATGGTCTTAGGCTTGTTTAACCTAGATAGGGCTTATCAACATTTCCATCCTTTATTATTGAGTCTGAGGATCATAAAAATTCATAATTATCACTATGAAACCATTTAAAGTTATTTTCCTCACCTCAAACCTCTTCTATTCACATTAAACAAACACCTTCAGCTAACAAGGCAAATAGACCTATAACTTTCATTGACTATGTATGAAAGGTTCAAGTGAGCCCTATAGGTAATAATTTTCTTCTCTAACCTTACTTTGGGATATTTTAGCTCAAATTACCTCCTTCAACCTATTAATATCTCCATGCTCCAATTTCACTATATGCACTTGATCTTCTCCTCAAATGTGTAACTAATATGAGTTGCCTAGGCCAACTTGTAGGTGGTTATTGAAGTTTGACTATGTTTTTTGGGGTTGAGACATCTATTAAAAATCCTATAATATTAAATGATATTTAATATAGTTTTGAGGACATAAATTTATTTTTTTTAATCTTCTCATCTTCCCAAAACTTCATATCTCCACAAGCATGCACTCTCTTCATGCACATGTCTAATACATGGTTATAGGTGGCTATTTGGTGATATTCTTGGAAGTTGAACTTAGGAACCTAAATTTATCAATTATATCATTGAGACCTTGATATTAATTGAGTTTCATGAGACTATTTCATATTTAACCTAGCCTTCTTTCAACCTATTAGTACCTTTTATGCTAGATCATGTATGCTTTCCTTTCTCTACTTGTTGGTCTGTATGGACTCTTCACTCTTTCAAAGCATTGATCATTCAATGAGAGTACATTGTGAGATATTATATTATGGCTTAATAAATATTTAGGTCTCTCTCATCATTCATGTACATCTTTATACCTTATACATTCTGCCCTAAAGTGTCAAAGTATCTCAAGTTTACTAGTCTACCTGTAGGTCTCAATAAAGTGTCATGGGCATTGAATTTGAAGACACACATCTCTATTAGTATTTGAACATACTCACATAGAGATACTTCAATTAAATTACCATTTTTTATGTTTTTAATATCAAACCTAAGTGCACAATTTTAACCATTTCTCACAAGGTATAGACCTACATGTTTGTAGACATGTAGGTCTACATTCCTCATGTTTTAGGCCTTTTAAAGTGTAATCTTGATATTTTGGGCTTTGAAAAGCTCTATACACTAATTCATTACATTTATTTTGAGATATTTAACATCATGTGCCTTTAACAATGCAATACAAGACTCTTCTTACTCTATTTTTAAAGACAACATCAAAACATAGTTTTCAAGCATAAGAACATGAATGCCATTAGAAAGTTGGTATAAGATATTCATATGGTTGTAAAGAATTTAATAAAATGATAATATGGTGATAACACTCAAAAATAATTTTGGTGCATTAAACCCTTCATAAAGTCTTCATCTTCAAGTACAAAAACTATAAATTATCCTTATCCTCGAAGCTCTCTTGTTCAAACTCCAATACCACACGTGCCAAATGGGTGGATGAAGGTGTGAGATGTTTTTTTATACCTTTAAGGATCCATTTCAATTTCTCTCATTATTCAATGAGTTCATTCTTGTAATAAAAATTGCCTAAAACTGAGCTAGTGGGAATTTGAGCCACTTTTTGACCCCTCAAGCTCTTAGTGATTGTTCATAGAGTTGAGGGCTTCAATCTGAAAACCAATGCCAATAATTTGAAGGTCACTAAGACCCCTATCCCTAGACAATATCTTGGGATCTGACTCCACATGTACATCCTATATCATCCTCATTGAAATATCCTTTATGAGCTTATAAGGAGATCGATAGGAGAGATAATGCATATTTTGCCTTCTTGAGACCTATGAAAGCTTCATAAACTTGGAGATGACCTAGAGAATGTGAAGAGACACTCTGAAGGCATTTTCACTTGAAAGTGTGTTCTTGAAGTCTATAGAAGTGCCTTAAACTACTTGTTTAGAATTGAAACTAAAGTAACTGACCATGACCTAACATGCAAATTGTTATTCTAACTCTATCTTGACACATGCACATTATAAATCCTCTTGAAATGTTTTTAATTCGATAAAATATGTATATTACCTCATACTTAGCCCAAAAGGTGACTAAAATAACTTTAGAGTGCATGATAAACATGGTATAAGACTAATGCATGGTTAAATGACTTATAGAGATTTAAAAATCCACCTTTGAATTTAAATTACCTCTTCACTATTTTATTTAATGTTCCATTCAATAATATTACCTTGAGAAGGCTTAATTTGGACATAATTAGAACATAGGTTTCTCCAAAAACCTTAAAAAATGCTAAAATACCTTAACCTTTCCAAACAATATTAACAAGATTTAAACCAAGTGAACAAGTGAAAGGATTTACTCTCCAAACCATATACCAACTTGACACATCATGACATACCCTTAGGACCCACTCGACTAACTTTGAAGGCATTAAAAGGCTTGAAAAAGACATTACCTTAAAAAATGTTAACAAGACCTTATAAAGACCAATGGAATAATATCAAAACATTTAATTGGATATGAAAAAAGCTATTAAGGCATGATAACTCAAGTTTCAACCTATAGGGGTTGAATGTTTTAAATCGGGGTAAAAAATGGTCAACAATTAGGGCTAGCATGATTAAGATCACAGAAGAGTAAGTACATATAATTAATCTAACCACAAAAATTCAAGCAACTAAAGTATAGAAATGATGAAATTCAAATATGAAATAACAAATAACTAAGTAATAAATAAAGAAATTTAAAAGAGAAATAACAATTTAAAATCAAGCAAAAGGGAATGTGAATGTAATTTAGAACCTATGTTAAATACTTATCAAAATAGAGATAACCCTAACATATTATCTATAACCCTATCAATAATACTAAAATTAGATAAATTAATGATGTCACTTTACAAGTAAATTTCCCTCTAATAATTCTTAATCAAACATTTAAGAAAACCACCAACTAAGAGTCCAAGTTTGATCTTGATTAGATGAAGATTAAGTTATAGTGTAGAGCTTTATCAAATCCAAAACTACCAATCTATGAGATAGCGTGAGTTACGGATAAGAAATAGAGTAGTGGTCAATATAGGTGCCCAATTAGATGAAATACTAACTAATGATTCATAATAGCTAATGCGGTAAGGGTAGGAAAAACTAAGTAACTAACCAACAAGTGAATCTTTGAATTTTCAATGTGAATATTCAAGAGTTGAAGAATCATGTTGAACAAAGAAGAGGTATAAATTATGGGAGAATGAAGAAGATTAATAAATTATGGTAGGTTTGTATTTTAAATATGCCTTCAAATGGTCATACTCACCTATATATGACAATTATTAGCTATTTTGAAATGGTTAGGAGTGCAATAGAAGTGTTCTTTTTATGTTATTCTCTTTCCCAAATTAGGCATCCGTGCCTAGAATATTGAGTTTGTGATCTATGACTTTCCCACACATGTTAAACCACCATAACTATTTGATTCACTTTCCACATCCTATAAGAAACCTCCATGCCAAATTTGAGGTCCTGAGACCTTGTGTAAGTATGAGAACCATGAAATGGTCTCAAAACCTAGTCTCTCTTTCAAGCCTTTTCAAACTATCTTCTAAAACTAGACCTTTAGGAACACTTCCATGGTGTCTTGTATGATTTATGGGCTTGGATATGTGTCATATAACCCAAACAATCTCTTCCAATTGTTTCCAAGTGTTCAATTGCTCAAAACCTTGCATTTCACAGTAAAACCTTACAAAACATAGCATTAATTATAGTTCATGTAGTTTCAGGTATAAGAAAATTGCATGGTGAGGACATTAAAAGAGTCTATAATTCTATTCTAGAGGTTTTAGGAATAAAACATGTCATTTTAGGAACTTTAAAATCCATTCTTTCACATCAAGTCCTTATTAGGGTTTTAAAAGGGTTTAAAATAGTTTGAGTTCTTAATGTTTGTTCATAAACCCTAGGGCCTAAATTCTTGAACCAATGCCATAATATTCAAGTGAACTAGCTTCCTCAACTTTCCCTAGGATCTCATATTCCCATGCATTTTATCCATATATATCCAAACATAAGAAAGTGCCTTTTGAGTTACAACTAGGCCATTAAAGAGTGTTTTACTATCTTAGCCATTATTCATAAAGGTTGAAGGCATAAAATAATAAAAAATTATATAATTTTTTATTTTTGGGACCCTTCCAACATCTATGAAAACCATTTGGATCCATCCATCAGTTCATGGCCTCAACAAGTAAGAGAAACCTAGTCTTGAATTGCAGTCTGGCACCTAATGAAGCTTGAGGAGGTCTCGAAGGCTTAAGTGCCACTTTCCTTATCTTTCCCTCAATATGGATTATCTTGTAGGGTCTATTACATATTTATTAACTTATCAAATTACTTAAACTCTCACTTTATCTCTAATATGCCACCCTTTCCATGATTGTACTTACAACCCTGTGTATATGGTTTTAGGCTTGTTTGACCTAAACAAGGATTTTCAACATTTCCATCCTTTGTTATCAAGTCTCAGGATCTTATAAATTCATAATTATCACTATGAAAAAAAATTAAAGTGATTTTCCTCCCCTAAGACCTCCTCTCTTCACACTAAACAATTGCATTCACTTAATAAGGCAAATAGACCTATAAATTTTATTGATTATGTATGTAGGGTTCAAGTGAGTCTTGTAGGTAATAATTTTATTATCTAACCTTACTTTATGATATTTTAACTCAAATTACATCTTTCATCTTTTTTATCTCTCCATGCTCCAATTTCACTATATACACTGGATCTTCTCCTCAAGTTTGTAACTAGTCTGAGTTGCCTTGACAAACCTATAGGTGATCATTGAGGTTTGACTATGTTCTTGGGGTTTGAGACATTTATTACAAATATTTGAATATAAAATGATATTTAATATAGTTTTTATTAAATAAATATATTTTCTTGAATCTTCTCAACTTCCCAAAACTTCATATCTCTACAAACACACACTCTCTTCTTGCACATGTCTAATGCATGGCTATAGGTGGCCATTTGGTGATATTCTTAGAAATTAAACTTAGGAACCTAAATGTAGAAATTATATCATTGAAACCTTGATATTAATTTATTTTCATGAGGTTATTTCATGTTTAACCTAGCCTTCTATAGACCTATTAGTACCTTTTATGCCTGATCATGTGTGTTTTCCTTGCTCTGCTTGTAGGTTTGAGTGGACTCTTCATTCCTTCAAAGCATTTATCATTAAATAAGAGTAAATTTTGAGATATTATATTATGGTTTAATATTTATTTAGGTCTCTCTCATCATTCATGTACATATTTAGACCTTTTACGTTCTTCCCCAAAGTCTCAAAGTGACTCAAGTTTACAAGTCTGCCTGTAGGTTTCAATAGTGTCTTGGGCATTGAATTTGAAGACACGCCTATCTATTAGTCCTATAACATCCTCACATAGATACACTTTAATTTATTTACCATTTTTTAGGTTTTTAATATCAAACATAAGTGCATAATTTCAACCTATTCTCATAAGTTGTAGACCTGTAAGTCTGCATTCCTCATATTTTAGGCATTTTATAGTGTAAGCTTGATATTTTGGGCTTTCATAACCTCTATACACTAATTCATTAAATTTATTTTGAGATATTTAACCTCATGTTCCTTTTAAAATTTTAGATAAGACTCTTCTTACTCCATTTTTGAAGACAACATCAAAACATAGTTTTCAAGCATAAGAACATGAATGTCATTGGAAAGTTGGAAACATTGAATGGAATGAGAATATGGTGAGCATGCTCAACAATAACTTGGGTAAATTGAAACCTTAATAAATTCCTCAACTTCAAGTGCAAAAACTATAAATTATCCTTATCCTCGAGGCTCTCTTGCCCAAACTCCAATGCCACATGTGCCAAATGGGTAGATGAAGGTGTGATATGTTTGTTCAGACCTCTGAGGATCACTTTCAATTTCTCTCATTCTTCAATGAGTCCATTCTTACACTAAAAATATTCCAAAACTAAGTTAATGTGGATTTGAGTCACTTTTTTACCCCTCAAGCTCTTAGTGATTGTTCATAGAGCTAAGGGATTCAATAAGAAAACCAATTCCAATAATTTGAATGTCACTAAGACCCCTATCTTTGGTCAAGAGCTTGATATCTGAATCTGCTTATATAGCCTAAATCATCCACATGAAAATAGCCTTTGTGAGCTTTCAAGGAGATCGATAAGAGAGAGAATGTATATTTTTCCCTCTTGAGACCTGTGAAAGATTCTTAAACTTAAGATGACTTGGAAAATGTTAAGAGACACTCTACAGGTATTTTCACCTAAAAGTGGGTTCTCAAAGCCCATACAAGTGCCTTAAACTACTTGTTTGGATTTGAAGCTAAAGTAACTAAGAATGACCTAACATGCAAACTATTAATTTGTTTGTATCCTAACACATGCACATTATAAATCCTCTTGAAATGTTTAGAATTTGAGAAAATGCATACATTACCTCATATTTAGCCCAAAAGGTGACTTAAATGACTTTAGAGTACATGATAAACATGATGGAAGACTAATGCATGGTTAGATTACTTATAGAGATTTAGAAATCAACATTTGACATTAAATTACCTATTCACCATTGGATTTAATTATCCATTCAATAATATTACCTTGAGAAGGCTTAATTTGGCCACAATTGAAATCTAGGTTTCTCTAAAAACCTTTAAAAATGCTGAAATACCTTAACCTTTCCAAACAAGATTAACAAGATTTAAACCAAAAGAACAATTGAAAGGATTTACTCTACAAACCATATCCCAGTTTGTCACATCATGACATACCCTTAGGACCCACTAGACTAACAATGGAATGCATTGAAAAGCTTGGCAAAGACATTACCTTAAATAATGTTAACAAGACCTTATAAAGACCACTTGAATACTATAAAATCATGTAATGGGCTATGAAAAAAGCTATTAAGACATGATAACTCAAGTTTCAACCTATAGGGGTTGAATGTTTTGAATTGGGGTAAAAAATGGTCAACAATTAGGGCTAGCACAATCAAGCTCATAGAAGAGTAGGTACATATAATTTATCTAACCATAAATATTCAAGCAACTAAAGTATAAAAATGATGCAATTCAAATAGGAAATAAAAACTAAGCAGGAAAGCAATTTCATATAGAAATAACAATTTAAAATGAAGCAAAAGGGAATGTGAATGCAATTTAGAACCTATGTTAAATACTTATCAAAATAGAGCTAACCCTAACATGTAATATCTAACCCTATCAATAATACTAAAACTAGATAAATGAATGATATCACTTTATAAGAAATGTGACCTCGGATCATTCTCAATAAAACATGTAAGAAAACCACCAACTAAGCATCCAAGTTTGATCTTGATTAGACGAAGATTAAGTTACAATGTAGAGCTTTATCAAATCCAAAACTACCAATCTAGGAGACAACATGAGGTAGGGACAAGAAAGAGAGTGGTGGTCAATCTAGGTGTACAAATTAGATGAGTAAGGGTAGGAAAAACTGAGTAACTAAGCAATAAGTGAATCTATGAATTTCCAATGTGAATATTCAAGAGAGTTGAAGAATTATGTGGAATGAAGAGGAAAAGTTGTGTGAGGTTTGTAGTTGAAATAGGCTTGAAAAGCATCAATATCACCTAAAAATGATAGTTTTTATTTGTTTTGCAATGGTCAGGAGTACAATGTAAGTGTCCTTTTTAATGTTATTCTCTTTCCCAAATTAGGCCTCAATTATGCCTCCATGCCTAAAAGACTTAGTTTCTACTCCAGACCTCTCTCACATGTATTAACCCACCAATAAGTGTATGATTCATTTTATCCATCATATAAGAAACCTCCATGCCAAATTTGAGGTCCTAAGACCTTGTGTAATTATGAGAACCATGAAATGGTCTCAAAACCTAGTCTCTCTTTCAAGCTTTTTCAGACTGTCTTCAAAAACTAGACCTACAGGATCACTTCCATGGTGTCTTGTATGATTTTTGGGCTTGGATATTTATAATATAATCCAAATCATTTCTTTTAATAGTTTTCAAGTGTTTAATTTCTCAAAACCCTGCATTTCACCTTAAAACCTTGTAAAATATAGCATTAATTATAGTCCATATATTTGTAGGTACAATAAAATTACATGGTGATGATCTTAAATGAGTCTAGAATGATATTTGAGAGGTTTTAAGAATAAAAAAAGTCATTTTAGGAACTTTGAAAGCCATTCCTTCACATCGAGTCTAATGGGCACAATTTTGAGTTCCACATGATCCAGTTCTAGCTCTACCTCATACATAATAAGGAAAAAAAGTAGCATTAAACTAGGAAATCCAAGATGGATCTCATGAGAGTATCCAATTTGGTGTTATATAAACAAGGAATATGGGATATGTGGAAGTCCTTAAAGGAGGAGATCAAATCGTGTGTCACCTCAAAGAGAGGGAACAACTCAATTATAAAGATGTTCCAAACCATGGTGAGTTGAGGCAAGACTAAGAATGAGTCACAAAATAACTACACATAACATGCACCTAATGCATGGGAATCACTCAAGGCTCTAATTATTTTGTGATACTAAAAAACATTATTTGTCTTACTAGTAAGGAATAAACTGGCTACAACAAGTTTGTGTCCTTATGGGTCATCAATAGTCCAAGCCACAGCCACAAATCCTAGATTGCCTTGGTTTCCACTATCAGTGTGTATCACCACATAATTGTGTACCATGATGGGATTTAAGGATGTAAGACACAACCACTAGGGGACTATCTCATCACAAATTGAAATAATCAATTTGCATGAGGGATTAAAATAATGTGACAAAGTTACAATCATAAGAAGCAGACCAATGCCAACTATGGTGAGAGGGAAAGAGGGGTAGTAGTAGGCTTGTGAAATACACAAACTAGTTAAAGAGGACTAGATTAGGTCCCAAACAACCATAACCAGTGACCCTTAACACCTATAGATACCATGATGAGATAAAAAGATGGATTTGATAGATGATCAACTATGATTAAATAGTAACACTACTAACCAAAAGAAGCAAAAGCCTCTACTTCTATCTTTAGGTACATCTAAAGAGGAGTGTATAGGATAAAATACCCAAAGTGACGCATAAAGTATAATAAAATGGGAACCATTAGGTCTCAAGGAGTTAAATAGAGAATTCCACTACATTTGTAATGGGGGAAAACCCCTAGGGAAAAGTTTTCATAGTGGAAAGAGGAACGACGAATAACCAACCCATGGGGACCCACTAAAAAGGCAAAAAAAGAGGGAAAGTCAAAAGATAAAAAGAATGGAAATGTCACTTTATAAGTCATTTTCACCATGAAAATTTCTAAAACAGATCATAAAGAGCTACACCAAGGATTTTTAAATGAACGAGAACCCACACTAAGTCAGCACGATGGTTCAGGTAGGTCCTATAATCAAATTTTGTATTTTTTTAATTTTTAGCTAGCAGGAGGGCCCAAAAGAATTTTTGTTTGATTTTTCTTGGATCTATAGATGGATTGGAGTAAATTATAAATTAAAAAAATTGGGGAGAAGATGATCATCATAGAAGTGATGATAACTCAACCAATAACTTAGGTCAGATAAATTGGCAATCCTTAGGGCTTGTTAGGCCACCCATGACTTAAGTTATGTCCTAGAAGGAAAACACACAACCTACATCAAAAGAAGGACATAATTTGGTTGATAAGAAATGTCTTGGACCATAATAAGGCCATTTCTTAGCCTTCTAAGTGATGGCTTGGCTTATAGAATGCTAAAAAGGCCCAGGAGAGCCTAAGTAAGAGGCCAATAGGCCAATAAAAGTGGGGGGAGGGGGAAAAAAATTATATTTATTTATCTAACTTAGTTAATCCTTTACAATGTACATGAGGTAAAAATAATCAGTAGGGAGAGGAAAGGAGTCACCATAGCATTAGCCTCCAAATTTTTCCCACACATTATAAGGTTGAAAACTGTGAGAGGGTTCCACCATGGCTAGTGATTAAGACTGATGCACTATTACAAGCTAACTAGGACATAGTATGGGAAGTGGGTATGTGTATACTAGTACATGTAATCTTCGTGCATCATAATCATGATTTAGTGAACATATTAGTCTAAAGATGGGATCCTAAAAGGAACACATTTTAGTTAGGGTTGGAACTAAAGTCCATCTTTAACATAAAGTATGTATATTAATTATACATAATAGATCTAATAGTGAGAGTGGTATCCACATAATAAGTGAAATACCAGGTAGTTGTGTTGGTATACCTAGTGGGGGAAGTCAGGGCAAATGCACACCTTAGGGAAGATATTACTTATAGGTAGGCCAAGGTTTCAACTGAGAGGTATCAATGATAATAGGGTGCATACTATGTAGAGTATATATAGGATAGAGCATGGGAATGCTACCACTGATGTGGAATGGTATGGTCTAAAGTGTCAAGAGGGCATAAAGACATGTTTGGGACCAACTCATCCTATGAGGAATTTAATATTAGCTATACCAAATTTCTAGAATAGGATCTAGGAACTTAATGTAGGTTACACTACTACTATCCTAGGTCTTTGAAAAGCTACCACTAGTAAAACTAAGGACACACTCGGGTTTAATGGAGTATCTTGAGATACCAATCAATGTCACCTAAGCATCAAAACTTATGGGGAGAGGGCCTAACCAACACCATGACCTAGGCATGGATGTATGATCCATGTACATCTAAGAATAATATATGGTAGTGGTGTGTATGGAAGATGAAAAAATGGAGAGTCATCTAGGAGGTGACAAGCTCCTAGGTCCACAAGGACCATTTATGCATCTAGGGTCATGCACACTAGCTCAAAGAGGGGGCTGAGTGTAATTGACAGGGGTGTTAGGAATGGCATAAGTGATAGATAATGTGATATAGGTCCATGTGCAGGTCCAAGGATTGACTGAGGTAAGAGGTTATAAGAAAACTGAGAGGTTTTCTAAGGCCTTTGTAGATAGACTGAGCTTTGACATAAAAATGGAAGCATGGACACATATACTAGTTTAGGGGTAGGCATAAGCACCAGTGATGGAATTTTAACCACAATAAAGGCCACCACAATAGGTAGGGCCACCATAGTATGTAAAGCCACCATGGTAGGCTGGGCCACCATCATATGCAAAGCCACCACCATAGGTAGGGTAACCATGAGGAACAGGTATAAATTGAAAAGTTTTCTTTATCAAGTTTATACTTTCATTTTAGAGAATTTATATGTTTCTAACATATTTCACTCTATGCATGTGTGTAGGAGGTCATCTGAGATGGTTTAAATCCCTAGTTTAATGGTTACTATCAGAGCTCTTCTTATAGTTTGTTAAAGCATTGATGTGAGAGTACTTCCTGCACATACTACTTGACACACATCCTCACATGTGCTAATGGAGGGTAGGTGCATGGGAAGAAACAAAACTAGGAAGGAGGTAGCTATGTATTAATTCAGATGGATTTAATATCACACAACTGAGAGGAGATGGTGTGGTGAGAACACCAACACTATAAGATCTATAATCAAGGGTAGTCACCTCAAAGCATATCATAATTTAAGGAGACCAAAGGTAGAGAAAGATCTCTCCCCCTAATGTAGGAGTGGGACCATCAAGCTTAGGGTCTAACTATATATTCCAAGTCATAGGTTGACTTGGGTTTTTGTGTATCTAGCCATATGTGTGGTATTTTTGGGTCTTATGAGCCCAAGCTCATATAAATCCATGTATATTTTCAGAGATACATATGTGAATCCTCATTTTTGGCACATATAAATGATTGGTGTATTATATGTATGTTTTATGCATTATATACTACTATATACATGTGATTAACATATAAAATGCTGATAAAGAACCCACATGCACACATATAGACATGTGACACAAGGGTTAGTGGTGGGATAGGAGACAAAATATCCATCATACCACCATAGGTTGGCTCCCTAGGAGGGCCACTAATCCTTAAATGTAGAATGTCTTAAGGTAGAGCCATTAATTAGGTACTGAAGGGATTCACCCTCAAGGGTGGAGAGGTGATAAGAACCATTATCTAGGGAGGTGGTGATCATGAAGGGGATAAACCATTTTTAAACTAATTTACAATTATTTTGGTAATATTTGTCAAATACACACACCGTATTACCTACCTAAAAGTGATAAGGCCACACTAGTTTCTCAAACTCCTAACATTGGTGACTTTGATAATCATAATTGTGTTCAAGGGCATTAATGTGATGCTCATCCAAATTATCAAACTCAGTGAAGTGAGATGCATGTTCCTTATCATTGGGAAGTGACCCAAGGGTCTTAACTTAAATTGATGGGACTAAGACCTCAAGATTGAAAATAACCTCAGACCTATAGACTAGTGCATATGGAGTTACCCTCATGGTCATAAGGAAACTAGTCTAGTAAACCCAAAGGGTAGGATAGAGGATGAGGTGTCAGTCTCACCCAGACTCAAAAAGATTATGGGGGAGAATCTTATTCAACATCTTCTTGGAAGACTTAGCCTACCCATTACCCTATAGGTAATAGATGAGGTAAAAATTTAGCTTAAAACTAAAATGTTTGGACAGCTCATACATTTTAAGGATTTATAACCTTGAACCATTATCAACCATGATGGTAATGGGAAAATGACACTAACAGAAGAGTTTGAACCATTAGTGAAAGTCTTCCCACTCATGCCACAAAGGGGTATAATCTCAACCTACTTTATGAATTAATATGTGGTAGTGATGAACCAATGATGGTAATTAGTTGAAACAGGTTGAAACTCTTTGATAAAGTCAAGAGCCCAAACAAATAAAGGACAAACAACAAAAATTAAATGGAAAACTCCAATATGGGAATTGATAGCATCCTCAATTAGTTATCATAGCTTTCTACCTTTGGTTTATCAGATGGGATCTTTAACAAGAGTGGTCTAGTAGTATCTCATCCTTATAATACACTAGGCAGTGGCCTACCTTTCTTGGTGGCCACCACAACGACTCCCATGAGACTCCTTTAACACAAGAGGAGTATCCTCGATGGCTAAGAATAACATCAAAACTTTATTGAGACCCATTTTTAATAATATCCTCCCAATAATGACATAGTGGATAATAATCTTGTGAATCTAATAATTTTCCTACAAAGAACTATTAGTGGGATAATATCGGTCTTCTAGGTAACAGTTGATGTCTCAATACCAGTCACAATTGAATATTTCACTCAAATATAATGAGTATACCAACTCGTTAGGAAATGCATCATCAACCAACTCACTATTAAGGTTAGTAAATAGGCATTTAGTGATTTTATCAGCTATAGCTAAGCCTTTTATGAATTTCTAGTTAATGACGCAAAAATCAGACTCCTATATAAGCATGATGGATCTTGTTGTCTTACTTGTTAGGTGTGTCTTCACTAGTAATAAGTGAAGTGGATTAGATTGGTGGTATATATTATCATGTAATGTCATAGTTTTTTTGTATCAAAGACAATGGAAAATCATTACTTCTCCATAGTAGTGTAGTTGATCTTGATGTTAACTAGTGTACAAGAGATATAATAAACCATTCTCTCTATAATTATATTACTTTGGGAATAACATTCCCCTAATGGAAATATCAATGACATAAGTATACATGATAAACTCACAAACTTTAATGGGTGCCACAAAGATTGGAGGATTGTGAATCATGCGCTTCATTTCATCAAAGGCCACCTCAACCTCAGGGACCGACAAGAATAAAGTGTTGTAACACAAGAGATGTGTGAGTAGTGATACCTTGTGCACATAATCCTCAAAAAAGTATTTGATAAAGTTAATCCTTCTAAGGAAGGACTAAAACTAGACTAAGATGTGTGATCAAGGAATCTTTAGGATTGTCTTGATTTTGTTAGGATCCACTTCAATTCCTCACTGTGAAATGAGGAAACCAAGAAGCTTCCCAGTGAAAATGCCAAAAAATACACTTCTCAAGTTGATATTGATGTAAAAATTTGTAAGATGATCAAATATGATTCTAATTTCTTGTACAAGTTCATCCTATTTTTTATAATTGTCTAGGATTTCATTGACATAACTCTTAATGATCTTATGGTCAAGGTCATGAAAATTGAGGGTCATGGCATGTTGATACTTTGCATGCAACATTTTTTAGACCAAAAGGCATGACAACATAACAAAAAGTTCCCTAAGAGATAGCAAAATTTATCTTATGTTGATCCTTAGGTGTGATACAAACCTAATTTTACCCCAAGAATCTGTCCATGAGGGACATCATCTCAAAACTAGTTGTAAAATCAACAATCTGATTGATCAAAGGAGTATGGAAGTTATCCTTTGGGCAAGCCAGATTGAGATCATGGAAATCAATGTATATACACACTAAACCATTATAATTGAGAACAAGGATGGTGTTGTAAACCCATAAAGGTAATTAATGGCTTTGATAAAGTAGACATGGATGAGTTTTTTGATCTATGCCTTGATTAATTAGGATACTTTTACAACCATAGGTAATTATTTTTTGGTGCATAAGATGAGTCCCATCCTCCATAACATGGTTATGGATAATGAAGTTGGGGTCTATACCTTGCATAGCTAGTTATTCCCAGGTAAATACATATAAAAACTCTCATAAGGATGTGACAAAGACATCTTGTTCCTCTTCAAAAATAAAGGATCTTATTTTAATGATCTTCGCCCGTGTAGAGATTCTAAGATTGACATTAATGGACCCTTCAAAATCCATGGCATTGTCTTCCTCAAAATAATTAGGATTAGTTGGATTTATTGATCCAACTCCTTAGGCTCACATAATTAATTAGAAAGATCTATAAACCTATACAAGTAAGGGGTGGTAATTTTTGTGACACACCATCATGAGATTCTTATAATATTTACTCTCAAAAAAGTTGTGTGTCATGATGTGGATGAAATGACACTTTAGATCAGAGTTGGAAACTCTAGAGGCCTCTATTGAAGAGACATTAAGAGTACCAATTCCATGATGGGAAATTTGGGATGAGGGAAAAGGATCAATGATCATGGGAATGCCTTGAATTAAGTATTCTAAGAGAAAATACCCACATTGATTCTTGAAAGAGGAAAAGGGTAATGAATAACACATAGCAGGTGAAAGAGGAGTGAACGTCAATTGATAGTTAATAAGATCAAATTAATCATCCTTGAGAAAATAAAATCTATTAATGGGTGACTTGTGTGATCTAGTAGGGCTTCATGAGGATATGGCCAAATTCTCATCAGAGGGACTTATCATATAAAAATTCCCAGGGATTTATGTCAACCTCCAAGGTATGAACCTCACCTTCATGCACAAACTGGACCACATGAAATTTTGTTGATGCAATGGATTGAATGGAATAAGTCTAGGTATGACCAAGGATAATATTGTATGAGAGACATAAATATAACACACATAACATGACCCTGACTATATTGGGTCCAAACTTAACCTAAAGCTTCATGTTACCCAACATAGTTATGGTGAGATTCATGAACCTTCTTATAGCTAATTTCTGATTAATTTAACACTCATGAAGGCATGATATTAAATGTGACACCCTAATCAATGATATATCTATTGATGTGTTAGTCATCGATTGAGGTCTCAATATAGAGTGGGAATCTGATTCTCTTTTCCAGAATGGATAGATCTAGCAAGGAAGTGGGATCAAAGGACAAGGTAAGATGGTGAGGGTGATCAAGTATGTTTGATTTAAACAAAATCTTAGTGTCACCTTTCTAGAGGGACCAAACTCATCAAAGAAGAGACCCCTTTTCTCAAGGCAAAGACAAATAAGGTTCCTGATGAATATTATAGCAAAGAGGGACTACAACTCTTTATGATAGAGTAAGGGATTTGCCTAACCTAGGGATGGATACTATTTATAAATTCAAAATTAGCTTTGGGATTCCCTAACCTCATGGGTGGGATAATGAGACCCACTTGCCAATATATTTTATGGGGTCAATTGCTTGACCCAAGTGCATGTTGAAAAATCATTCATAATTGATACGGTGTATGTTAATAATAGTAACAACCTTATTAATTTCACACATAGACTTCCTTTTTGGGTTATCTAAGGAAGAATAGCTAGAAGATATAGAATATTGATAAGGAGAGTGGTGGGCTTTTGGATTGGATTTATTCTTCTTTTTTTCCTTGTTATGGTCAAATAAAAGCTATGTGAATACATCCAACTTGTGATTGGGCTCAACAAGTGGAAAGCTCTAGGGAGTGGACTAGTTCTTAGCACTAGATTGTTGGGAAACACATTCCTTTTTCTAATCCCCATTCATATTATGAAAGATGTATAACTTGGAATGTTCATCAATATATGACACTCACTACCCTTCTACAATATTTTTAGGGGCCTTATTTTCAATTAGTTCCTTACTCAAAGTGTTGACCTTATAGCCACCATCTTGTCCTTATTCTCTAATAAAGAATCAATGATACCATCATCAATCACATTAAGGTTGTGATCATGAGAGGATGATGAATTTTGAGTTGGCATAGGCCTAATGCCTACACATTCCTCAAAGACTTCAATCCTTAGACACTCATTAATAACTTCATAGTAATAATTAGGCTTATGTTTGAGAACCTCAAGATGAAACTCCTACATCAATGCTCACATGAACATGTAATAAAGTTAAACATATGTGAACCTCAACCTACACGTATGAATGGATGCACAATTTATGCACCACATCAAAGTTCATTTCACCTTTGGATTAGACCATGAAATTTAGTGATTAGATGCTAAGGTTAAATAATATAGAGATATAAAAATACTAGAGGAAATCATCCAACAAGGAAGGTAAAATAGATATAAAATTTGGAGGTAGATTTGAGAACCACACCAAATCCTAAGCTCATAGGGTTTGAGAAAAGAGATTCAACATCATGTCTTTGTCATATTTTCAATACATACACTCCATCATAAATGATATGATATTCTCTATTGGATGAGCATTCCAACTTACACTAAACTTGGTAGGTTTATATATTGGATTGGGAATGGGAATGGCATGCACTTAAGGGGAGAGAGGTTTCCTACAAAGATACTTATAGGCTTGATTAATGGTTTGTTGGTGATGATTTCCTTGTAGAGGATTTGTGGATATCATGATGTTACCTATGTAGGTAGGGATCATCATGACCTTATGTGTAAGGGAGGTAATTTCAAGGTGACTCTTGAGGTGGGGGACACATGTGACAAGGTCCTCCCAAACATGCAATGGTGAAAATTCAAGAGGAGGGAATCATTTCACTTAGGTAAGATGAATGGGAGAGGTCATGGTGACCTAAATCCCCATGGTAACCTAAATCCCCATAATTTTAGATGAATGTGGTAAGATAAGGGTTGACACAAGGGTGTTAATGATCTAGATAAACATCCCATGGATCCTTATGTTGTCGATGATATTTGAAATCAACATGATAATTTGAGACCCCAAAATAAGGACTAAGTGGATGGAAAGGTTTGACATGATGAGGATGAAGAACCACATCTGAATTTTGATGTCTATTAGTGGGTATGATATGGGGTTCCAATTGTAGATTCTACCACTAGGAAGGAGGTGCAGAACTCAAACGGGAAATGGTTGAGGCACTCAAACAAGAATGAGATTTGGCATTGTCTTTAGAGAGAAGACACCACCTCACCTATGGGAAGGGTAGTGATCTATATTTACCTGAAGATATATGTGAAAATATTCAATGGTCACACATATATCTTTAGGAATCAAACATGAAAGGGCATTGTGTTCACCCATTTTAGGTGAATGTAGATCAATATGAAGATGTGGGGAGGTATCCTCAAATGGGTAAACATTAGACTACTAGAAAAGGAGAATGACTCTATTGGTTATACACATACCAATATCATTCTGTGTGAAACATGAGAGGGTCATGATCACTAGGTTTGGTCATGGCTAACTCTTGGATCCTATATCTGTGTCATTCCATTATAGTCCCAATTTTCTTAAGAATGAGCTCAGGTGCTTGCTTTGAAAGTGGCATGATTAGCATACTATAGGTGGGAGGCCATACATGGATGTAGTGAAACAAAATGAGCCATAAAGGCAACAAAAGAGGAAAACTATTGGATAATTAGTGGGTAGGAGGACACAAAAATAAATCAAGATGGAACAACCTGAGAAAGAAGCATAACATAAATGAAAGCAAATCCTTATGGCTAATAGTGATAAATGGGTTAGGGGAGCTCTAAATAGGGTATAACTAGAATGATAACTTATAGAAGGTCCTACTATGCATTTTATAATGTATCTCCAAGAATCCAAATGAACCAATAGGGTTTTCTATAGGGGTAACAAGCAAATACCTATTGGGTTGAGGGATACTACAAGCCACTAGGGGTTTGTGGTAGCTATCCCATTTTCCAGTTTGTGCTAGGCCAAAGATTGGATTGCAATACTAATTTAGGGATATCATGATCAAGCTCACAAAAGAGTATGTATATATAAATAATCTAACCATAGAAATGAAAATAATTAAAGTAAAGAAATGATGCAATTTAGACATGAAAACAAAACTAAGAAAACAAACATTTTCAAAGAGAAATAATGATTCATAAGAATGCAAAAGGGAATGTGAATGCATTTGAAAACCTATGATAAATGATTATCAAAATATAGATAACCCTAGCATGTAATCTCTAAATCTATCAATAATACTAAATTAATAAAATGAATGATGTCACTTTGTAAGCAAAGTGCTCTCATATAATGCTCAATCAATCATGCAAGAAAACCACCAATCGAGAGTCCAATTTGGATCTTTATTAGATGAAGATCAATTTTTAGTGTATATCTCTATCTAATCTAGGTGAAAGAGTGAGGAAAGTACAAGCAAGAGAGTGAGGACCAATCTAGGTGTACAAATTAGGTGAAATGCTAACTAATGAAGCATAATAGCCAATTCAACAATTGCAAGAACAACTAAAGATCAATTGAATTAATCCAATTTGAGAAATAGATAAATCTATAAATTTCTAAGGGGAAATTTCAATATTAGCTAAATAATCATGTAGAATTAAGAAGAAGAATCAAATGTGGGAGAGTTTTTAGTTAAAATAGGCCTACCAAGGGTCAGGCTCATCCAAAAATGATCATTTCTATCCATTTTTAAATGGATAAGAGTGAAACAAGCATGTTATTGGTAAGTTTCATCCTATGCCACTATTTAGTAGGCAAATATGTGGCCTAGGTTATTATTCTCACATAACCAAAGGCCTAGGCTACCAAACTACCTACAAGGTCTCTATTACATGTAGTAAACTTTGATGGGGTGCAAAAGGTCTCTAAGGGTGTGGTGAGGCCTATTATTAATACTGAAAGGTCAAACCCTCTTAGAAGGTTGTTGTGGATTAAAAACCATCTCTCAGTGACCATGTGGTAAGCATAACAATTAGATGTAAAATCCTTGGGAGGATTAGGGTGAGAGGAAACATGATTACAGGGTCCTAATTGAAAAATAAAATAGTTAAGAAAAATTATGCCAAACATAAGATCTATAACACATTATGTACACCATAGTATCCATAAGGCAATTGGAAAGAAAAGTGAAGAAATAAAATACTGACAAAGATAATAAGCAAAACATTTACCAAGAATGGTGTATTTTGGCAAAATCAGATTATTTATGCACTTTGGGCCTATTACACAAGTATTTCTACACCAACAAAGGCTACACCTTACACTCTTATTTATGGAATGGAAGCGATATTTCCTTTAAATCTTGAGATACATTATTTTCATGTTTATGTGAAAGATATCATCTAATATGATGAATATAAAAAATAATGATAAGATGACTTAGAAACACTATAAATAAATGCATATAGGCTATTTAACATCTGGCAAAATCATATCAAAAGAGCATATGACAATAAAGTTTATAACTATGAATTTCAAATCGAAGAGTTAGTATTAAAAGAGAATCATAAGAATGCCAATGTAGATAAAGAGAACAAAGGCAAATTTAAGTCTAATTGGTTTGGGCCCATTTGTGGTTACATAGAAGGTGGGTATATGATTCTATCGATTAGATACACTATAATGGAAAACTATGAGGAATCCTATGAACATATTTCACTTATACCAATATTATATATAATTTCAAACATTCCAAAAAATAATATACAAAGTTCAAATAATCATAAAATACCAAAACATTCAAATACTCAAAAAATCCAAAATCAAAATCTGAGTATCACATGATTTCTATATTACACTATTTAATTATGTTATTTATCTCATATTTGGTAGATGGTATATTATTTACATACACACATGCATTTCATGCTATATTTTTTTATGCAAGACATACATGTTACACATGGACATATAGATGTTGGTTTTCCCTCTACACAATGTCCATGTTAATACTATGGGCATCTTGTTCCATAAATTTCACTATAATAGGGTATATCAAGTATATCTTTCTATGACCTTTATATCATGTTGAGATACCTATATTTATTACACATGCCTGTCTTTTTACACATATATTAAACAATGAGAGAATGATAGGCCATTATATTGCGATGTGGCATTGATACATATGGATGGTGTAGACTAGTTATTTATTTTATGCCCTATTGACATTGCTACTCTTTTAACATGATAATTTGTTTTGTGATTTATTTTTTTGGCCATTGTACCTTACTTGATGTGACATACTTGTTGTCTCTTATTTATTATTTTTTTATGTCAACTTGTGTGTGGCCCTTGGCCTTGTTTGTTGTGAATTTTTTATGTACCTTATATGTGGCCATGGCCTTATGTGTTAAACTAACACTTGCACTTTTTAAACTCACTAAAATTTAGTGGTTCCATTATCTATATCATACACTATTACCATGTAGTCTTATTCAATTACACTTCTAATATGTGCTTCATTGATACATTTATCTAGACATGACACTCACATGCCATGCATCACATATTTTACATACATGCCTTGATCAATAATATACATGAAAATGATGACATATTATCCAAATGATCAAATTGTATTATATAATACTATATTTATACATGGCATGATACAATTAAATCTTGTTTTGAGATGAGTGAATTATATGATAAATTCATCATAAAAAAAGGGGGGGCATTCAGTGCTCTTGTCATAGAGAAATAAGCCTCCATGAGGATAAAATCAAACCATAGTACATATTTTAGAGATTTAGAATAGTTCATATATCAGATGTTTCATAAAAATTAAAGAATAGGGCACATTGTTACATATTACAAGGGCATATGTGATGCATATGCACTCACTTTACAAATACTTGATAAAATATTCATACACACTTGGGTGTATATGCATGGGAATATGCACATAATTTATAGGAACAAGAATTAAATGTTTTCACATACACATAATTTAGATATAAGTTCTAAATTTCAATATATATTTACATAGCATTCGATCAACTAGTACAAATTTATGGGGCATTAAATTGGTTCATGTACACACATAATAGAATAGTTTACATTTTAATGACAAATGGTTATCGGTCCAATTAATACCTATCATATATATGGTCATGATGGGTTCATGTACATTATACATTATCTTTCGATCATGCATTCTATTCTACATTGAGTAAGACTACAAAATCAAACCTATGTTCATGATGGGGGCATGAAAATTTTTCATTCTTTTTGATCATGCATTTTGTCTTTAGGTGGAGAAAACTTGAGCAAAACATTATAATTGAATATATAATCCATTTGTAGTGGTTGATTCAATTTATTTAAGTGAACCTATCCTAATGAGTCTCTCATTTTTATGCATCCTTATTTGGTTTATGTATTTATCCCCATATTCATGAGGGTTGGGGCATGTTGCCTTCCCAACCCAAGATACTACATAGTTACACAAAATTAGGTTATGAACACCCAAAATATCCATTTGATTCAGTAAGGTATCAAAGGTTTCTCCAATGCTTCAACAAGGAAGAGGGTATCTACATAGAGTTTGGGGATAATTATATGGATATTTCCCATAATGTTATGTGTTATGGCCATAATGTGTATGCATTATTTGAATTTAGGTTCATGATTATTGATACATAATGTGTATGCATTATAGAAACATAATTTGTATGTATTATGTGTCATTAAAAAAAATTTGGAAAGGCATATGCATCTATTGTGTAATGTGAAAATAATGTATACGCATACGTGTACCCTTCATATTGAACTATAAGAAGGGTCAAATGGTTTGGTTTATTACAATAAATGTTAAGTATAAGTTTACATTATATTTTTACTTTGGGTCACTCTGAATTTGATAGATTTGGTCTCACAACTGCATGCTTGATGATGTGGGAGATAGTTTTCCAAAATCCAATTTGGTCAGTACTTAGGCATTTTTAGGGTCTCAATATTGAATCTAATGATTTCAAGGCATAAATTTTGTAATATATGTCCATTTTGGGTAAACATAGTCATTTTTTAAGATTTTTTACCTTCTAGATTTCTTGTTGGCATTTTTAAGAGTCTTAAGTTTCTCAAAATTGAAGTTTACAAACCACTCACTTTGAATTCAAGCCAAAATGGTGTGATTAGGGAAGCATAGGTCACATTTATGACCTACACTCATCAAATGACCAATTTTCCTTAATTTTAATTGTTAATAATACCTCCCTTATCCCTAATTATCTCCTCCTAATCCTTCATCACACTTAATCACTCTCTCCTTGTTCCTTATTGTCCTTAATCACTCCCTCATTTACCCTCACCATCCTTCATCATCTCTACTCACTCCATCATCCCTAATCACTCTCTCAATGACCCTCATTATCCCTAATCACCACTTAATTATACCTAATCATACCTTCTTTATCTCTTTTCATCCTTAATCACTCCCACATTGAACCTCACCATCCCTCCTCATCTCTCATCACTCCCTCATTCTCCCTAATCACTCTCTCATTGACCCTCACCATCCCTCATCATTATTAATCACTACTTCACCATCCCTCATCATCCTTAATCACTCCTTCCTCATCCCTCATCATCCCTAATCACTCCTTTATTGACCCTAATCATACCTAATCACTCACTCATCATCTCGAGTCACTCCCTCATTGACCCTAACTATCCCTTATCATCCCTAATGACTCTCTCATTTTCCCTCATCATCCTTACTCACTCCCTCTCCATCCCTCCTAGTGCACACATGAAGAGGGGGAGATATTTTAAGGCCTACAATTAACTCTCATGTTTTATGGGTTTAATAACATAAACAATCACACATACATTTAATCAAATAGTTGATGTTCACATAAAAGAGATCAAAATATTGACATTAATACAATAGAATTTAGATTTAATCAATGCCACTATTGGTCTTATTACATACACATCATGAAGGAAAATAATAGATGAACACCTTCATGTCATACACTAACTTTTGCCTTTATAACGGTAGTCTATTAGACCTCCTAGATAAAGATAATAAAAATATCATGAAATTTTGGTCTTCTCCTCTATTTTTATAGTCGACCACTCCAATGAAATGTCTATTTGATTATAAGGATGAGAATGGGAATCCAATGAAATTATCCTCCCATCCTTTGTCTTCTCCCAATGATTTAAGATCATCACATGCATTTTCCAATACCACATGACATAAAGGAAATAAAAAACCTATAAGTCACCTACGGGTGCTTCAAATTTAGTTTCACACAAAGAATAATAAAAGACAATGAATATGTTTCTCACTAGAAGACAAAATTGATATTTTAAGTATTATACACAACGTAGACCTATCAAGTTTCATCTAGGTGTGAATATCTAATTTGAATAATCATGGGACCTAGTCAATTCTAGATAATGCATAGCACCACAAAAAAACATTTTACTTGCTCATGAATCCATCAGACTTTACATAATTAATTTACCATTGTGCAAAAACTTGTATGTATAGAATACATTTGCATGTTCCAAACTTCAAACAATAAAATCAAATACCATGTTGATTCCTCATGAACTAGTCATGGCTTACCTTACTACATACCATTGTGTGAAATAACTTATCATGTTCAAGGCTTAGTATGGAATTAAGATTTGATCAATCACTAATTGAAGACTTATCTTCAAACTTATACTTATGTAGGTGTTCAGTATTGAATAGAAAAATCAATGTTACTTAAATCATCAAGAGACTCTATCAAAGGAAAAAATACAATAACCCAAGGAGATAAAATAAGGAGTTTCTAATACTTATGTGTGATTCACCACTTTGATTACCACTATCAAGTAACATAACAGGCATCTACAAACCCATGCATGTTTTCCTTTGTCGAATAACATTGTGGATTATGCAAAAGACACAAGTTCACAAATAAAATTTGAAGTTTAGATTAGGGAAACAAGACTCTAATATAATATGAAGTGAATAAAGTATTTCACCAAGACTGAATTGATCAATGAAATTTGATTTAAAAAGGCACAAGTCTCAATGTCTCACCAAAGACTAAACCAAACAACATAAAATGTGGAGTTTTTTTACCAAAACTCCAAGACAAACACAACTCTGCATGAATGAATGTTAAAAGGAAAAGTTTCAAGAACAAACATGAATCAACCACAAGGTGAATGGCCAACATGAGCATTGAGTAATCAACTTTTCCAAATGAAGCACACCACAATCGAGACAAAGAAGTGAACAACAAAAATAAGAATGCACTCTATTTTTTAAGATGCAAGATTTCTCAAGACTGTAGATTCTCTTACATCACCTCCTCATCCTTAATAATTCTGTCTAATACCTCGATGTTAGGTGTAGTATCTTCCCACTTATGCTTGATTGGCTTATGTTCTAATTCAAAATTTTACTCACTCAAATAAGGCCCAAAGAAACTATTTTTTCAATCATCCTCTTTCACACAAATAAAGAAATCAAAGATATCATCTGATTATTTGGTGGGATTAAAATATCTATATGGTGATCTATGTCTATATATATAGATAGATAGGTGGTTTCCAATTTGGTAGATTGTGTTCTAATCTAGTAGTTGACAGAGCTTGTTTCCCAACCCAACTTGATATATAAATGGATTTAAGGGCATATGTCTTAATCTTATGTATCACATAGGGGCCACTTAGAGTTTGTGTATGGTTCAATGGGCCCTAAAGGCCAAACTAGGTTTTTTTCATACTTTAAGTATTCCCCAGTCCCCAATATAGTATATCAAAGGGATAGTGTAGGATGAGGGCCCTGCCATAAATATATAAGGGGCACAATTTTTAAAGCCCTACATTGATATCAAACTTACCCTACTTATTAAGGCAATGGATTCTTTCCCTACCTACTTTATATATATCAAGGAGTAGCAAAAGGGAAGCTTGACTTTTTTGATATCTAACTTTGCTTCACCTAATAACATATCAAGGGAATATTTCCTTACCAATAGATATCAAGGGGTCAAGTAAAAACTATTAAGGGAATTTTACCTTCATGGTACCTAGATTTTATTTGCTTCTATATTAAGGGATGCCTATCAAGGGAAGTTTACTTTCTGATAGATAGCTTTGTTCTTACCCTACCTACATAGTTTTACCCTACCCAATAAGGCATTGGAATCTTCCTTCCTAATATATAGATTTGTTCATGTCATACCTACTTTTGATTTCTATAATAGATTATTAGTTATCAATGGAAGATTTTTTCTTGATCTATATTTTTCATATATTCTTTCCCTAACTACTTATATATGCCCTAACAACTTAGCTTCTATAGTTGGCAATGGAATATTTATTCATGATAGATAAAATGAGAAATGAAGTTTTGAATAATGTTTCATAGTTTACTATAAATAGCCTCATATCTAATAAATCCAAATTGATAATAGTCAATCTATATATCTTAATCCCAATTGAACATATCTATCTATATCTATCCTAATTGATTGGTAGGCTTGATCAACTATATATAGCCTCATATCTATTTGGGTCGATATTTATCTATCTAAATTGGTATTATCCCCATCTCTATCCCCATATAGATAAAGTAAAATAAAGTAAAGGAAATGTGAGGGAGAGGGCCTAATTGATAATAGTCAGTCAAATATGAGGGACTATCTATATGCTCAATCAATCCCAAATGCTCATAGTCGACCCTGTCTCCAATGAGAGATCAATATTCCAATCAATAATAATCGATTAAATCTGAGGGACTATCTATATTCTCAAGTAGTGTATCCTATCAATCCATCTCTATCATTAAGTTTCCAATATCGATAAAGGGAAAGGTCCAAATCAACCATACAATGGGTCCCTCATCTAGATATAACACACACATGTTGATTCCAATCAATCGGTAGGTTCCAAATACCATCTAGATAGAGGGACCAATATAGAATAGTTGAGTTATATAGTTCTATATATATGATAGTTATTTATATCAATATATTCATTTTCATTGAAACAAAATTGAAGATAGTGAACTACATTGGGAAGACCTTTCACCTAATTTGGTTTGTTCCCTCTCAGTCAAAAATATTGATGATCATGAAATAATGGACATGGATATGAGGTATGTCCTACTCATGCTAATAAAATTGAAACATAACACAATGTATTCAATTCGATGGATTAATGACACACCCCATAGGAGGGGTATAAATATGGCTACAAATCTAATATATAGGTACCACCCTCAATCCATAAAATACCAGCCCCTATATGTATATCTACCTAATTTTTTACCCCTATATCTTTAAAGACTCACATATTTCATATTTACCTCCCCCCTGACCGATAATATCTAGGAAAACAATAATTTCCCATCTATCTAGAATCTCACTAAGCACTTAGAATGACCTCATTAAAAGATAGATGGGTATATAAAAAACTATGTAGCCACTATTCCCACCAAAACATGTTTAGAATAATTAAATGGCCTTTATCACAACCTTATATTGTAGTTTAGTCATAGTCACCACCCACTAAATACATCTATCATCTTTCTCCCCCAAAGGATCTCCATATCTATATATGGACCTTTTGGAATGCACCTATTAAGTGATCAATAGATCAAGAATGAAGGCATAAGATAGAGCATAGTAAAACCCTCTACCCAAAAGAAATTTTCCTTTAAGCCCTCTAGTTTATCCCCTAATGGATATATGTCTATTTATACATATAGATATCATATAACTATCTATATATAAAGAGATCTCTATCTATCTAAGAGTATCATATCCTAGATAGATAGAGAGGAACTCGAGAGGTTGAGGGGAAATCAATATAGATATCCATGAGGAAAGGATGGACCTAGGGCTTCAACCACATGAGATGTTAGTCTATCATACAAAAGTGTTATAAAAAAACCCATAAACACTTGGCCACTTGGGCCTATGGAAGAGGCCCTAACTACCATAAATAGGAAAAAGGCCTTGCCTCCTTTATAACCTCTAACCCCCACCCACTATGGATACATCTAGGTGGACAACTAGATACTATATTAATATATATAAATGTCATGTAAATCACATCTATAGTAGTATTTAGCACTTAGTTAGTGACCCACCCCTCAATTATAGAGATTGATCCTATAGCTAATTTTTACCAACCTAAATATGAAAGGAGGGGATGCGAGGAAGTGATTGGTAAAATAAATCAAGTTGAACAAACCCTACACTCATGTTACATATATATATATATATATATATATATATATATATATATATATATATATATATATATATATATATATATATATATATATATATATTTCATGTATCATATTTAGTTACTTGTGTTTCCCATCCTATATAGTCATGTTACATATATAGTTAAGTTACTAATCTTAACCATCCCATAGAGTCACCCATATAATGACTCATGTTACCCATCCCATAGAGTCGTGTTACACATAAATTCATGTCACTAGTCAGTCTATAGTATGACTATATCTCTACATATTCAGTCCAATCATGTTACATGACAAGGGCCACCTGAAAGGTGGGGTGAACTAGAAAATAGAAGTCCACCTAAAGGATAAAGTGTTGAAGAGGGTAAAAAGAAAACACTTTATGCCTAATTATACTTTACTACCCCAGGGATAAATAAGATAAAATGTCAGTCCCTCGAATGTGTCCAAGTGATCGATTAATGGGGGTGAAATTCTTATTAAAAAAATTATAGACTAGATCACTATCCCCTATAGACTATTGTATTTGATATACCAAATCTCTACCCTACCCATGTTGTTCAACTTGGACTGATTAAGACTAGTCATGTAGGCAAGTTCAAATAGATAGGCATGGTTAGACATATGGTCATGGTTGGATTGAACAAAAATATATTTAATATGGATTTGATAGGGAGACATAAAATCAAATTAGACTCTATTTACATTATATATAGTCATCTCAATCATATAGGGATGATGAAGCAGTGATTAGGGATGGTTAGGATCAACGAGGGAGTGATTCGGGACAATCAGGAAGTGATTAGGGACAATAAGGAAGTGATTAGAGATGATGAGGGATGGTGAGGGTTAATGATGGAGTTATTAACCATGATGAGGGATAAGGAGGGAGTTATTGTCTATGATAAGGGATGATGAATAAATGATGAGGGATGGTGAGGGTAAATGAGGGAGTGGTTAAGGATGATGAGGGATGATGAGGGTCAATGAGCGGTTGATTAGGGATTAATAAGAATGATGGGAAGTGATTAAGGATGATGAGGGATGATTAATTAGTGATGAGGGATGATGAGGTATCATTAGGGTCAACAAGGGAGTGATTAGAGATGACGAGGAATGGTGAGGGTCAATGAGGGAGTGATTAGGGATTATGAGGGTTAATCAGGGCATGCTTAGGGATGATGAGTGATGGTGTGAGTCAATTATGGAGTGATTAGGGATAATAAGGGATGAAGATGGAATGATTATTGATTATTATGGATGAGGAGGGAGTGATTAAGGATGATGAGGGAGTGATTAGAGATGATAAAAGATGATGAGGATAAATGAAGGAGTGATTAGGGATAATGAGGAACAAGGAGAGAGTGAGTAGAGGTGATGAGGGATGAAGAGAAAGTGATTAGGGATGAGAGAGTAATGATAAAAAAGTAAAATTAATACAAAGTGGATGTCTGGTGTGTCTAGGTCATTAACGTGACCTATGTTACCCTAATCACACCACTTTGTCTTGAGTTCAAATTGAGTGGTTTGTAAACCTCAATTTTGACAAACCTAGGACTCCTATAAATGAATAAAAGCAATCTAGAAGGCACAAAAACCTTAAAAATGACTATATGTTTACCAAAAATTGACATTAATTATAAAATTTAATCCCTGAAATCCCTAAGTTCAATATTGAGACCCTAAAAATGCTAAAGTACTAACCATATTAGGATTTAGAAAAATATCTTCCACAATTTAAGGTGTGTAACTATGAGACCAACTCTATCAGATGGAGAGTGACCCTAATTTCTTATATTTACTAAAATAAATTTCAAGTATAAGGAATATAATGTAATAATATAAATGTAAATTTATTTTAGTAAACACCCCCTTCCACCACCCACCTTCTAATGCATCCCCCTTTTTCATTTTATCCACTCATGAATTCACTACACCATAATGTGTACATATTATTAGAATTAGTGGTATTGATGCATACATATTATTACAATTAATAATGCATACACATTTTTACCACTAATAATGAGTACATGTTTTTACCACTAATAATTTATACGCACTTTAGTTATTTTGCATTTTGAACTCGTGAAAATTTTCAAATTATAGTTGTAGACACAATAATTTGTATGCACTAAAAATGTATAAGTTTTATGATTAATTTGAATTCAAAAACAATCCTTTTGGCTCAGAAATGGATTGGATTCATGAGCTAAAGGCTTGGAGCTATCAACACACAGTCAAATTTTAGAGTATTGATAAAAAATTATAAAATTAACTTTTGTCACTAAATACACTATGAATTTCAATTATCCAATTCATAAAATTATTACCACAATGGAAAACCCGCTCTCCTCTTTCCAAATATATGAATTTTGTAAATTTTGGACTATTTTAAGGTTTCAATCCATGTTGATTTCTAATTATAGTTTTTTAGGCCACTACATGCCACAAATATACATGCCTATTATGTTTGTGTATCTTTTTTTTTGTTGATCTAAATGTAAAACAAAATATATGGTGAAAAACTAGGCCTAATTATACACCCATTTAGAAAAAAAAAGTTTTCATTTTTTTGAGGTAGTTAGGGGGGTTGCACAACTGGCTATCCATATTTTTGTTAGTTTTCATGATCTATTTACTTGTAAAATTATTAATAAAAAATATTCATCAAAAAAATATAAGAAATATAGGTTAAAAACTAAATTATCTTAGCTAAACTTTCACCAAATGGTTTTAAAAAAAAGATGCTCAAAAAATGATGGGCCACATGACCGACTATCTACCCTATTTTCCTAAAAAAATATTAGTTCCTATTAAAATTTTAGATGTTTTACCTAGTTATACTTAACCATATTTAAAATAATTTAGTTTTTTAGAAACTATACTCAAAATTCTACAATTCATGTTCTTACACCATCCTCAGATTTTTAGTGTAGTCATCACAAATTATCTATAAAAGTTCAAATTTTTTATGTCTAGGAAAAACATGTCCACATGTAGGCCCCTTTTTATCCCTAAACTTTGTGCACTTACCTAATAACCATCTCTAAAAATTTTCAAGGGTAACATGGTTTTCATCAACACATAGGTTTACTCTAACTCTTTTTATTTCAAAATTTAAAAAAAAAATGTTTCAAATTAAAATAGTCAATCTATTTAAACTAGCTACACAGGATTGCAAGTTTTTCTAATGAGTGACCTACACAATTTGAGATTTATATCAATGACAAAGTGTTTTGTACACATTCAATTACATTTTATCCTTTAATTATATAAATTCAATTTCTATAATAAAGGGGGGGCATTTGTAAAGATTAAAATTTTAACTCCACTACTTGACAATGACAAACTTGACTACATTTACCACACATGACTTGAGAACTCAAATAAGGTCCTAATCTGCCATTATTTCACACTTGGATTATATATTATGAGTCAACCCTTTTATTCTACTATTACACACCTAAAATATTCTCATTGAAACTTGCTAAATATCCTACACATATGTCTCTAGACTCTTAGTTTAGCCTATTTGTACACATGTTGGTACTGCCAAATTTAGTTGGTATCTGCAGTCTATACTAACTTGATTTATTCAGTACTAAGTTACTCCCATCAAAAAATATTTTATAAAATATAATATAACCCTATGTTTGGACAATAAACTTGACATGTTAATGGCATGATGAATTATTTAGTTGGATCCATATATAAATAAATCAAGGTCTTATTCATAATGGACTTGGTAATTATCATATATACATCTATACATTATTACACATTGATAAAATTTCTATTATTATTCCCAAATTAAAAACCTATCACTAGGATCAATCATAATCCAAGTTTAAATCACTCTAAATCCAAGTCAAATCAAGCATTGTCAGGATTCAAATCTAAAACATTAGTTTCATACATATAGTGAAGGAATAATTGCATAATTACACTAAGTTGAAGAACTATGTGTGGCTTGAGTTCCCTCCTCAAATTATTAGATATGTAGGTAGTGGTAAATATTCATATGAGGGTAATTGAGATTAACTCAACCCATTAAACTTCCATAATTTTGGTAGGTTCTATCCTTCACAAGCACACATAGGGTTTCAAGGCAAAGGAGAACACACATCATCAAGGTTTGATATCAAAAACATAAATAAAAAAAATATAAGCATAAGTTATTATATAGTCATTGTACCCTAATTCCACATAGGCTTGTGCCAACCAACATTTTAGTATCAACTGATGATACTAACTTCATCCTGTAGAACTTACACAACATAGATTGTGAATCAGTTTCAAAATTGATTGAGCCACAAGCTTTATTTATCCTAATTTTCAATTCTATAATACAATCACAAAAAATATTAAATCTTAAAATATTAATACCTTTATTTACTTATTAATTTCTATATTTAGCATATATGACTTTTGAAATCAAAAGAATCAATCTCAATATTTTTCATTTAGATATATGCTTGAATGTTATATCTTAATATCTGAATTACATTTCAAAGTTATATCATAATTACATTAATCTCACCCATAAATAAAAATTACAATAAATCAAACATGAGATGTCTCAAGTGATTTGGTATTTTTAGTAATATTATAACAATTATATGAGTTCACTATTTTTATTTTTAAGTATCAATTTGAAAGATATGTAATTACTTTGAAGAAGTGGTTGTGTCCCATATATGTTTTATAATTACTTTGTATTTAACCCTTTTTAACTATCATGGAAAATGGAGAATTTGTAAATTTGGTTAAATTTTCACACTTCAAGATATCATTGTGTACATGTATTGTAATTTTTTATTTTCCTTTTCTTAATTAGATAAATGCGTTGAGCTTTATTAGTTTCATTTTTTCACTAATTAGATCTATATATTTTTATATGAGCTACATAGATAGAGCTTATGATATTATAATTGTTCTTTGTGATAAATTATTATCTAAGGCCTAGGAGGAGACCTCAATGGACAACCTACTTATATATATTTAAGAGGGTTATGAATAGAAGTTAATTATGAATGATAGAGGGTATAAAATTGAATTAAAGAACAAGGAAATCAAATAATATGATAACCAAATTATAAATGCAATAACAAAGTTTTATTATTCTAAGTTATATAAAAGAATTGAGATATCAGATGTGATGTGTCTTTATTCTCCCTAACTTCAATCTTGTATATGTAACAAAATACGAAAAATGTAAGTGTACATTAATGTACAATGTAGGTAGATAAAACATTAGTTGAACCATTAAAAAAAATTGGTAATAACCACTTCATAACTGATGAATTTTTTGACATTACTAATTATCATTACTAATGAGATGTGATCTATAGTAATGACACTATAGGAGTTGTGTCCAATGGTGATGACATTAGTGGAAGTAAGGATATGCAAAAATTGTGAACTATGATAAGATCTACTGGCCTAGAGTTTTTTGGATTTGTTGGCCCTACTTGAAGAGAAATGGTCCTCATTACAAGTAGTTGTAGTAAAATATGTGGAAAGAAATTGGCAACCTACACTTATGTAAACCATTTTCTATAGGAAGGAACTTGACCTGCTTTGATGATCTAAAAGACATTAATCTCTTATCGACATGTCCATTTAACTCGAGAGTCAATGACTTGATCTAATTATACTAATATGTTATAATATGGAATTATATTTATCTATTTAAGAGTCTCTATAGTATCTAAATTATATAACAAAGGTGGTAAGTAATGTCATAAGAGTTGTACATTGAATACTAGATGCAAACCAAAGTAAGAAGTTTGATTAAGCTTAAAATCATTATCTCAAACTTTCTTAGTGATATGATAGGACCTACACCAAATTATATGAATATTTAAGTAACATCTTGGTAGTGTTTCATTCCATAGTTATAGGTGGACTCAATCACCAACCAAGAAGGTGTGCAATGTTTGATTCTTGTTATGACACTTTTTATAAATAGTATTAACATATTGTATAATGGTTTGCACTTACTATTGAATTCAATGAATTTTTTCATTGATTTGAAAAACTTTGTCAAGTTCCTTTTGATATGATATAATTTCCATTATTGATGACAAAATAGGATAAACTATGTCGGTGGGTGTTAGAGGTCAGAAACCCGAGCAGGGCTAAAAAGGGGTATGTGTGGTAGATATGTGTAGAAATATGTTTTATTTATGTTGAAGGAAAGGTAGGTTTTCATCCCAAGTGTGTTTATTCTTTTAAATTTAGACTCTAAGAAGATTCACTATCATCCTATTTACCACTTTTATCTATCCATTAGCCTATGGATGAAAGGAAATATATTTACTCAACTTTGTGTCTAATATAGACCAAAGTGCTTTCCTTAAATTGCTCAAAAACCTTGTATCCCTATCAAATAGGATGTTTTATGGGATTAAAAAATGATTTTAGACATGCTAAAAGTCTGGTTGAGTTTATTATATAACTAATATTGTTTTCTTACAAGGTATTAGATATTAAATGATCTGGATAGGATCTAAAATTATGTTATCTACCATAATACATACACCCAAAATAAATGCAATAATATAAATCAATGAAAGATTCAGATAAAAATAATACACATGTTTACCAGATGTAGCATGACTACCTACTTAGATTCAAATACTCTAGCATCAATTTCCACAATAATAGTTACTCTCTTCCATAGTGAATACCTCAACCATTAGTTCTCTATGAACTTATATTGATAAGAAAGAGGTTAGCAATAGGGTTTGGAGAGTATTTAATTTGCATAAAAAGTCTTATCTTAAGATAAGACTTTTATATTAATAGCATAATTTAATCAACTCAATGACTTTATTGATACTCTTATCTAATTATAGTTTGTGGATAATTGTGTACTAATTAGTGATTATCCATGAATTATATTGCAATGAATATTACAAATGCATCTAAAAACTATACAATAGTGTATGATTAATTAAATACACTAGCATCCCCCATTAATATGTATTTCAATGAAAGGAAGGAAAGTGGAATCACTAACCTATCCCCCATTGATGGCACCTTACTTCACTCCCAAAAGTTTCCTAAGTTGAACAAATTGGACCTCAAGCAAGAGTTTTGTGAATATGTCTAAAATGTGATCATTTATTTGTAAAAATTTAAGATCAAATACCTTGTCATGTATTTATTGCTGAATATAATCCATGTGGATCTCAATGTGATTTTTGCATTGGTGATCCACTTGGTTGTAAGAAATGTGGATATCATTCTGATTATCACACCAAAGTAGAGTGGGTTGGGTTTGTGGAAATACAAATTTAAAAAGAAAGATTATAATCCAAATTAACTAATGACCAATAACAATAACTCCATTATAATTATATTCTATACTATACTAAGAAATAATACTCTACTTTTTATAATACCAAGTCATGTGACCTACCCCAAGATGACAAATGTTGTGTTCCAACTATAAGTTATACCATAAATTTAGGATTTTACACCTAAATTTTACTCAATCCCATAGTTATTAGTACCTTGAAGATACCTTATAATGTATTTATTATCTTGTCAATGGCTTTCATGGGGATCCTAATAGTATCATGATACTAATTTCACAAAAAATGAATGACCAGGGTGAGTATGACTCATGTACAAAATAATTCCCATCACTTTCTTATAGATTGTATCATCAACTGAAGGATAACAACACTTAGTTGAAAATGCTTTAACTTTTTAGGGTAATTGGGGTTTAAGACCTAGGTTTTAAAACATTTAAGTATAGTAAATCAAGGTATAAATATGAAATAAATACAACCACTAATTTGTAATAGAATTGACTTTGTTTAACCTTTATAAAAATAGTAATAAATAATGTAAACAAGTACTTAGCTAGAAATTTACAAAGACAATAAATATGGAGGCTGTAAACTAGGATAAGAATTATTCTAAGTGTCATAGATAGGATCATGGTGTCTAAACCCTTCCAAGATAGTAGCACCCTAATTAGATAGTTGCTTCGTATGTTACTAGTGTCCTTATTTTGGCACTAATGTCCTGTATGCAGAACTATTTTGAGCTTCTAGGTGCACTTGTGTCTAGGTTTGCCAATCTTGTTCCTATGTGCATGAGTTTGAGATCTACGTTTTTGACATATTTTAATTGATTTTATATGTAAACCCTAAACCTTGATGTTGATAAGCATCTGGTGGGCACAAGTAGGAAAGTGTGTTATTAGTGGGGTAGCATAGACATACCCAACACCCCTCTATGATGAGAGTTTCCTACATACCAATACTCTAAAAATGGATAAAGTTTGATGTAGTTCTCCCTACCTAAATTCTGGTGCAAATGTAAATGACGCTAGTATGAATCCCATTTTGAGTGCTTTAAATGTTCTTGAGATTGGAAATCTGAGTAATTTGAGCTTAGGAATGATGTAAATGGTTGTATGTAAAATTAGGGTAGAATAGGGGTTGATAACCTTGATTGTGTACTTGTTTTAGAGTTTATTTGTGTAATTTTCATTTGATTTCCATCTCATAGATAAAGGGATAAAATTCATGTATATATACTATTCTAGTGATTTTTTGGGTCTTAAAAGAGGTCTAGGTTGACCCTAGGTGGTTGCTCATTTGAAAAGATACCTGTTGGTAAAAAAATTAAGAAAGGGACAATAACACCCAAATTGGGACATTGGCACCAAGAGGCGCTATTGTCCAAATTATGGTGCTAGTGTCTAGGTGGCAAAACCTAAGGCACTAGGGACCAGGATGTTAAATTGAGGGTTTGGGATTACTTTAGGGACATTTAGGGATGTGTATATCCTACATGACTGTTGGATAAGTATTTAAATATGCCCTAAGATAGGTCTAAGTCTAAGTTAGGGATGGGTGGTCTCAAGTAACACTCTTAGCACTCAAGTGTCATTTTTAGATGATTACAAAAAGATTGAATATAGATTGATAAGGATTCGATGTAGAGTTTTAGTCTTTCAAGTTGAATTTGTTGAGCATGTCTTGAGCATACTTGGATTGATTAAAAAATATTTATTTTTCAAATTGTGAAATCCAAAGACCAAGGAAAAAATGTAAGAATCCTAAGTTAGTAATCTCAAAATACTTCATTATCTAAGCTTTCAAATCATGAATCTACTTAATATAACTCCCTATGATGATTAAGTCATCGATATTGTTAGGAATATTCTAAGTTAATGCTCACACTAGTAGGTAAGAATATTTATGTGAGTTAATATTTATGTGGGGAGAGAATAATTTTATGTGACTAGACAACTCATTATGGGGATAAGATTTTGTAGAGTGATTATATGGATCATAAAGATATTTTTAGATCTGGGTGTTTGAAAGTGATAAACTTTGACTCTAAACTTATAAAAGATCAATAAGCTATGTATTTTAATCTCTTGTTTATGAATTATTAATTATGTTTTATGTGTGAATCATTGACTAAAACCATCATTAGTATTATATTTTTATTTATTTTTATTTTAATGAAGTTTTAAAAGTAGCTAGGGGTATATATTTTCTTTCATTGCCCCGTATGATGGTAATGTTGAGTTGTGGAGCTAAAAGCTTCACTGATGAGCTAATGTGGAGGTTGCTAGGTTACACAGTCACCGGCATCGGCAGACATTGGCCAGAACCAACCAACATTGATTAGGGGTCGACTGGTAGAAACTAACATCGGTTAGGGATCGGCTGACATCGGTCATCTTCAGACCGACAACGATCGGCATCGGTCACCTATGCGTTTCCAGTTTTTCTAATTTTAGCTGAGCTAATTTTAGTCAGACTAATTTTAGATGAACAAATTAGAGCCTTTGATTCAGAGGTGGATCTAACGGTGGAGAATGCATGGCTCATGGAACCCTAGTGTTGTAGAATACTATATATTAGGGTTAGATCCTCATAGCATGTAGTACAACAATAATTGATTTGATTGTCTCAAAGGGGGAAAACAATTCAAGTAATTGTTTTGGTTGTAATTGAGAGAGAGAGAGAGAAATCTTGAGGGAGAATTACTGTACACCCAAGAGGTGTGAGGAAGAGAGATTTCTTCATTGTATTTCCTTCTGGAAGAGTTTAATACAGATTGTATTATTTCTCCTCTCTTATTCTTTGTTGTTTCTAATTTTTAGTTACTTATTACTTCTGGTTTAATTCTATGTTTAGTTGCTTATACAAAAGTAATCAATTATATTCATAGGTCCTAACAATTGGTATCAGAGCTATGTGTATACACTAACAACTGGTAACAGAGTGTGTTAGTGTTTTGTTGATTACATAATTCACTCACAGGGGTTTTTGATTGAGTGGGAGTAAAGCAATGGCAAAAAAAAGTAAACTAAGAATGGAGAAATTCAATGGCAAGAATTATCAATTATGGAGGATGCAGATTGAAGATTATCTGTATCAAAAAGATCTATACTTATTGTTGGGTGGGGTTTTAAGTAAGCCCACAGATATGCAAGATGAAGAATGGAATGTTCTTGATAGAAAGGCTATTGGATCTGTAAGGTTGAGCCTGGCATCTTCTATGATTTCTAACTTATCACAGGCAAAGACAATGGTAGAGTTAATGGATACTTTGGCAAATTTATATGAAAAACCCTCAGCTTTGAATAAGTTATATCTTATGAAGCAATTATTTAATTTGAAAATGCAAGAAGGTGGATCTGTATCTAGTCATATTAATGATTTCCATGCAACAATAAATCAGTTAAATTTAGTCAAAATAGATTTTGATGATGAAATTAAGGCTCTCTTAATCTTATGCTCTTTACCTGAAAGTTGGCATAGTTTGGTAATGGCAGTTAGTAATACTGCATCTGCTTCAAATATCTTGAAAGTTGATGATGTTGTTAGTGTAATCTTGAATGAATAAATTCATAAGAAAAGCACAGGGGAAACATCAGGTAATGCTTTAAGTGTTGAAAGCAGGGGAAGGCAAAGAAAAAAGGGCAAGCAAGGGAAATCAAGGTTAAAGATGAAAAGAATATCCAAATCCAGAAATGGAAGAATAACTTGCTAGAATTGTGGAAAGAAAGGGCATGTAAAGAAATATTGTTGGTTAGAAGAAAATCAGCATGAAGGTAATAAAGAAGCAAAAGTTGCAAGTATTGTTGCACAAGATGCTCTTGTACTTTCTTTGAATAATAAAGTAGAATCATGGGTTTTAGATTTTGGTGCCTCTTTCTATGCAACCCCAAATAGAGAATTTTTCAATGATTATGTCCATGGAGACTTTGAAAAAGTTTATTTAGGGGATGATGACCCTTGTAAAATTGTTGGCAAAGGAAAAGTGTAGCTGAAATTGTAGAATGGCAACACATGGGTGTTGAAGGATGTCATGCATGTACCCATCCTGAAGAGGAATCTGATTTCTGTAGGAAAGTTGGGTGATGAGGGTTGCACAGTAACTCTCACAGCTGAATCTTGGAAAGTTTTCAAGGGTGCACTTGTATTAGCCAGAGATAAGAGAGTAGGTACACTTTATCTATCTACTTGTATTACTGATTATTCTCCTTCCTTTTTATCTACTTCAAATGTAGATGCAAAGTTGTGGCACTGTAGGCTTGGTCACTTGAGTGAGAAGGGAATGAATGTTCTTAAGTCAAAAGGTAAGCTTTTAGATTTGAAAAGCATAGATCTAGATTTCTGTGAGCATTGTATTTTTGGGAAATAGAAGAAAGTGAAGTTTCGCAAAATTGGGTCAACAAAGAAAAAGCACAAGTTGGAGCTTGTTCACATAGATGTGTGGGGACCAGCTCAGGTAGCTTTTATTGGAGGATCACAGTATTATGTTTCTTTTATTAATGATGCTATAAGAAATGTATGGGTTTATTACATAAAGAGGAAATCTGATGTTTTTGACACTTTTAAGAAATGGAAAGCTTTGGTTGAGAATGAAACAGGTTTGAGATTGAAGTGCCTTAGATCTGACAATGGTGTTGAGTACTACAGCAATAAATTCAATAGTTACTATTTTATGAGTGGAATACGCAAGGAAAGGATGGTTCCAAGGACACCTCAGCAAAATGGAGTTGTTGAAAGGATGAATAGAACAATAATGGAGCGTGCACAGAGTATGAGGTTGCATGCTAGTTTGCCCTTAAAGTTTTGGGCAGAAGTTGTAGATACTGTGATTTACCTGATTAATAGAGGACCTTCTACTGCACTGGATGGTGGAATTCTAGAAGAGGCATGGATAGGTAATAAGGTAGATCTTTCATTTCTCAAAGTTTTTGGTTCTGAAGCTTTTGTGCACATTGATAAAGAAAATAGAAAGAAGCTGGATGCTAAATCTATGTGGCGCACTTTTATTGGCTATGGTTTTGGAGATTTTGGATTTCGGTTGTGGAATTTAAAAACTAACAAAATTATTAGAAGTTGTGATGTAGTTTTCAATGAGAAGGTGATGTATAGTGATCAGATCAAGAGGTTGAATAATTCTGAGCAGGGCAATCTTGATTTGGATGAGGTTATGATCTAAAATGAGCTTGCGGGTAAAAATCATCACTCACAAGAAAACACAGACACCAACATCAGTCAGGTGGACACTGACATCAGTCAGGTGGACACTGATGTTGGTCAGGTGGACACCGACGTCAGTCAGGTGGAATCAACATCGATCAGGTGTAGACCGATGTCGGTCAGAGATGACCGGGATCGATCACTGTCAGAAAGAAATTTGGGTGGACAGCAAGCTGTAAATGAGTCTCAAATGCCCAAAAGGAGGTCTGAAAGGGTAAATAAACCTCCAATTTTTTATTCCCCTTCTTTATACTACTTGTTGCTCACTGATGGTGGAGAACCAGAAAGTTTTGATAAGGCAATGTAGGTAGAATCCAGGAAATAGTGGGAGCATGACATGAATGAGGAAATTGATTCCTTGGAAGAGAACCATACGTGGGATTTGGTTGAGTTGCCAGCCGAAAAGAAAGCACTAAAAAATAGATGGGTTTACAGGTTAAAGGAAGGAGAGAATGGACAAATGAGATATAAGGCCAGGTTGGTAGTAAAGGGATTTGCACAGAAACCAGGTATTGACTTTGGTGAAATTTTTTTTCCTGTAGTAAAGATGACTTCTATTTGGACTGTATTGTCTTTAGTTGCTATTAAGGATTTGCACCTTGAGCAGCTTGATGTTAAGACAGCATTTCTTCATGGAGATTTGGATGAAGAGATATATATGGATCAGCCTGAAGGTTTTGAGGTCAAAGGTAAGGAGAAACTTGTGTGTAGGTTAAAGAAAAGCTTATATGGTCTTAAGCAAGCTCCAAGACAATGGTATTTGAGGTTTGACAGGTTTATGACAGAGCATGGCTTTAGTAAATGTCAATCTGACCATTGTGTTTATTTTAATAGATTGGATAATGGTAGTTATATTATCCTATTACTGTATGTAGATGATATGCTTGTTGCAGGTTCACACATATAGAAAATTACTGAGCTTAAGGTAAAATTAGCTCACACATTTGCCATGAAGGATTTAGGAGAAGCAAAGAAAATCTTTGGCATGAGTATTAAGAGAGATAGGAAAAATCACAGTTTGATTTTGTCTTAAGAGGATTACGTGGATAAGGTGTTGGAGAGGTTCAATATGCAGGATGCAAAACCGGTAAGCACACCTATGGCTAGACAGTTCAAGTTGAGCCAAGAACAATGTCCTAAATCACATGATGAGGTTGAGTACATGAGTAGAGTTCCATATGCTTCAGTAGTTGGGAGCTTGATGTATGCAATGGTATGTACTAGACTTGATATTGCCCAAGCAGTGGGAGTTGTCAGCAAGTTTATGGCCAATTTAGGAAAGGAACACTGAAAAGTAGTTCAGTGGATTCTCAGATATCTGAGAGGGACCAGTAGTAGGAATTTATGCTATGGAGGGTCAAACACTTCTCTACATGGGTATGTAGATTCGGATATGGCAGGTGACTTGGATGGTAGGAGAAGCACCACAGGATATGTGTTCACTATTGGTGGAATGACGGTTAGCTAGATTTCAAAGTTGCAAAAGGTTGTTGCCTTGTCTACTATAGAGGCAGAATACATTGCAGTCACAGAGGCTAGCAAGGAAATCATATGGATGACTCGATTCATGGAAGAGTTGGGAAAGGAGCAAGAGAGTTACAGATTGTACAGTGATAGTCAAAGTGTAATTTATTTGGCAAAGAATTTAGCCTTTCATTCAAGAACCAAACATATACAGCTTAGGTACCACTTCATTAGACATGTATTGGAGGATGGACAGTTGAAGCTAGAAAAGATCTATACAGATAAGAACCCTACTGATATGTTAACAAAGCTGATAACAAAGGAGAAGTTGAATCTCCATTCAACTTTTATTAGTCTTCAAGATTGATCTTGAAGATGGAGAAACATGTATAGAGGATGTTGTTGTATAGGTGCAGGTGTAGCTGTTTATCTCCAAGTGGGAGATTGTTGAGTTGTGGAGATAAAAGCTTCACTGATGAGCTAATGTGGAGGTTGCTAGGTTACACAGTCACTGGCATTAGCAGACATAGGCCAGAACCAACCGACATCGGTTAGGGGTCAACTGGCAGCAACCGACATCAGTTAGGGATCGGTCGACATTGGTCATCTTCAGACCGACAGCAACCGGCATTGATAACTTGTGCATTTCTAGTTTTTCTAATTTCAGCCAAGCTAATTTTAGTCAGACTAATTTTAGATGAATAGATTAGAGCCTTTGATTTAGAGGTGGATCTAATGATGGAGAATGCATGGCTCATGGAACCCTAGTGTTGTTGAATACTATATATTAGGGTTAGATCCTCATAGCATGTAGTACAACAATAATTGAGTTGATTGTCTCAAACGGGAAAACAATTCAAGTAATTGTTTTGGTTGTAATTGAGAGAGAGAGAACTCTTGAGGGAGAATTACTGTACACCCAAGAGGTGTGAGGAAGAGAGAGATTTCTTCATTGTATTTCCTTCTGGAAGAGTTTAATATAGATTGTATTGTTTCTTGTATCTCCTATTCTTTGTTGTTTTTGATTTCTAGTTACTTATTACTTCTGGTTTAATTCCAAGTTTAGTTGCTCATACAAAAGTAATCAATTGTATTCATAGGTCCTAACAGGTAATAATTTTGTCTTTGTGATATTTTTTTATTAATTTAATTTATATAGTTCTAAAGTTTTGTAAGCCCATTTTGTGTGAAATTTCCTTGACTATGTGCTTGTATATTTAACATAGTCTTCAAAAGATCATGCATGTCCATGGATATGTCACTTGTTTACTTCCATCAAAATGGACATGAATGTGAATATAGATTTTGTGTATGTCAAGATTGTTGTTCCCAAAATATGTCACTTGTTTTTGTGGACAAAATATCAACTATTTTGGTCCTGCAGGCCAAAATGATCCCTTCCTCTTTTTTTTTTAAATTATGAGCAGCCAAGTTCTTCAATTATTCAAGCATTTTCAGCTAAGGAACTCGCAAGTTCAGCAAGTTTAACAAGTTCAACGAGTGGGCTTTCACAAAGAAATAAGTCTTTCTTTGAACACTTAGGCATTTCAAGGATGGTTCAACATTGAGGTTCAACCAAAAGGTCCATCAATAGGATTCAAAGATTTGGAATGAATCATTGAACCATTAAACCATTGAACCTTTGGAATGCATCAGTTCAAAGTGGTTCAAAGGTTAAAAGGGAAGCTTCGAGAGACAGGTTCAATAAGTTCAAGCAAAAGGTTCAAAAGAGTTCAAAAGATTTGGAATGAATCACTAAACCAATGAAACATTAAACCATTAAACCATTGAACCCCAGAAGATTCAAAATGGTTCAAAGGTTCAACTGAGTCCAAAGGCTTTGAAGAGTTTCAAAGGTTCAAATAGAAGATTCCAAAAGATGTTCAAAGCAGAAGATTCTAGAAGAATATTCCAAGCAAATGGTTCAAAAAATACATTGAAGTCATAAAAAGGACTAAGTGAACGTGGCCCTTTGTAAGAAACATCAAACCACTGACCATTGAACCACTTTGAATTGTTAAACCATTGAACTGATGCATTCTAAAGGTTCAAGGTTCAAAGTGGTTCAAGAGACTAAGTGATCAGTGATGTCTCCATGGACGTCAAATTTAGGGTAATGAAATATTCATTGATTTTCAAAGATGCACACCTAGGAACAAACTCAACAACCAAAAAAAGGAGCCAAAAAATCCAGTTGAAAGTGAGAAGATAGCCCTGAGAGCTCAGATCACCAAGGAAGGAAAAAACGTAGCAAGAAGAGAGAACAACTATAAGAAATCTAGAAATATATGCAAAAGAGTTATTTCTAGTAGGTGAAACAGTCCACTAGGTGGACATCAGAGGACATGATCATTCAAAGGTGTGGCCTATTTTTTTTGCATTAAGTAAAGGCAAACAAACAGTCATGTAAGCATCATAAAGAATACCAGACAACCCATGCTTAGGAGGAGACATTTGAGATGATTCAGAATGCCAAAGTCAAGGCTGATGACCTTTTCCAGCATGGCCCTATCACAGATATTCAAGGCATTCAATTCAGCATGGGCCATTTTCATGAAACAAGTGCCCAAGTCTTTCTTGGAATGCTATATATTGTAATCTCCCATTTTGTATAAAGGGGATCTCTCTATTATTAGAAGTGAAAAACTTTGCCCAAATTGAAAGGCATTCCAGAGACTTTGAGCTCATACTGTTAATCATATTTTGTTATTTGAATAAGAAAGTAAGTGACCTTTCAGACTTTGTGTTGAAATAGCTTATGTTATCTAGGAAATTATTCTTGTGTCTATTTCCTAAATACTGTCTTGTCCATTTAATCAAATAAGCAAAACAAGTGGAAATACTTTGAAAGATGTCCTGAAGCTGACTGTGGGAGACTTTGTGCTGCCATAATTGTCTTCAGTCTATGTTTTGTGTAAAGGATGCTGGAGAGACTTTGAGCTCCCCTTATCCTTCGTAATCTCTTACTCTATTGTATTTTTAGGTGGAGACTTTGGGTTGTGTTTAATTCTATTATGTTACTACATCCTAATCAATGGGAGAAGCAACGAAAGACTTTGTGCTTTCGCAAGTTTCTTGTGGTTACAGTTACTACCCAGAAAGAATCATGTTGTTGGCTGAATATCACTTTTGAAAGAAGAGAAGTACCTTCAGTAATTACACTAGAATTATCCTCTGTTATATGAACATCATCTCTAAAAAAAGAGAGATGGATGGTATGATTTCACCCCTATGTGTATTTTCAGCATATATATATATATATATATATATATATATATATATAGTTAGTAGGGAACCTCCCCTGCCATATAGGAAACCTCCCCTTGATGAGAGGAGAGATTTATCCAATTTTGATGTGGTAGACGTGCACATTTTACCAATCAAATCTCCTTATGATGTGGTTAAAACACCTATTTTTCTGTCAGTTAGCTGGTGACAAAATATTCACCCAATAATTTTTTGGCAACTCCACTAGGGAAGAACACGTAGTTTGAAGCCTCAAGCTTCAAATTGAAGTAGTTCCAGTTCTTTTCCATTTTTATTTTTACACTCTGGTAGATCCATGATATACATGAAGCTAGAGATATCGAGGTATTGTTGACCCTATATTTGAGTTGGTGCAGCTGAGTAATTTTTATCTTTTTCCTCCACAACCTCACCTCCAATGAACTAGGAGTTTTCCTCCTACCAACATTAGATCACCAATACAAGGCAAAGCTATTTCCTCTATTAGCAGAGCTTTATCCATACATACTCCTCAGAGATTTGTTATCCCTCCATTTAATAGTCATATAATGGTAGCTCAAGGCCCCTAGGATAACACTATTGGTCCCCTGAATCTAACTCCACCTCTACATGAACTACCTCACAGTTCAAGGAAGAATTTCCCCAAGTTCTTTGGTGATGGGAGAGTTCATCCTGATTAACATATTGTAGCCTTTAGCATAGCTTGTGGCATGATAGGTGTGGAGTATGAGGACGTAGCAATCAGGATATTTGTATAAACATTGCAAGGTGCTACTGCAGACTGGTTTTCTCATCTGCAAGCCCAGACTATGACTGATTCGGATACCCTCAAAGCTAGATTTGAAGTCAAGTTCAAGCTTGTAGAAAATGTGCATGCCCTTTTGGCTCAGCTCACATAGATGAAGAAAGAGCCTCATCAACCTATGAGAGACTTCATAGCTAAGTTTGATAAGCTGAGGAACAAGATTCCTATAATTTCTCAGCCAATAGTTGAGAATCTCAAATGTTTTTTCATCAATTCTCAGTTTCCTGAAGTGAGTTTCTTGTTGAGATGGGCTCGCCACATAGACCTTGCTACAACTCAAGATTTGGAAATTGAGGTGGAAGATGATCTTATCTTGGTAGGAAAGATAAGAAGAGATCCTAACAGAAGTAAAAAAATTTCATCTTCTGAGAATTTTTCTACAGGCACCACTGATCCTATGGTGCAGAAGCTATCAAATGAGTTGCTAGCTCTCAGAAATCAAATGGTGCAAGGGATGTCTAATCCTCCTTCATACTAAGATATACCAAGGAGGACATTCCCCAATCATTCATATCAAGGAAATGTTGCCCAAAATGAAGGGCAACCAAATCATCTTCCTCCTCCACAGGGGAAGCTTGCCATTGAAGTAACACAAGCCAACTCAGCAGTTGGATATCTTGAAATAGAATCTAATTTCTCTTTTCAACCTAAGTTAAACTAAGAAGATGACATTAATCTCTTCATAAAAAGGGAAGAAGAATTAGCTGGCGACTCCAACATTAGTTTCTTGAATTATCAGGAAGAAGCTAGAAGCAAGTCAAAAGCATTTGATGGATCATACGTGGTATTTACTAGGTCCCAAAACTAGTCAGTTCAACAAGCTGATAAGGGAAAAACAAGGTAAAAATCTTGACCAATAATTTCAATTGTTAAATGAGGAACTACTCTACCTTTTCAATCAAAGGACCTGGTGATCAACAAAAAAGTAAGTACCTCAAATATTCCTTCACCTTCTGCTTCAAATTCATAGATCAGTACCATACCCCCAAAAAACTAGAAGGATGGACTGCCTTCCCCTATTTTTAATTCATTTCAGTCATTTGATATAATTGACCATGTTAAGAAGACCACAATTCAAATGTTTGAGTCTGAATTCTTGCAATCTAACCCTGATTAGTTGGATAGGTTAGTTCAATGCGTCAAGAATAAAACCATCCCTATAGGATAATAAATTCTGAAGGTAACTCCTAGTCCCCCCAAGAGCACATCCACCCCCAATAATCTTGTGATTACTCCTCCAACTACCCTCAGAAAGATAGAACTATTTTATGTCTCCCTATTGATAAACGATCATCAATTGAACAATTGCATTATAGATTTTGGTGCCTCTGACAATGTCATGCCTACCAAGGTGGTAGAATCTCTTGGTCTCTCGCTGACCAAGACCTTTGGAAGATGTTTCTCCATGGAAAACAAATAAGTGCCTTTGCTGGGAAAAATAAAAGATGCTCAATTTGCATTTGTGACATTTCTAGAAAAGAGAATCAAAATGACAGTACTGGTGGCTGACATCCCAGCCTCATACGGCATCCTTCTTGGGCAAAATTTTTGCAAGGATATTGGTGAAGAATTGAGCATAGACCTATATGAGATGAGGATCCTTGTCAAAAGCATCATGTAGAGGTTGCTCCCTAAGAAGGAGTCAAAGTACATTCTCACCCAAACATCAGCTCTTGAAGCTCAAATTTTGTTTGAGTCTTCAGGCATGGGTAATTAATTTTTATCTACTAAAGATGTTCCTTTTTTAGTAGATGAAATCTTACTAAGTGAAAATCCAAAAAATTTAGATAAGACATCAAAAAAATTGGTAGGGTGCAGTACACATGGCAAGGGATCTTCCCTTCTTGATGAAGAAAAATCTGAAAGAAGATCAAATTTTGATGATGTCTGGATTCTAGAATTTGATGGCAACAATTCTTCTATTGGTTCTAGAGCTGGAGTTATTTTAATATCCCCTCAAGGAGATATTTTCCCTTATGAATATAAGTTTTAGTTCAGCAACACTAACAACACTGCTGAATATGAATCATTGCTACTTAGCATAAAGGCTTCTCAAGATAAAGTTGTTAAGCTCTTTCATGCAAAAGGAGATGTTGAACTGGTGGTTTGTCAAGTGAAAAACTTGTATCAAACCAAGAATGAAAGATTGTGACATTATCGCAATCAGGGATGGGACTGCCTTGAAAGTTTTGATGCTTTCAATATTTTTGTAGTGCCTAGAGAGCTTCATAATCATGCAAATTCATTAGTTATCTCTACAACCCTCATGATTCCTCACAAAGACTTTGAAGAGCACAATTACACTATCAAACTATTCTTTCAACCAAGTGTACCTGATAATGCCAACCATTGGTAAGAGTTTGATGCTGACAATCAAATCATGTGCTTCATTAGACCAAAAGAGCAATGAACTATGATAATGGACCATACTGCTACACGTCAAATTCAAGTAAAGAAACTCTCTGGAAAGAGATTAAGGATTCATTGTTTTTGGATTAGAGATCTAGTCTTACTGTGGGGCAAGAGGAGAGATCCAAAAGGAATGCACAAAAAATTTGATTCCCAGTGGAGAGGTCCATTTGCCAATCATTGATTTTGGGGAGAAAATGGTTTTTTATTGATATATCAAGACAAAACATCATTTTCACTACCTCACAATGGGCATTATCTGAAGCACTTCAATCCTTGAAGTATCAGATAAGATCATATGTATAGTCTTTAGTTTGTTTTGTGTTGTTTGTTTTCATTTTTTTGGCATATTTCTTTTTGGGTGGTATGATTTCGTAGCCTAATGGCATAAATGAAGGCACTAAGATTTTGGATTCTACTCTCTTTGATTATTTTTACAATCAATGAAAGTTCCCCAACTGAAGCCAGTTGTTGTTCCTAAAATCCGTCACTTGTTTTTGTGGACAACATATCAAATATTTTGGTCTTACATGCCAAAATGATCCCTTCCTTTTTCAAAAAAATGTTTTGAGCAGCCAAGTTCTTCAATTATTCAAGCATTTTTAGCTAAGGAACTCGTAGGTTCAACCAGTGGGCTTTCACAAAGAAACAAGTCTTTCTTTGAACACTTAGGCATTTCAAGGATGGTTCAACATTGAGGTTCAACTAGGTCCATCGGTAGGCTTCGAAGATTTGGAATGAATCATTAAACCATTGAACCATTGAACCTTTGGAATGCATTAGTTCAAAGTGGTTTAAAGGTTAAAAGGAAAGCTTTGAGAGACAGGTTCAACAAGTTTGAGTGAAAGGTTCAAAAGAGTTCAAAATATTTGGAACAAATCACCAAACCAATGAAACATTGAACCATTGAACCATTGAATCCTGGAAGGTTCAAAATGGTTCAAAGGTTCAACCAAGTCCAAAGGCTTCGAAGAGTTTCAAAGGTTCGAATGGAAGATTCTTGAAGATGTTCAAAGTGAGATATTCTTGAAGAATATTCCAAGCAAATGGTTCAAATGATTGGTTGAACAAATACATTGAACTCATAAAAAGAACTAAGTGAACGTAGCCCTTTGCAAGAAACATTGAACCGTCGACCATTGAACCACTTTAAACTGTTGAATCATTAAAATGATGCATTCCAAAGGTTCAAGGTTCAAAGTAGTTCAAGCAACTAAGTGATTAGTGATGTCCCCATAGATGTCAAATTCAGGGTAATGAAATATCTGTTGATTTTCAAAGATGCACACCTGAGAACAAACTCAGTGATCAGCCAAAGAAGGAGCTAAAAAAGCTAGTTGAAAGTGAGAAGATAGCCCTGAGAGCTTAGATCGCCAAGGAAGGACAAAACGTGGAAAGGAAAGAGAGAACAACTACATGAAATCCATAAATATCTATAAGAGAGTTATTTCTAGTAGGTGAAATAGTCCACCAAGAGGACATCAGAGGACGTGAACATTCAAAGGTGCAGCCTATTTTTTTTGCATTAAGTGAAGGCAAATGGACAGCTGTGTAAGCATCATAAAGAAGACCAGATGACCCATGCTTAGGAGGAGACATTTGAGATGATTTAGAATGCTAAAGTTAAGGATGATGACCTTTTCTAGCATGGCCCTATCATAGATATTCAAGGCATTCAATTCAGCATGGGCTATTTTCATGAAACAAGCACCCAAGTCTTTCTTGGAATGCTATATATTATAATCTCCCATTTTGTATAAAGGGGATCTCTTTGTTATTAGAAGCAAAAAACTCAGCCCAAATTGAAAGGCATTCCTGAGACTTTGAGCTTAGACTGTTAATCATATTTTGTTATTTGAATGAGAAATCAAGTGACCTTTTAGACTTTGTGTTGAAATAGCTTGTGTTATCTAGGAAATTGTTCTTATGTTTGTTTCCTGAAAACCATCTTGTCCATTTAATCAAATAAGTAGAATAGGTGGAAGTAATTTGGAAGATGCCTTGAAGCTAACTGTGGGAGACTTTGTGCTGCCATAATTGTCTTCAGTCTGCGTTTTGTGTAAAAGATGCTGGAGAGACTTTGAGCTCCCCTTATCCTTCGTAATCTCTTAATCTGTTGTAGTTTTAGGTGGAGACTTTGGGTTGCACTTAATTCTACTGTGTTACTGCATCCTAATCAGTGGTAGAAGCAATGAAAGACTTTGTGCTTTTGTGGGTTTCTTGTGGTTACAGTTACTACCCAAGAAGAATCCTGTTGTTGGCTGAATATCACTTCTGAAAGAAGAGAAGTATCTTCAGTAATTACACCAGAACTCTCCTCTATTTTGTGAACATCATCTCTAAAAAAAGAGAGATGGATGGTATTATTTCACCCCTATGTATATTTTTAGCATATATATATATATATATATATATATATATATATATATAGTTAGCAGGCAACCTCCCATGTCGTATAGGGAACCTCCCCTTGATGAGAGGAGAGATTTATCCCATTTTGATATGGTATACCTGCACATTTTTCCAATCAAATATCCTTATGATGTGGTTGAAACACCTATTTTTCCATTAGTTAGCTGGTGACAAAATATTCACCCAACAAAGATATAAGGACTATCAATGTATCTCCAATTCTCGCATACTTCTAGACATTTTCATGATTTGATCTTGTGCATTTATTCCATTATTTTGCTTTATCATGTATTTTATTATGAATAGCCAATAATTGTTTTTAGTGATTTGATGACCAATCCATGTACATATATGATTCAAATCTTCCCATTTATTATTTAATAGTCTCAATGCCAATGCCATATGCCATTCATACTTCATTTAATAAGTTAATTACCATTATTAGTTTATATAATACCTATGTATTTCCTCTCATTGATCATATCTCTATAAATTGCATGAAAAACATAACATGATGTGTATATTCCTCTTGTATTCATCTAGCTTCATATTATCAACATAACCTTCATCAATACCTTCTTAGTTTGATTTATGTGCACTTAATATTTGATTTGCATATATTTTAGTCTTCTTGTTGCTATAGACTAGATACGTAGGATTGTAACATTGTCTAAACTATCATTCATGTGTGCAAAGTGACACAAATTATATTTCATTCAAAGATAAAACCATATATAGTCAAATCTACAAATCTCTCTGATCCCTATAATCTCTCTACACACTCTTGTCTCCATAATGAGTGGTCTACTAACATAAAATTATTCTCTCCACACAAATATTAACTCACACAAATATTCTATCTCACATACTAATGTGAATACTAACTTAGAATATTCCTAACATCCCCCCCCCCCCGCCTTGTAAGACCATGGGGAGACAACAGCACTCAATGACTAAGTATCATGAACATGGGCCCATCAACCTATTCATGTTTCTTAGTCATTGAGTGGTGTTTTATCCCCATGTTCATACTAAAGAGGAAAGTGTGAATATTATAAGTTATTACACACATTATTAGGTGAGTTAAACTATTTGTGTGAGTTAATATTTATATGTGGAGATAATAATTTTATGTGAGTAGACAACTCATTATGGGAGTGTGTAAATATATTGTAGGTATCAAAAATATATTGTTAGATTTGGGTGTTTGAAAGTGATAAGATTTGACTCTTAACTTATAGGATATCAATAAGATATATATTATAATCTCTTTTTTATGAATAATTAATTAATTTTTATGTGTGAATCACATACTAAAATCATCAGACATAGAGGACTAAAATTAGGAGTTTCCTATCTACATTCCTAGTGTAGACTGAGGGGTCGAAGGGACTCCATGTAAAACCATAGTTGATTAAGACTGTATTTATATTTTCCTACCAAACTCAAGAATCCCATTTCAAACCATACATGGACTCTTTTAATCTACACACAAAGTTGGATTCTCACTATATGTACCTGGGAGGTTGGGAGACATATATTTATTCTTGCAAGTCTCCATGCAAGAAGTCAATTTTGACATCCATATCATGGTATTACCATCCATATTTTTTAACAAATTAAAGTAATAACCTAATGAAATTAATCTTCAAAATTATAAAAAGGTTTAATGGAGGTCAACACCTTCAACTTGTGAAAAACATTTTTCTACAAATTGGGCTTTGTATATATTAATGGACCCATCTGTTGCACCTCACTAGCTTTCTTCCTTTTAGAAGAGGAACCAAGTCCCTAGTTTTTTTCTTCTTCACTAAAATAATTTATTTTTCCATAGCTATTTTTTTACACTTATAAGGTTGATAATAAGTCTCTATATCTTTTGTTACTACTAACTATGCCAATTGTGTAATAACATACAGAAATTTTGATATCATTGTGCTTGGATCTATTGGATCCCATGATAATGAATAAACCTCATATCAAAATTTTCAAACCCAATTTGGTAGAGTTTGTGTTGGTTGTGTAACTACATTTTAAATGTTTTTTGGCACTAGTGGAGGTGTTGTCTATCCACTATATGCCTCATCATTTGAATTGTAGTAACTGTCAGAATGGGAATCTTTTAAATTGTTTTATTATTCAGAAGAGACCCTAGAAATTTTTTATAACTCCATAGAAGGTAATGGAGGAGGAGAATTAGGAGATGTTGGTGTGAAATATTGAATTTGTTCATCAAAGAACACATCCTACTAGTAAATCAATTTAGTGGTGCATAGAATAAGAAGACCATTTATCCTCCAATATTAAAAGTCACTAATAAAGATACAATGACAACCCTTCCTTTCCATTGCTTTACACTTTTTATCTATAATTTTTGCCCGTACATGACATCTAAAAACTTATAAATCAAAAACATATGGTTTGACACCAGACCATTTTTCTTTGGGAGTCACTTTTTGCACAACAAAGTGGGGAGTGTGATTTGAGATGTAGGTTTCACACTAAACTACCTCAACCCAATAACATGTAGGTAGGTATTTATAATGTACCATGTACTTGGCCATTTTCTTCAGTGTGTGGTTTTTGCACTTAGCTACACCATTTTTTTGAGGGGTGTAGGGAAAAATATGTTGAATTTGAATGCCTACCTATTCGCATAATCTAAACATATTATTTTTTATTAATTCTCCTCCATTATTTGTTTTGAGATACTGAATTTTTTATCTATAATAGGTTTTCAACAAGGGATTTTAAAAATTTAAAGTGCTCAAAGACTTCAATTTTATTTATGAAAAAGTAGAACTAATTTATTATGTTTCTAAAAATAAACATTCAAAAAGGACTTAAGATCACTATTAATGTAAGAACATATTATGTTTATAAAGAAAAACATTCAAAAAGGACTTAAGATCACTAAGAACCAAGTTTAACTTGTCACTTTCCATTAACCTTTAGGAAATATATCCTTGTGGTGTTTTCCAAGTACACAATCTAGACAAACACCATGTTTGAAAGAGACTTATGGAAAATTAATAACCATGTGATGCTTACTAAGGTCATATAATGAGCAATGGTTGAGGTAAAAAAAATGCTCATGCCAAAGTTTACTCAAGTCATTATCATGTGAAATAATTACTTTTGAATGTTGAGTCAATCATGTTGGATGATCAAACTTGTTAGTGGCTACAATAGCAATCTAGTTTTTGATATTTCTAATGACAAGATCGATAGGTATAAACTCAATGATTTTACCTTCACCTGAATGGTGATATGATTTATGGATAGGAGGTTTATGAATAAGTCTATAATGTGGATAAATTTTTTGAATATATCAATCTCCATGTATATTGTCCCTTCATCCTCAAAAATTAGACAACTATAGCTTCCCACAAAAAATTTAGTTGTGCAGCATAGGTTAATATTTTTTAAATAATGAGCCATCATGCGCCATGTGGTGAGAGGATATTTAATCTTAAATATATTTAGACATAAGTGATCTTGTTGTTATAGAAAGAAATAATCCTATCTTGGGAGGAGGGAGATAAAAAAAAAATCATCACAACTTCTAAATATGTTATTTTTTTGAAACATTGATATTCAACATGACCTATTTTCTTACACCAATTACAACACTCTTGTTAAAAATTAACATGTAATTTCCATTCACCTTTGTTTTAACTTGAGGAAGGATTATTATGAGTTGATGGATTTCCCTTATGTTTGGGATTGCTTTCCCTTTTTTCTTTGTAGGACCCTTACCTTTGTAAAGCTAGGTTATGATGTTGCATTGGTACCATTGACCATTAATGCATGTTACTTAGTACCTTCATGTCAAATTTTCCCAATAAAAATATTTTCTTCCTATTCTCTCTAAATTTAATCACAAAAATTTCAAAAACTTTATGCCACATAAAAATCCCATATAGTCTTGATGAGTGTAGTAGTTTGAAATAAAAATAGAGTAAGGATGACCCAATTTAGACAAAATATTCCTAACAAGTTTATCATCATTATTTGTTTCACTAGTCACAATGAGGAGAAGCCAAAAGCACTCAAATTGAGTGATGAAGTCCTTAATGTGAGGATAATTGTATAGACTCAGAGCAGTGAACTTGTTTTATAATTAACATGCCCTTAACTTATTGTGTTTTCCAAAAATAATCTCCAATTTATCTAATATAAGGTTCCATGATGCCTTGGAAATTAAACTTCAATTCAGGGGATACTAACTAACCAAGGATTCCTCTAGCTTTGTTAGAATAATTTTTCCATTTTTGCTATTTAATAATATCCAAAAGTGTAGCTTATTTATTCATTACAATGCAGTAGAGACCCTTGATAAGGATCACATTAGTAATGTATCATTTCCAATTGAAGTAGTTTGAAGTTATGAAATTTTTTTTAGTCATGGTGTAGCACAAAAACTTATGGATAATTTTTTTAAATGGAGCAAAAGGTATTTCATATTTTTGATTTTTACAAACACACACTTTATATTGCCCTTTCATTAAACTAATATTAAATTGAATATGAAAATAGGGTTTTTGAACTGAAACTAAAACAAGATTTTTTTTTAACTACATAAGTATTCTTATACTATATTTGAACAATAATTATGGATATGATTAGAGATATGGGAATGTGTGAAAAAATCCAAGTATACCCTAGATTTCTCTATAATTACTATGATATGTGTGTTGGATGTATAGGCTCTCTCATATACTAATCCAATATGTAAATAGTGAACATGGCCCAAAGGACATTGACTATATAGAGGTTTCAACCATGCTCATAACTAAATTATCCCACCTCTGAGGTATGTAGAGATTAACTTCTAGGGGATAATTTCTTACTATTTCACTACAAAATCTAATGTTTAATAGGCTTATTATTAGAAAAAATAAAAATCATAGTGCTTCTTATATACCGTGAGGTATGTTGAAGCTAAAACCCATATAGAGTACTATCTAATGGCTTGAGTATTGGGGTAGTACCTCTCACATCATGGATTAGGTAAAATTGATTATTTCTTTACCCAAAATGACAGCTCTTGTGAGTTTTACAATTGCTAGAACATAGTTCTAACCTAAGGGGTTTTATTGAAAAAAGATACATGTCCAAAGATCTTAGAATAAATTAAAAATATAGTGTTTTAAGATTATCCATATAAGATAAAATTTCTTAAAAACACACAATATACCTCTACAAAAAATTAGCCCAACCTAAATATTTTTCTTTTGGGCATAAATTTTGATGTCATTAAAAACACCAAAAATATATTGAATATGTATGTAACATAGAAGGAATGTTTTATGTATAGGCCAAGGTATACCACTTTGTAAAATTTTAGGTCAAATAGGGTACTATTATTTTTTCATGAATATCAAATTAGCCCAAATCTTCTATATAGACATTGAATTAAAAAGTGAAGGAGAAGGATAGTTTACTACAGGGGCAAGATCTAGTTTTTGGTAAAACTCTAGATGAAAATAAACACTAATTTTTTATTCATGATTTCCAAAATAACCTAAGCTATTGTATGAAGGTCAAATTAACACTTGAAGTAGAAGTACATTTTGTTTTAGAGTGTGAGAAATACCATCTAACAATTTTTCAACAAAATAGAAAACTTTGATTATTTAAAAACCATAGTACACCACTACTTTCACCAATTTCTAGCCAACCAAGATCCTATAAGGATGAGGTGAGAGCGTAAGGTTGGGTATTACAAATAGGATACTAAAATTTGTACTTGAAAATCAAAATAACAACACATGTCTAAAAATTAAACCTGCATGCAAAATGAGATGAAACTTTATATAGCTCTGATGTCATATTAAATTATCTGGATAGGGCCCAATATCATGTTCATTACCAGAATACATACACCCATAATACATGAAATATTATAAATATATATAAAAAATTAAATAAAATCAATACATATATTTACCATAGGTAGTGTGACTACCTCTTTATATTAAAAGGCTCAAGCTTAAATTCCCAGAATAACAATAACTCTCTTCTATAGTGAATACCTCAACCATTAGCTATTTATGCTCTTACATCAATTAAAAAGATGCTAGGGATATGGTTTAAAGAGTAGTTAGTTTGTAGAACAAGTCTTTTCAAGATAAGAATTTATTATTAACATCAAAAGTTAATCAAGTTAATAATTTGATTAATACTCTTCTCTAACAATAGTTTGTGGATAATTATGCACCAATTTGTGATTATCCATGAATTTATATTATAATGAATATTACAAGTTCATTTTAAACCCATATAATAGTTTATGAGTAATTAGATATACTATCATTAGCATTTTCATCTTTTATAATCTATCAACTATAACATAAACACAATCACTACCAATCTTGGTATTAAGGTAGGTTGAGATAAAATCCATGGAAACATATTCCCATGGTCTTGTTAGAATTGGTAGAGGTTTTAAAAAACCTTGCTTCTTGTTAACTAGCTTAGAAATTTCACTTGCAATTTAAGAATTGATGTATTTAGATACATAAGACTTGAGATGTGGATATAATAAGTAATTTTTCAACACTAAAAGATTCTTTTCAACTCAAAAATGTCATCCAACTTTTATAAAATGAGCCTCCCACATTAGTTTTTGTTTCTCTACCTCATGCAGAATGCACAAGTGCCCAAGGTGATATAAGAGTCTATCCTGAATGTATAAGTCTAACTTAATTATCAAAAATAAAATGATTATATATATTTTCAAGGTCCATGTCAAATGGATATAATTTTAACCATTTGTTAACTTCATATCCACATGCATCGAGTAGAAATAGAGGAGCTTAAACTAGTAAATAACATAGATAACTTACAACTAGATTTACACTTCCCTTATTACACTTGATGTTTAAATGAAACTTCTAAAGATAAAAAGATTGTTTTTGACATCACTCTTTCTACAACTTGTTATGATCCTACAATAACTTCAAGTGTCTTATGATCTATGTGGATTGCAGTCTCCTTGACCAAGAAATAATGCTTCCAATGCTTACATCCTGAATAATAGTATAAATCTCATGGACATAGGTTGGGTAATGTCATACCAGTGCAAAAGTTTCATTGTGGTCAGCAACTAGGTGACCATGGTTAGTAAACACTACTTTAATTATGAAATTAAAGGTGTATGTATCGAGCTCATATGATTTTTGAAGATATAGTAACATAAATATTGGTGTGGAGTAAAATTTGCATTTCAATTCCTTTAATGCTTTATATTATGTTGTTTCCCAGATGAAATTTGATTTAATGAAACTTTTGGTAACTTTGTTTAGAGGCCAAGTCACATGAGAAAAAGGTACAAATCTCTTATATAATTTTTTTAATCCCAAGAAATTATGAATCTTTGTGAGATTATTTGGTTGTGGCCATTCTTGGATGACTTGAATGTTGGCTGAGTCCATGTATACTCATTTTATGTCTACTTCATATCCCAAATACTATATCTCATACATATCAAATAAAAATTTCTCCGTGTTTACATAACACTTGTGTTTTTATAAAGTGTCAAAGTCTTTCTCTATATGGTGCAAATACTCATCCCTTATTTTTATCAAAGATTAGGATATCATGAAGGTAGACTATAATAAATGAAGTAGTGGAAGGACTAAGAATGTCATTCATTATTTTCATGAATGTATAAGGATCATTGGTCAAGCCAAAGTAAATGACTAACCATTCAAACAAAATTTCATTATCCTTGAAGGTTGTCTTCCACACATTCTTAAGTTCACAAGAATTTGATGATACTAGATTTAAGAACAATTTTGGTGAAGTATTTTACACCATGGAACTAGTCCAACAAGTTCTCAATCCTTGGAAGATTATAGTGGTTCATTATTTTAATCTTGTTGAGAACTCAATACATGAACAACCTCCATGTGTCATCCATCTTTGGTGCAAACACAATTTAGATACCATAAGGTGATGATTTGGGCCTAATATGTGGTTTATACATGAGTTATAAGATGTGTTGCTTAATTTATTCATTTTCCAAAAAAGGTTTGTCTTGTAAAGAGGCATTAGGAATGGTAGTGCAACAATCAAATAAATAGTGTCCTTTATCACATAGTATGTAGGTACTTTTTTGGTGATTGAAAGATATCATTATTTTCTTCTAACTTATAGTTCAAATTTTTTGTCTTTGTTTTTATTTATATAAGAACTATTTAATGGATTAGTGTCACAAGGATGTTATTACATTTATATCTCACCATCAAAATATCAAACTTATTACTATACATGGTTAGTTTCTTACATTACTTGGAGTTATTGAGTGATAGCTTATGAAAGAATTATGGTATGTGATATCTCCTATCATCAACATATATAATATAATTTCTAGGAGTTATCTCATAGATCACATGCCAATGGTAAATATATGGGTAGCCAAGTTCAACATCACATACCTATAATTAAGTGACATCATAAAGGACTCTATCTTGAAAAGGCTTGTTGTTATACACCATTTGACATTATTGAGTGATGTTATTCTCAGATCCCACATTGAATCATCAAATAGAGTATGGTTTTAGGTGAGGTGTTAGTGGCAAGTTCAGTCTAAAAACTTCTTTAAGATAAATCAAGGCAGTTTGAATTGCATTGTCAATGATGAAGTGTATTGGTTGAGCATTGATCCACATTTTAGAATGGAACAATCCTTGTGCTTATTCTCTTTCCCCAAGGGTAATACATATATTTGTATTACTCCCTATGGAGATAGGTTTAGATTCCATGATATTTTTACCTTTCTCCAATGATGTAGTGTTTTTGCCTACCACTTTAAGTTGTGCAAGTAGAGTCTTCGTAGCTCAACATACCTCAGTGGGATGACTGTTGGATTTGTGAAATGAACACCACTTGTTAGTCTCAAAAAAAAAATCTATCCATTTGATGATTACTACTTCTTCTATAAAGGTTTATTAGAACCATTTCTTGGTTTTAAAATTTGCTTTGAAGATTTAGACTACTACTTGGTTAGAGACTTAGAATCCTCTTTTTTAGTCTTGTATTTTTTCTTGGCTTCAAACTCAAAATAAAATATTTAGGCTTGTCTAGTTGAATGGATATATATAAATTACATATTTGACTAGATATGTGGTCTCAAGCCTGACCTATACTTCAAAACAAGGTTTTGTTCTAAATCCTAAATCCCAAGTTTGGACACCAAAGTATGAAAGATATTTGTGTATTATTATACTGATTATTATTTGCCCTGATGAAACTAAGAGAAATTTATATATTGGTCATCATATTTACCAAATTAATAATATGTTTATTTGAGTGATTCTATGAAAACATTCCATGTGTCCATAGATGTGTCTAATTTAACTTCATATTCACAATTTTCATTTGAAGTTTCCCACCATTTTTTTACTAATAAAAAACATTTTAGAAGAACAAATGTAATATTTTATTGGTTATAGAATATATTATCCAATTAATATTAATAAAATTGGTTAATTTAGTTAAATAGGGCATATGTATTTTTTTTTTTTCAAACATAGGGATGTTTATATTGACTTGTACCTTGTCTAGCATGTCACCACTAAACAACCAATAAGAATTAGGGGTGTTGAAGAAGTATGATTCTTGATAAGTAGTGATAAATTATCAATGATAATTTCTCATTAATGTGTAATAATTTCTTTAAAATCTTCTCATTTTCTTTTCAATGCATCCTCTACCATCTTCTAAAATATTAATGAAGTTGGCATCATCAAAGATTTGTCTCCCATTTGAGGATGTGAAGGAAGGTGTGATGAAGGGTTAAGAGCCTCAATCCCTGACTTACATTAATCAAAAATCATTTTATTGGGCATACAAATACATATGAATTTTAAAATCACCATGAAACCACTCATAAATTATATGAAGTGTGTAAGCTCTAATATCATTGATTTGGGTCCCAAGAGGCGACCTGGTAGACAACCTAGTTAAACAAATTTAAGAGGACTATAAAAGAAAGAAAATTATGAATGGCATAAGATATGAAATTGAAATGTGATAAATAACATGAAAAACAAAGAAGACAATGACAACCAATGTAGAACTATAATAGCAGAGTTTTATTATGTTAATTTTTGTATAATATTTGAGAGATAAGATGTGTGGTGTCTACATGCTCTGTAACTTCATTCTTGTCTATGAAAATAAATAAAAATAACGGAAGTGTAAATTAATATAAAATGAGGGAGATTAATCATAGACTAAATTTTTATAATATTTGGTAACAATCACTTCATAACTAATGAATGTTGTGACATCACTAACTACCATTATTAATGAGCTATGGTCTATAATATTGACATTGTAGGAGTTGTATGGTAGTGCAAAATTAGAGTTTAATCTTATATATTGGAATGTAGGTGTGGTTTGTAACATTATCACAAGGATAGATATGCAATGATAATGAACTATAGTAAGATCTAGTGGTCTAGATCCTCCTAGATCAAATTATGACCATTACTAAGTCTTTATGGATGAATGAGTTGTTTTATCTTCTAAAATATATTATAGTTTCAAGTTATTCTTGTTGAATTCACACATATTATTAATAAATCCTTAAAATATATTGATGTATCTACGTGAGTCTGAGTACATTCTAGATTATTTAAATATTAGTTATTTCATGATAGATCTTATTTGGTGTTTTTTAGCAAAGAGTAGACATGTGGAAATTTGATTCTCTTTTTGCTCTACCTTTCCATCTCTTTTAATGTTCATAAAATTAAAATAATTATGTGGTAATTTATCATAATTATCAATATCCATTTATTATGTTTGTTAGTGAATGTCATTAAAACATGTGCATGATTGTAGGTGGATTTCCCCTCCCTTGAAATGTTTTATCTCACATGCTACCAATCTTGTTTTACCAAAGGACTTCTTTTGAGAACCACAACCTAAAACATGTGCCTTGGGTAAAATTGTAGTGATTTTAAAATGTGAGGGTGTATACTCATCATCTGTTGGATTTGTATAAAAACCTCCATGAAAAAAATCTTTAAATTGTTCAAAATATGGAAGTGAATGAGTTTGATATATAGGATAATTAAATCCCAGAGTGATCTAAAATAATTTTGAATACATAAAAGTTTTGATATTTGGATTTCTTATAAATTCATTCTCAATAAGTTCATATAAGTTAAATTAACTAAATTCAATTTTAATTGAATCACATGTCAAACCTATTAATTATGATAGAAGTTAAATATTTAAAACTCTACCAAAAGATTTTTTTTCAACTTCAATCAATATAATTATTAAAGATCCCAAGAAGGTATGTGTAGTTCCCTCCATGATATTATGTAATCAACCAAAAAAATTATTTTCCTTAATGTAATTGAGATTTAGCACACCTTTTGAGCCCAATTTATAAACATACACATGAATGTATCTTGTACTAATGCACAATAGCAAGAAATGTGATTACATCCATAATTATCCTATCAGATTAATATGGATAAATTACCAAGTTTATTTTAGTTTATTTATTCAAACACCTTCCAAATTATAATCCTAGACCCTGTGGGTTATTTGATTGTGATGAAGCATAATCACCAAGGTTTCTCAAAGCAATTTTTTGACCCAACTAATGGATCTAAAATACCCCAAAACCCATGAAATGGATATAAACTTGTCATATTAGGACATCAAGAGTGAAATCCAAGTCTAAGACACTAATTATAATTAAATTATATTTTATATAAGTTTTCAAATTTAATTATCCACATATTTATGCATATACTTGTATACTTATGTGTGTATAGATGGATCATTTTAATATCTCCACACACTATAATAATTTAGTGTCTCTATAAATGCACAAGGGCCACAAGGATTACTAATGGATCACAACACATATATAATATAGTTACACATAATAAAAAGAGTCCCCATAGTCCATATACTCTATTCATAATAGAGTGCCTATGATTCCCATATGATCTCAACCCAATAGAGTTCCATCACTACAACTTGGGAGTAAAGTCACTTGGCTTCTCACAAACACAATTTAATAGTTCCTTTATGATCCATATCACATTGAATCATCATGGTTATTATTAGTTTCCATTTCACTATGACCATTAAAATGGTAAAATTTAGTTTGTAGATGTGAGATATTTCCAATTTAATGGTGAAGATCCAATGTGCTAGGTTCTAAGGTCAACAGGTTCCACATAGTGTCATATTGTGGATAAATAAGATGCCACCATGTGAACTGTTGGGTTTTATCACAAATTCATGGCAATATATTATGATGTGTCTGTGTTGCTGGGTTATCTCGATAAATACCTCATCACTTTGATATCTCAACACACTATAATACTATAGTATCTTCACAATAGTGACAAGGGCATCAAGGGTTTCCAATGGGTCCCAAAATTTATATAATAGAGTGTTTCATGATAAAATGAGTTAACATACTCCTAATACAACATTCATAATAGAATGATTATGCTGCCCATATGGCCTCAAGCTAATAGAATGCCATTACTAAAACTTAGTATTAAATTAACCATGCTTCTCATGGACATAATCTCAAATTTTAATCATGAAACATATCACATCACATCATTGAGGTGACCATTGGTCTCCCTTGCATTGTGGCCATTGCAATGGTCAACTATAGTGTAGAGATGCAAGATCTTTCTAAGTGAATTCTAGAGATCCACCATGCATTAATATGATGTTAACATGTTCCAAATACTCTGGTAGCATGAAGAAATTAATTCCACCACTTTAAGTGGTTGGTTTTATCCTAGAGGTAAGTTTTGAAAAGTCATGGTTTATCTCGAGTAAGGCCTCGATGACTTAGCTCTTTTATCTTATGTTTTATTCCCTTTTATTGGTCACATTTTTTATATATAAATAGTAAATACTCATAATATAAATTATCCCCATATCACCTGTATGTACATGAGATTCCACTATGATATATTGATATATATATATATATATAATGTTAAGTTAATCACTTAATAAATCATGGGTTAGTTAATCATAATAACACTATGCAGTTAAACACAAACACAACAATAGATATAGCATACATTGTAGTTCATCACATTCATGCACACTTTAGAATGAAATTTGCTTGAGCATATTAAGAGGATATGCATAGTCTGAGGATGTGAGATAATGACATGTGTCACTATCATGCATAATCTGTGACCCAAATTAAAATAAAAGGTAAGTTTTATCTATGTAAATTATGGTCATGTTGTGAGTTGAATATCTCAATGCATAAAACCAGAGATACTTAAATAATGTGAATATACTTTAGAATGTTATGAGGAGTTGTTGAGGAAAATGACAAATATGAGGATAAAGTGAATTCAATATCGAGATACTTGTCGAGGAACACTTTTAAAGGTGTGTGTGGTTGTGAAATACCTTGAATCAATTATTTTATTTGATTATCAAAAATTAATATTAGTAATTAAGTATCTCAGGTTGGCCGTATTACAATATAAGTAATTTTTCTTGTTGAAATCCTTTATGTAGTGAAAATATATATCATTTAAATATTCTCATTACTTAAATATCTTGGTTGCATCCCTAAATCATAGAGTCATGGAGTCACTTGAATTATTAATTTTTTCCCCTAGCAAATCATGTTTCACCATGTGTCAAATTTAAGATATAAACTATATTTTATATAAAAATCAATGTTTTCAAAAAAATTAAGTAAGCATTTATCTGACATGTGATTAGAACATAGATTTTTCTCTTTTATTATTCCCCAAAATATAAGGAATTGTTTTTCCCTCAAAGTATAGTTTTAGCTATGTTTCATGATATATAGTTTATGTTTTATTTTTTGGTTAATTGGGCATGTCAATTAATTTATTTAATTATTTTACTAGCATGCTTGATTTTTTAATACCTAGCTATGTAGTCCCATAGAAATGTGCTTACTTTGTTGAGATGATAACCTAATAAATTTTGACACAAATTTCTCTAGTAGTTAACATTGCTTCTCATTTTTTTGGTACTTTTTAATGGAGTACATAATGAAGTTAGTTCTCTTTCTATTTTTAAGATATTTTAACAAGGTAAATTGACTCCACCACAAGAGGCTAAGGTCATGAAAGATAACACAATGTCCTTAAATGAGTTTGTTTTTAATATTAAAAAAGGTCAGTTTACAGATAGATTCAAAGGTTTTGATGGATGAATATTTTTATCTCTAACATAAAACACACTACGTTTATGAGTCATGAGGTCACAGAGTCACAAGGTCTCTTTTGTTCTCAATATAGCCTCAACTAAATTTATGGTTCTATTGAATTATTAATTCCATTTAATATTCACATGTGTCCATTTTTCTCTACATAAAATACACTAAAGATACCATGGTTGCATTTTTGAATGAATCCAGAAATATGTGAATTGAAAAATTAAGACTTTTAGTTAGGAATAAATCCTTAATTAATTATGAATGGAAAAATATAATTGTATATCTCATAAAGCCATTTCTACTCCATAAATATCATTATTTCCTTTGATAAATAACTTATGATAAATATAAGGAAACGATCAATTAAACTTCCACATTTAGGAAGCACTCTTGAAATGTACATATGTGAAATGAAAATGGTTTAGAATCCTTGTGCTAGAGATATCCGTCAATTGACAAATTTTCCATTGGGGTAGCATTATCACTTCAATATTTATGTGGTGGTACCATTGGGGTTGGAGAGCTTAAAAATAAGTAGAGAAATGTTATTCCTAATTTAATAATATATCTTTAGATTAGAATTTATTCTTTGGTAGTCAACCTAGACCAGCATAGTCGAAAGAAATAAATACAAGTCAAATGAAAATTAGTCTAGCATACATTGATTAATTAAATACCAATTCCGAAAATTATGCTATCTTTGAACAACATTTTATTTATTTTTTGGATTTATTGAATATTGAGACACTTGACTAGGAACACTTTTAAAGCTATGCATGACTACGAAATACCTCTATTTAATTATATTATTTATTAGTCCCAGATCAATAGTAATAATTAAATATATTGGGTTGATCATATGGAGTCACAAAGTCTCAAAATAATAGTAAAAAGTGTCTCAATGGTTACTCTATGTATCAGGATTATGCCAAGTGGTACAATCCCATTTTCTTGAATCATAGAGGTTATTCTTGTATGATATTTAATGTGAAATAATTAGTGCACCTTTGAGGACTTTGTTCCTCTTTGTTTTAGTTGGTGGACATGTTTGACAAAAATGAGATTTTAACTTTTCACAACTAGTTTATTCACCCTTATACATTTAATTGTGTCATGTATTCTTCCAACAAGAAATGGTTGGTAATGTTATAACCCTTGAAAGGTCTATACTAAAATATTTAAAACTAAGAGTAAAACATTTATTACTTGCACTCTCAAAAAAGTTTCATATATTTATATTTATTCATAAAGTTCATAACTTTTATTTACCATAAAAAGAGGATTTGATATTTTTCTTTTTCTGAGATGTTGCTTGTGTACAATCGTCATTCATCTCCTCATCAAAATATAAATCGACAAGAAACTGATTAGTAGTAACAATATAATGAGTTAAACTCTTCCCATGAAAATTATTATCTTTATTAATGTTTTCTCTAACCCATTTCTCCCAAATATTTTAACCTTAAAATAATATGTAAAAATATACTTGAAAACTAGAAGTTATCCTAACATTATTGCATGATCTTGAATAATATTTTCTCCACCCTGTCTGATTTCCAGTTAGTCCCCCATAATTTTACGATCCACTATTGGGTAGCTAGGCTTTGTAAGACCTTCATTAGTCTCTTTTTTGAGATTTGGAACAAATTTTATAGGAATGTTATGTAGCAAAGTAAACACACAATTATTAATCTAAATCAATGTGTACATATCCAAAAAATGAAAAGAGGAGGGCATATTAGCATTAGTGTTACCAATTTTTGTGCAAAATCTAAGGGAATCACTTTGAGGAATTAAGATGACCCATCTTTGATATTTCCATGAATTATGTAGTTTTCATCTTCATTTCCCATGTTAAAATTAGTTTATTGAAAAAATACACTAACAACATAATGAAATAGTAAAGAATAAGATTGGTACTTCTCTATCAAAAACCCAATATTTATCTAGAATTACTCATTTAGGAATATAATTTATATGAAATGGTTAAAAATATCTTAGAGATAATATGACAAGCCTTCATTTCTTTTAAAGTAAAACTACCTTTGGGTCTAGATTTGTTTGGATTATAGTGTACCAAAAGCCAAAATACCATTAATGGTTTTTTTTAAGTACATGTACAATGAATTCCATTGATTTGTAAAGCTTTAAATTTTAAATCATATAGGTCTTGTTAAAACTATAGTCCCCCAAAATTAAATATTACCTCAATTCCAGTGAAAAATAAAGGGAAAATTTAATCGACCAATCACATGTGAGATAAATATCTAATTAAAAATTTGAAAAAAAAATATTCTAGCATAAACTATAGTCCAAATATGTAACTAGACACTAGACATAATATGATTCATTAGATTGAAAAAAATATTAGGTAAGGTGAAAATTATATACCCATCTTCGATAAAATAATAATACATCTCATCCTAACAAATCTATCCCAACATTAATTTTACTTAGTTATATTGGTGTTTAATGGGGGTGAATTTTTGAGGGTTTGTGATTAGTTGTGGTGATATAATGTATTGAAAGAACCACAAATGTAAGATCAACACTGGGAGGTGATCGTATCTTCTACAAGATCAGCCAATCCTAATGCTTCCATCGCATTTTTTGGTTTAAATATATTCATCTCTACATGAATTATATCTTTGATCCCAGTAATGAAACAACTCTTGAAAAAATAATCATTAAACCCTTCAGTTTGGTTGGCCAATTTTTAAAGTTAGTTTGATACTCATGAATCATTCTAGTTTTTAGTAGTTTGGTTAGGGCTCCTATGAAGTCATCATAAGCATTAGGACCAAAATGAACCAAAATTAAATTGAAAATATCATCCTAAGTGGGTCATGTATGATATTTTTTATACCATTGGTACCACTAGATAAACTCTTTCTCTACGTGAAATGGTATGATGGGTACCTTGTCTACCCCCAATGTATTGTGCAAGCTAAAATATTATTCAGTAGGATAAGTCCATTTGGCCAATTACATACCATAAAATTTTTTAAAGTTAAAATTAAGGCCACATGACATTGTTTATGATTTTAAAACTACATTTAGAATGCCAATATCCATTGAGTCTATTAGAGAGCATGGCATTTTGGGCATTGATGTTTTGTAGTCACTTGTACAACTTAGTGAGTCATGAATCAAGCTGAGATTGAAATTTAGATTTTAGTTTCTAATGTTTTGGGCCATGTCCTAGCTTCCCACACAAGTGGAAACTATTAACCATAGTAGTCTAGGGGAGATATAAATGTCTTACTAAAATTATATGTTAAAATGATTGTCTTGAGAAGATAATCACATCTGTATAATTTTTACAAAGATGAAAAAAATGTTTTCAGAATTGGAGGTGAATTTTTTATCTGGAATTTATTTATTTTTAAATATAAATACATGTTAAAATTATTGTCTCAATGAGAAAGTAACAATAGTTTAGTTTCCATATGAGCTAAAAAAATTGTATTTTTTTACTTTTCTATTAGCTGCCTATTACATCAAGTTTAGAAAATTGTTTTAGAATATTTTGACCCTTTTGGTTACTACCTACAATTAATGTTTTTTTGTTGACTGATAAAATCTACTACTCTTTGTATAACTATTAGGTGTTACTACATTTCCAAGAAATCAAAGTTGAATATGTCACTATAAGAATGTTAGAGTTACATAGAAGGTTACTATAGGGTGTGTTTGGTATGTGAGCTTGAAAAAATACTAATATCAATCATAAAATAGTGTTGGCTCAATATTTCAAAGCTTTAACTAGGGAAAATAAGCATTCCATAGCCCATTATCATGTCTCTTAAGTATAGAGCAAGTAACCTTTCAGAGCTACCGCTTATCAATGCATCATAGAAATAAATGACTGAAGGCTTCTTTGGCTAGGTTTTAAAAATAACTAGGGGATATTCCTATATACTTGAAGGTACGTGGAATCACAAGTCTATATATAACACTATTTAATGGTTTGTTTATTGGAGCATAACCCCTCATTCCATATAATTAAGAAATTTTGATAACCGCCTAGCCTAAAATGATTACTTTATGCTAATTTTAAAATTATCATAATACAATTTATAGTTTAAGTAAAATAAGATGGAAGAATAAAAAACATTTTCGGCAAGAACATTAGTGTCTCCATGTTATTACCACTTTATGATCACCCTAAAATATCTATTAGATGAGGTGAGAGCATATGGTGGATAAAAGTAGAGAAACCTAAAACACTAAAATTACTATGGAAAAGTGGCCCTAGAAAGATATTTAATACCAGATGATATGCCCCTTCCTACAATGGATTAGAATAATAGGGTAAACACCAGAAATAATGCAACAAATGAATGGAAAAAGACTATATTGAATGGATCAGAATTGCATTACAATATCATTGGTATCTTTTGAGGGGAAACCTCTTTTAATCAAGCTCAATAGAATATAATTTATATATATCTTTCAACTAGTTTAGGCTCTTATGTATATTAACTTTACTCTAACTAAGTACTACTTACCATGCATGTGGGATTATTAAAATTAGCTTAAGGCACAATTTACAAAGCATATACATCCATAGCTTTTATTAAAGATAATAATTATAAAGAAAGAGTATAAATAAAGAGTTAGAATGAATGGGTACTAATGAGTTAATCTAAATTAGTGTGTATGTATCCAAAAAATATAAAGGAACATGATGTATAAGCATCGATGTTACCAATTTTTGTGAAAAGTATGTGAGCAGCACTTTAAGGAAGTAAAATAACTAATCTTTGGGATTTCCATGTATTATGTAGTTGGCGTCTTCATTTCCCATGTCAGATTTAGTTTATTGAAACTTTACACTAGGTAACAACACAATGACATAGTAAAGAATCAAAATGGTGCTTCTATGTCAAAAATGCAATTTCTCTTTCAAGCTAGTCATTTAGAAAATAATTCAAATGAAAATGGTTTAAAAGAGCTTAGTGATAATATGATGAGCCTTTATTTAAGGTAAAAATGCCTTTGGGGCTTGGGTTCATTTACATTGTAGTGTACCAAAATCTAAAACACCATTAATGGTTTTGTTAAGTACATGTATAATAGCCACTATTGATCCACAAAGTTTCAAATTTTAAATCCTTCACATGATGTTAAAACTATAGACCCCAAAAAAAATTACCTTGATTTTAGTGAAAAATAAAAGAAAAGTCAACCAAGCAATCGCATGTGAGATAAATACCCAATTTAAAATTTAAAAAAACATTTATTTTAGCACAACATTATTCGAAACCTATAATTATACACTTGACATAATATGATTCATTGGGTTGAAAAAAATCATAGGTAAGTTGAAAACTATATACCTATCTTCGATAAGATAACAATACATCTCATCTTGAAAAATATCTTTGACCATGAATTTAACTTAGATATATTTTTTCTTGTATATTTTTTCTAATACCACTGAGTATATTTTGAAAGCTACCCTCTACCTAGTCCAAAAGGTCTTTTCAAACTAAATATCAAACATTTTTAAAATTAGGGGGTTTCGTTCCATCAAAATTACTTGTAGATCAAACATGACCTTCTCCATATTAGTGCCTTTATATATTTATAGATAGATAACATTGCAAAATATCATCACCAATCTATCAAACAACTACTCTTTCGACACATTTTTACATTTTATTTCATCACAATTAAATAATGACCCAAAAAAACAATTTTAAAATCACTTTAAAATCATGAACGTCAAATATAAACCGTGGCACTAAGTATAAATTTGACGATCATAGTTAATATTTTTTTTGTGCCATGATAATTAGAGTGTAACAAAGTAAAATATTAAAAAATTCATAACCTCTAAAACAACCATCAACTAAGGTACAAATTCATTAAGTTATTTAATATGGAAATAGTGAGAATTTATTCTTAGGTGACTTTAAAGAAATGGATCTCTCTAGTAATAGAATTTTAGTAGAATTTTTTATATATAGATAATATACTTATTCACATTGTTGTAATCCACTTCTTAAGATAAAATTTATTGATACCTATTTAACTCAAAAGAAACTATCAACATTGAACTAGGCATTTTGATGTTTGCTAATGCATATATTATAGTTAAAGATGTTTTTGTATTTCCAACCATGCAAATATTACTAAATAGTCATCAAATTTAAAAACTATAAATATAAATAGCATGAGACACAAAGGGTCAAAGTATAATAATTTTTATTAGCGGTAAAAATAATTAAAAAATAAATTCTAAAACTTTTTTTTTTTTTTGAAAAATATAGATACAATATATCTTTATATATAAATTAAAATACGTATATTTTTCTAACTATGACCTTAAAATGTCACAATGATTAATTTTATTGGAACATTTGTGAACTCAAAATGTCATTAAGAGGAACTCACTATTATGCTTTCTCCCCAAAGCGACTATTCCTACCATTTTTTTGAATGCATTCGTTGTGGTGAAATTTTACATTTCACAACAACACCCCCATTTGCACTCATACAAGCAATTATAGGTGTTTTAAGGACAAATAATAAAAACTTTTAGAATGGGAAATCAACTCCATAGCCAAATGGATAAGTCTTGTGTCACATACTGAGAACTACTTATCTTTCAACCTTCTAAATGGTAAATCATTGATTAGTTTTTAGAGTAGCATTGTTGATGAATATACATTCAAAGAGAATATTTTAGTTAGCCCTAATTAAGGAGTTTAGAGCCACAAAGTTGAGCGTGTTGAGGTATTTCAACAATTTCATTTTCATCAAAATAAGGTGAGAATTTTTATTGAAGCCTAAGGTATGGAAACATTTTGGAAATTACTGCTTCCTTTTATGTCATTGAAAGATTATTGTCATCATGGAAAGCATGCTACAAAGGGAGATAGAATCAAGGATACAACTTGAATTATAGGGTATGAAGACTACTCTTACATATGAGATATGAGTGATAAATTGAGGGCCAAAGAGGGGAATTTTTGAAGTATCATTTCTCATTATTCATAAATCATACCTTAGATCTAAGTTCAACACTTGAAGACAAGGTTATAGATGATGTTTGAACTAGATAGTCACAATGAGATGCTTGATGTTAGATAATACCACATATAATTTTTCCATCCTTGGAAGTATGAAATAAGATTCATGAAGGATGAGATCAAATGCAATCATGAAGTGGTATAAATGTATGCAGACTCAACAAGAATCAAAGAAGAAGTGAAAATTTAAGGTAAAATCAATCTTCTCATAAAGCTCTTGATTTTTATTCCAATATGGAGACCAAACTTCAGAGATGAATTTTAACTATAAACACTTGGTATAAAAAATTCATCTTGAATTTCTAAAATCAAGAGGGATAATATTATCTATGTTTATAGAACAGGGAACTTGACATCTATCAAAGCAAGCCAGGGAACCCGATATCTGTCCAAATAGACCAAGTAACCTACCATCTATCTACATAGGTTCCAATCTCCATTGGGCCATAACTTTCACATATGAAATCCATTTTGTCTCTCATTTGATGCATTGGAAATATAATTTGATGAAGAAAATTTTACCTTAAGGACACATGGTGCAAAAACTTCATCTTAGACTTCAAAAATCAAGTAGGATAATCACATTTGTAAAATCAAGGCAAAATTCTAGATGTGTCTGAGCAAGGTCCAATCTCCCTTAGGCCATAAATTTGGAATCCAAACCTTCATTTTGATCTCATTGGATGCATTTAAAATATAATTTTATTAAGAACATTTTACATTAAGGACACATGGTGCAAAAACTTCATCTTGAACTTTAAAAATCAAGAGGGAGAATCATGGTTGTAAAACCAAGGCAAAATTCTAAATGTATCTGAGTAGGGTCCAATCTCCCTCAGGCCATAACTTTTGCATCCAAACTCTGATTTGGCTCTCATTAGATTTGTTGGAAATTTAATTTTATGAATAATTTTTTTCCCAAGGATCCATGAAAAAAAAAAATCATATTAAACTTCAAAAATCAAAGGGGAGAATCATAGTTGAAAAAATAGGGCAAAGTTCATAGTTTTCAAGTTGTGAAAAAACATCAACGAACTTTTTTAATTCTTAAAAATAAGTCATTTCACTTGTGCAATTCATGTAAATTGGTCATTGAACTTTTTAAATTCATGTAAATTGGTCATTGAACTTTTTAAATTCATGCCGATTGGTCATTTCACTTTTTCAATTCATTTTTCAAGTTTAAAGTCATATAAAATTATGAATGCACTTTTGAAAGTTGTACAAATTTGCCATTGCCTTTTGTAAGTTGTGCAAATTTATTGATGTGTTTTTGCAAGTTTTTAAGTTGTAAAATTTTGTCATTGTAATTTTACAAGTAGTGAAAACACACTAACACATTTTTTTAAGTTGTGTAAATTGATTAATGTGTTTCTGAAAGTTTAAGTTGTGCAAATTAGTTAATGTACTTTTACAAGCCTCCAAAGATGAAAAAAATGTGGTTATGCATTGTAACCACCCATTCCAACCTATAAATACAAGTTTGGGGATCATTTTTCAATGTTATAGATATTTTAAAATAAATATAAGTTTTAGGGATCATTTATAATTGTTATTTCCAGCAAAATAAAGAAAGAGGATATTGTATTTATGGCTCAATAAGAATCAATCTAAGGGTCAATTTTGCAAACTTTATGTTCAAAATCACTTCATGGATAATGTATATGTGTACATACATATATATTTGATTCTTTTATTTTTAAATGTTGAAGAGATTATGGTTAATTAGTCAATAGTTTCATCTTTGAATCTACATTCTTAATTTTTGCAAATTGTGTAGCCTTGGTGAGATTGAAAGTATAATTTTATGTTTGTTTTCATGCGAAAATACAAGGTTGTTGAATATATTTATTTGTAAATTTAATTGATCTCCTTGGTGTATGTATCATGTTTGTATGTTCATGATATGTTTTTCCAGTCTCCTTTTCATGAAAAAGGACTTTTATGTCACTGCCTCAAATCTTGGGCTATTCTAATAAGTTTCTGTGTTTAGCTTTCTAGACTTGTCCTTCATCTTTTCCAAGGTTATTTTAGTAGCTTCTGTGTTTAACTGGATAAAATCATCCCATTTTCCCTTCCTAATTTTCCCCTCATTTCCATCATTCCCCTCATTTCCTTTTTTATCACATTTCTATACTTTTTGGTTAAAAGTATAAAATCCTGTATCTAATATTTATTCTATAAATAATTGTAAATAGCTCTTTTCTTGCTTTCCCTTTTTTAATTTTCAATAGAGGTAGCTCCACCTACTAACAGGAGAGGGACTTTATCCCCATTTTTTGACTGGTGTAAGGAATTTATCCCTATGTTATTGACTAAAATTCCACATTTATCCCCCTAAAAAAAATTAGCCAATAATTTTTGGTGACTCTATTAGGAATCTAGGTGCTTTGCACACATGATTTTTAGATATTTCAAGGAACCTCCCCTAGAATGGAGTTTGGTGACTTCATTGAGATATAATACCTAGTTTTTGCATATTTTTGTATTGAACAAATGTCATTGTTCATCCCAACCCTAATATTTCATGTGTCCAATGGGAAAAACATTTTGGGTCATTGTCTTTGGCCTAATATAATGGGTTACCATCAGGCTCAAGGAAGAGATTTATGAAGTTTATGGAAAAAATGGTCAAGATGAAGAGAATAATATCTTATAATTCATAGTGTCCTATATTATCTTAGGATTTATGCATGAGGATGTTGATGCTATAAATTTTGTTGAAACTCTCACTGGACATGTTTTTGAGTGGTTTCGGCACCTAGAAGATGGATGCATTGTGAATCGGGACTCCTTAAAGAACAAGTTCCTAAATAAATTCAAACCAAATGTATATCCATTTTTGTCAAATTTATTCAAAATTCAAAATAAAGATGATGAATGGATGAGAGATTTTATATCTCACTTCAATAAATTATTGATATTAATTCCTCAGGGGGACCAACCAATTATAAACAATCAAATCTATCTTCATTGGTTCTCTACACCTAGAGATCAAATTCATCTTGATAAAGAATAAGATAAAAGACCTATAAGTTATGAAATAACAAGCTATCAAAATTAAAGATGACATGATTCTATTTGGAATGTTTAAAAAATAAACTTCAAAACATGATACAACTACCATTAGTAGTGATGAAGAGGTAAAAACTGATATAATCAAGAGCCTCAACATTTATAAAAGAGATTTTGAAGGCAAATTCTTGATCAAACATGTCAAAACTCTAACAGAGAAAAAGATAAAGTGTTTCCTATCATATATGATTATTTTAGTTTTATAATTGTAGAAGAAGGTGAAAAGTTGGAATAACTAATGATTGACTAGAGAACAAACAAATAATTTGGCTTCCCACTTAACAAGGAAGAGAAAGATTTGTCTATTTTACAAGATTGCTCAAACCTCATGGCCCTAAGATAAAATGAATTGTTTGAATGATAGTTGATTGAATTAAAAAAAAAAGGAGTAATAGTGTAAAATATGATGTTTTAAGTTCTAAAGATGAAGATAATATGGAACTAGTTTTCAACAAAGAATAATATCCCTCTTGTATCAAGATGGAAGACTAAGTGATCAAAAGTAAATATTATCCTAGAACTTATTTTTCATGTTCTAATATGGAAGAGTTTTATAAAGTATTTAAATCTAATGTAATCAAACCTACACATATTGGAAACCATAGTCATGCTAAGGTCAAAATTATTTAAGATGTGAAAGCAAAGCAAAACAAATGGTGCTCGATTTTCATTTAAAGTGAAATAGAAATTATCAAGGTAGAAGAAGTTGATGAAAATGAAAATGATTATTCATTCAATGATGAATTAATTTTTTATATGGGAATAAATTTGGAAAATAATATCAACACTCCATTCATTTTAGAAGATAATCATATTATGGTTCCAACACAAAAATAGATAAATGGCACAATTCTTACTGATTTAAATCTTGTATTTGGTAAATATGCATTCAAATCCACCCAAGAATATATTGGTCAAGTTCATTCCTACTCAATAATGCTCTTACAAGACTATAAAATTCACAATGATTCTATTTTAAGACATGAAGACTTTTCTGATTTGTTCATTTATCATCATCCTTATGTGAACGATGATTGTAAGTTCCTCTTCCCACCTACAGTCACTGTTATTAAATGTATTTGGATCTCATAATTCAAATCCATTTTTTCTATATGTTAATTAATTCTCCCAACCAATTAATGGTTTTGTATGGTCTTTTTTTCCTGCTACTCCATGTAAATAGATTTATTTTCCCTATATTGGCTTGTTTGTTTTTCCTATTTCTATTTTGGTGTGTGTGTTGCTTTTCAATAAATGTAATAACATGTATATTGTTCTTTACTCTCCATGTATTGGTACTTTCACTTGTACATGTTTATAGCTACGACTCCACCAGAAACTATCAATTGGACATCTCTAATCTTATTCTAGTTCTATAGTATAAATCTTCTTCAATTAAATTGAAATGTGATAGAATGGATAGGTTTTCCATGAATATCTTCAAGTGAATAGGTGGTAAACATGCAGAATTTTTAGATAAATATATTTGTCCTAGGAGTGCATATTCATTTTTCATATGATTGAAATAGGTGAATTGGTTGTCAGCTAGTCGAATCAAGACATACAAATGTTTGCTACATAAATATTTTTAGGAATATATGGTAATAATGCACTAGTCATCTAAGATTTTGGAGTTCTCCTACATTCCCTTTAGAAATGTAGTCCCATAGTCAAAGCCAGATGTTGTCATAAAATTTTATATTTCATGAAAAAACCCCCAATTGTGCTCATACAAAAAATTATAAGTGTTTTAAGTATGTATTGAAGGAAATCTAAAAATGCAAATTAAGCTATGAAATATTAAACTAAACTAACTCAACTTAAGATAGAGTTACAAATAAAAGAAACAACACAAAATAATAATTTAGTATAAAAAAGCTTACTCCATTACGATGTGAATTTGATTAGCTCTCTTTGAATTGTGGTTGCTAACTCTTCCACTACAAGGTAAAATGAGAAGCATTTTGATGCAAAAATGCTCTTTGATGGCTTTGATTTGCTTTAGATTTATCTGTGAATTCAATATCACTTCATTGGCATAAGTCAGGATGATGAAAGTGCTTTCATGATTATTTATATATTTTTAGAGAAAATATCAAATGGTGGAGGAATATTTAAAATTTTAAAATTATATAAATAATCTATAGTTGCTAATGAACCTTCATCCATGAGGATGATGACCATTTCAAATAGTTGAGAGAAACATGGAGATGGTTATCTGAGTCACCAAGAATGGGTCAAACTATTTCACAACTCAAGGGATGACTCAAGGATAATTAAGGAAGTTATGAAATTGGTTGGGGTGAGTCAACATGTGAGAGAGATAAATGTGGAAGATGTTGGGTGAGATGTAAAATCTGGAATTAATAATTAAATCTGAATTAAAAGTGTGCACAATTGATTAAATTTGATTTATTCAATTATTTAAATAAATAAGGAGATGTCATGAACTATAATTTGAATTTAAGAATAATAATTAATATGTTTTAGGTGTATTTCAACACTAAATGTAATTTGGGCATCTACAAAAGACATTGACAATAAAAAAAATAGAATGAAACTTCGACTCATAACCTAATAGACAAGGCTTGGGTTAAATAATGAGATCTACTTATCCTTTAACCTTCCAAATCATGAATCATTGATTGGTTTATACAGTAGCATTATGAATTAATATGCATTCAAAGAGAATATTTTAGACAACCCTAATTTAGGAATTTGGAATCACAAGGTTGAGCATGTTGAGGCTATTTCAATAATTTCTCTTTCAGTAAAAGAAGATAAGCATTTTGATTAAATCCTAAGGTATGGAAACATTTTATAAATCATTGCTTACTTTTATGTCATTGAAATATTATTTTCATCATGAAAATCATGCTATAAATGGAGATAGAATCAAGGATATAGCTTTCAGTATAGGGTATGAAGAATATTATTGCATATGAGATATAGGTGATATTTTGAGGGTCAAAGAGGTGAAGTTGTGAAGGATCATTGCTTGTGATTCATAAATCATACCTTAGAACTAAGTTCAACACTTGAATATAATGTTCTATATGATGTTCTAACTAGATAGTCACAACAAGATGCTTGACACTAGATAATGTTGTATCTAGGTTTGCCATCCTTAGATGTATGAAAGAGGATTTAAAAAGGATGAGATTAGAGGAATTCATGAAGTGGTATAAATTTAGTAAAACTCAAGAATAATTACAAAAGAAGTGAAAATTTAAATAAAAATCAAACTTCTCAAAAAGCTACTGATTTTTATCCTAATGTAGAGACCAAACCTGAGAGATGGATTTTGACTATAGATATGTGGTATACTTCATCTTGAACTGCTAAAATTAAGAGGGAGAATTACATATACACTTACAGGCTAGGGAAACTAGCATATCTCCATGTAGGCTAGGGAACTTGACATCTTTCCAAGTAGACCAAGGAACCTACCATGTGTTTGAACATAGGTCAAAACCTATCATGTGTCTGAACATGGGGCAGAACCTGCCATGTGTCTGAACATGGGGTAGAACCTACCATGTGTCTAAATAGGTTCCAATATCCTTCAAGACAACATTTGAATCCAAACTCCATTTTGGATATCATTGGATGCATTAGAAATATAATTTTATGAAAAACATTTTGCATTAAAGAAACATGGTGAAAAAACTTTATCTTTGAGTTCAAAAATAAATGGGGAGAATCATAGTTGTAAAAGCAAGGCAAAATTATAGATGTGTCTAAGTAGGTTCCAATCTCCATTGGGCGATAACTTTAGCATCTAAAATCTGATTTGGATCTTGTTCAATGTGTTTTAAATATAATTTTATGAATAATATTTTACCTTAAGGACACATGGTGCAAAAACTTCATCTTGGACTTCAAAAATAAAGGGGGAGAATCATAGTTACAAAAGCAAAGTGGAATTCCAGATGTGTCCAAGTAGGGTCTAATCTCCCTTAGGCCATAACTTTCACATCTAAACTCTGATTTGGATCTCATTCAATGCATTGGAAATATAATTTGATGAATAAAATTTTACTCAAGGATCCATGGTGAAAAACATTCATATTAAACTTCAAAAATCAAAAGGGAGAATCATAATTGAATAAATAGGGTGAAGTTTGTAGTTTTCAAGTTGTGAAAAAACATCAATGCACTTTTAAAAGTCATGAAAATTGGTCATTGCACTTTTAAAAGTTGTAAAAATTGGTCATTTCACTTCTTTAAGTCAATTTACAAGTTTCAAGTGGTGCAAAAACACTAACGCACTTTTTCAAGTTGTGCAAATTTGTCATTACACTTTTGCAAGTTGTACAAATTTGTCATTACACTTTTACAAGTTGTGAAAATTGCTTAATGTGTTTTTAAAAGTTTTAAAGTTGTGAAAAAAAGTCATTGTAATTTTACAAGTAGTACAAAAACAACAGCACATTTTTTAAATTTGTGCAAATTGATTGATGTGTTTTTTCAAGTTTTAATTTGTGCAAATTAGCTAATGTATTTTTATAAGCCCTTGAAAATGTAAAAAAGGTGGTTATACACCGTAACTATCCATTCCAACCTATAAATACAATTTTGGAACTAATTAGAAAGTGTTCTTGATAGTTACACTTTTACATCAAAATAAATAAAGAGGATATTTAAGAATCAATATAAGGGGATGTACTACAAACTTTGTACTTGAAATATCTTCATGGACAATGTATGTGTGTACATCCATATATATTTAATTTTTTTATTTCTAAATTTTGTTGAGAATATGGTTAATTAGACAAAAAATATGAATTTTTTTGTACAATTTCTTCTTTGAATTTATATTCTTGATTTTTGCAAATCATGTAGCCTTGGTGAGATTGAAAGTAGAATATTATGTCTATTTTCATGGAAAAATACAAGGTTGTTGAATATATTTACTTGTAAAGTTATTTGATCTCCTTGGTGTATGTATATTTTTCATATGCTCATGATATGTCTTTCCCATCTCATTTTCATAAAAAAGGCTTCTTATGGCACTACCTAAAATCTTGGGATATTCTAGTAAGTTTCTATGTTTAACTATCTAGAGTTAACCTTCATCTTTCTAAGGGTTATTTTAGTAGCTTTTGTGTCTAATAGATAAAATCATTACATTATCCCTTCTTAATTTTCCCCTCATTTCCATCATTTCCTTTTCTTGTCACCTTTCCATACTTTTTGGTTAAAAGTACAAAACCCAATATATAACATTTTTGCTATAAATATCTCTTTTCCTATTTTTCCCATTTTGGTTTTCAATAAAGGTAGCTCTACCTGCTAATAGGAGAGGAAATTTGTCCACACATTGTTGATTACATAAGGAATTTATCCCCATGATGTTGACTAAAAGTCCACATTTTTTCCCTTGACAATTTTTTCAGCCAACATATTATTGCTCAAATTTCATATTTATGATTATCTTTAAAAAAAAGTAGAAAAAGGGTCTAGAGGAGAGGAAAATTGTTCTACTGATATTTTAGGGTTTTTATGTTATCCTTTCTATATGATTGCTTGCCCATCTATATTTCACATTGATTTCATAGGATTTTATAGAGTAATCACACATTTATTGTGTTCAGTGCACCACCCTTTAAGTGGACTATTGCTTTATAATGGCCTCTACCCTCTTTATTGCAAACAACATGAAGGATGGTACCCAAATGAGACAATAATTTTGTGATGAAGGTATATGAAGAGGTAATACCTCTAAATATCCCTCTCAACTTGAGGTATGATTAAATTTTGATGTTTTTCATAATGTATGGTATGAGAACAATTTGCTTTTTACTTATTTTAATAGTGAAGTCCCCTCAAATGAGTCCCTCAATGCTTGATTTTGGCACCAGGGGGAACCCTTGAGCATCTATGTCAATAATTTCTAAACCTTACTAAAATTTTCTTCTTGATTTTCTTTAAGGATATTTTTGAGGTCTAAGATCTAATTTTAAATTCAAGTTGTTGGTTCCTTAGGAACACACTTATTATATTTTACAAATGGACCCAAGACTTTAAGCTTACTGACCAGGGTTCCCTCTAGGTATTTTATCAATCCTACCCTCACAATATTTATTTGGTATTTTATCAATTATATTCTACATCCCATAGGGTGAAATATATGCCATTAAGGTACTAAGTTTTATTCTGTACACCATAATAGGTGAGTCTGTGTTAAGGTCAACCTGACCACATATCTAAAGGAATCTATGAAAATTCAAGTCAATAATGAGCATTGTGCACATAAATTGATGTATTTAAAGAACCCCAACACATGTTATCATTACTAATCCATTGATAATAAAATCAAATATTCTCCCCTCATGGGTTGATCAAAACCCTTGGTAGAACCCTCCCAATCTAAGAAGCCCAAGGTGGTGGAAAAAAATTATGGTTGGATGATATCTATAAAAAAGTGTGTTTTTTTAGGCTAAGCATTCCCCCTCTTTTTTACCCCTCCTATTATAAAACCATCTTCATAGGCATGTACTACCATCCCCCCACCCAAATCTCTTAGTTAACCTACGACCCAATAGAGCCATGTTGCACAAGTTTCACATTCTTAGATGAGCTCTTCGCTCATTGGGATGTCCTCTATAAGTGGTTTATTTCTATAAGATGTCATGTAACCCATATCACACTAATGATGAGTCACTCTAAGAGGATAATAGGGCCAAGCACCACTCCATTTCACATAGGGACTTTATTTACCAAACTATCATAATAGATTTACAACTCTTGAAGGATTTGTAAATAGTCAGGGGGAACTCTTTATGGATAATGTTTCCTAATGAATTATCTATCTTGGAATGTTTGAGGTCTCACAAAGTCCTCTCAAAAATTATCTGTGTAAGTTATTTTCCAACACTTTAGATCACTAAATTTTGTTTTTCTACAAAAAGTAAACATTTCAAGATTTCATCTACAAACTACTCTGAAATCCATATTTTGGTTTCCACAAAGTTTTATTCATTACTTATTTTCATAAGGTGTGATATGTCACATCAAGTTATTTATATTCTCTTATATGTTAAGGGATAACCATTTGGAGTACTTAACATTTAAGCTTCCATGATGGCCCTGACAGATTGACTCTATGGCATTATTTGGAAAAAACCTACCCTTTGTCACATGGCTAGTGTGTTGGGATTTAAATATGGTAGAATGTCCTAAAGACAAATTTGGTACCTTATCAATGAGATGGTGCATGGAAGAATGTGAATCCTAATTTTATTTTAAGAACTAATGGGGCCTTGTTGAACCTCTTTTATAGTGATGTTCAATAACTATCACACATTAGTTTGCATGGTCCAACTATTGTACCACCATTAATAGTGTCCTTAAGAGGTTAGATTGTTTTATTATTTTAGATAAAAATATTATATTTTTTGACTATTAATGGCCATCATGTCACCATACATCTTGAAAAAATTATCTTATATCACTATCTAATCACTTATAGAGTGTTATAGAGTAACAGTTAGTATAAAGTATCAAGTAATCGATTCATCCTTCACACTTCCCTCTTGAGTCATGATGATACCATCCACCTAATTTCCAAAATTTGAAAACGTGTGCCTCAGCCACCTTATGTTATAATATATATAGAGTGGTGGAATGAGGCTTTTTGTTGTACCACCACCTTTCTCCACCATTATAGAAAGCATATTTATCATGTTCAAAAATGGGTAGAAGAGGTTGTGCTCAAATAATACCAGATGATTGATTTGATTCTTGATTAGAACCCTATTGATTTATATTTACAAACCTAGGTTGTTTATATCAAACACCAACTCAAAGTGGTGGATCATCATGCAACTAGAGGGGCACAACTTCACACTCTCCTCCATTGGCTCAAAATTGGAGATAAGGCTTCAAAGTAATTATTTAAGATGCTTATAGATAAAAACATATATCAAGATCAAATCAATTCCATCAATTCAACCCATATGAGACTCATTATTATTCCTATCATCTCATCTAATTTTCTTAACCACGATAAATTAGTGTTCAAAGATTAGGAAATAGTTGAGAAGGCTCAAGACCTATAGGAATGCCTTGATTCTGTTCCTTTAAAACTCAAGCCTATAGACTAAATTCATTGTGATTCTCTTGTCTTATTGCATGACCTCTCACAATATCTTCATAATATGAGTAAGAGCAAAGCCTCAAGGATTGATATATTCCTTTGTGAATTTTACAAAGCCACTTGGGATTTTTTTGGGTCCAACTTACTTCAAGTTTACAAAGAGGCTATTCAAAAAAATCACTTGGATATCTTATTAATCAAGGAAATAAAAAATTCATACCTAAATTAGGTAACCTAAAATTCATTATTAGTTGGTTCTTGATCTCTATGTTAAACATCTCCTAGAACATCCTCGATAAAACTTTGTCCAACTATCTCTAACTCATTATACCTACCATTGGCAAGTCTAATCAAACTAGTTTTATCAAAATTATATATATTCTTGAAAACCTTATTATTGTGTGTGAGGGTATGGAATTATTGAGAAATTATCATCATCTAACTATCTTTCTCAAACTTGATCTTGAAAAATATTATGATAGATTGAATGGCCTTTCCTTCTGGCCATGTTATAAGCCCTTAGTTTTGGTCCTTTCCTTATTTTGGTAGCTAAAACTATATTTGTGGATGCCTCATCCTATCTCATTATCAATGGCCTAAAATATGATCGAATTGACCACTTTCACTCCATTCATCAAGGTATTCCTCTTTTCTTGACCCTTTATGTCATGTCTATTGAAGCTCTAGGGATCTAATTGCTCACAGAGCCGAACATGGTCTCATCTAGGGTATTTTTCTCCTCAATTGATCCTCTCAACTCATCAATGGCCATTTTAATATGAAAAATTCCTCAAATCATACAAGAAATAAAATTTGTTGAAGGAAGTTATGTGTTGCTTGGATACTTTTATTTAACTTCAGGGTCTAGCTTATAGTGGAATAAAACACAATGTTTTAGATAAAGTATGATTCCCATTCCCAAGTGGTCAATATAATATAATTGGAAGTGGATTCATAGATAGGATAAATTAAAATTTATATGAATCCATTTTAACTTTGATATCTCCCATGCAAATCTATGGAAGTTTGGTGTTAATACAGTGGAGAAAAAAGTAGAGTACTAGGTCACCAAACCATTCTATTGCATGGAAGTTCTCAGTGTGCACCAAAATGGTAGTTAATACTCATCTCTATTATTTCTCTTATTTGGCCCCTTATAGATCATCCTATGATAAATTGGCTAAAATTATCATAGATTTTATCTGGTCTAATGCCAAACAAAGGTGAGGTTTCCACAGATACACCTAGGACATCTATTCTTTGCCTCGTGATAAAGGAGATATAGGAATCATTGACATCTACTGCTAGAGCATTATTATGTGTGCTAAATGGGTGGTAAAATCCATTTAAATTAATAGATCCTATAAAAAAAATTACATCATTTCATATCATTTGGATATCTGTATGGTGAACCCAATTAGAAGAACAGAAGATTCCATACTCTCCTTATTGCATCTACTCTGATTAAAATTAGAGGCTTGTTTATAGATAAAAGCATATAGAAAGCATATGAGGTTGTTATTACTTATATAAATTGGGTTGATGATGGATTTTGTATTTTTATTTCATTTAATTACCACAATCTCTAGTGGTCTCCCATCATGACCAATACTAATCTTTTATTGGCAGAATTTCTTGGTGTAAAAACATTGAGGATGTTTGAAAAAGGGATTCATACTATAAATTATTTGGTTTCTACTTGTGATTAGGATACCTAGACTATGATAAAAGTGTTAATTAATCTAAATAATTTTGACTTACCAAATATTCTACACATTCAAGAGCTAATTTTAGATGTAATGTTCCACAAGTTGGGTCTTCACTCTCCACGTGTGTGGTGGAAGGATTGGAGATGTAATTTTGATACCCACTTCAATAATTATTCTCCAAACATCCTTTATTAGGTGATGATCCCTTTCTCTTTAGTATTTGGTAAGCTCAATAGGAATTGGAACCTTAATTCCTTACCTAGACATTGGATTTCCCATCTTGATGGACTTTAGAAATTAAACCTTGAACCCATACTATCTCACTTTTTCTAGTGCCTAGTTTATCAATGCCTTCCACTTGGGGAACACCTTTATCACATAAGGATTCATCCACCCTTGTGATTGATATAAACATCCCAATTCCTCCACCCCAGTGTCATTATTCTCATTATAATTGTTATATCCCAAATTTTCACCCTAGAGGAGTAAATCAAACATTATCAAATTTGGGATAACATGGAACTATCTCTAAATATAGGCAGATTTCTATAAGAGATAGATCTCTAGATTATGGGCTAGTTCCCTTGATCTATCTGTTTAGGTTCTCAACTACACTAGTTGAATCACTTATTAGGGTGAAAAGAGAGGAATTAACATGAAATTTACCTATGCTAATGGAGGTGATACACCAAGGATATCTCCATAAACATATTTGAACTTGCACTATAAATGCAAATTAATAAAATTGATCTCAACTCAAGGTTATTCTATCAAAAGTGTTTCTACATGAAGGCAGATTACCATGCATTTTTAAAGGTGGATGAATAGAAGTTCTGATATTAGGCATTACTAATCTTCTTTATACTTAAAATACACTTAATAATCACTTGCACTTCATGAGACCCGTCAGAAGAAATATTACTTACATAATACATGAAAGAGCAGAATGGAAACAAGGAGAAAAAATCATCACTTGTCATCCAAGTAGACTACTTGACATACTTAGGCAAGAATTTTAGAGACTAAACTAGCTATTAACTTTATTCAAAGGTAAAATAAGATGTCAAACTAGCAAGGCTTCACCATACCAATTATGGATCCCTTAAAATACTTCAATATAAGAAGCAAAAGGAGAAGAGAGAGAAAGAGTGGCATTGGAGTCTTAAAATTCCAAGTGTCAAGTCTTGAAGACCAATTACAATGCAAGAGAAGGAGATATAAAATAGATCATGAGGTTCTCTTGGAAAAGTGTCCATCTAAAATATAACATCCTCCTGGAGTTGATGTAGGGATACTTCATTGTCATTCTGGAAACTACTCTTCTTGATGAGGAGTCCACTAGCTATTTAGAACTAACTTATAGGTCATTAAAACATATACACTGACTTAATAAGGTAGATATATGATTGGTGTAGTTCATTATGTACCCCTCCAACTAATAATCTTCTCTTTGCCACTTGTTATTTACATCCTTGCAGTAAATCACTAGTCATCTAAGCCTAAACTCTCAAACTTGCCACTAGGGTGACTTGCACATACTCAATAGATTTCATTTTAGAGATGTGAGCCACATCTTCAAAACTTATTTATCCTCTAGTCTATCATGTTGACCTCAAGAAGACTCAAAACCATACTTCTCATATTCAACTTGGAAGTTACCTTACTTCTTACTATTCTATCCAAGACTATCTATAACAATCAACTTAGTAGAGGAGTCTCCATACATGACTAAGGTGAGAATGGGGTTTGAGGATTTAGAATGCATCTCTGCACACCTTTCACCATCGCTTTCACCCATTTATTCCTTTATGCACCTTCAAATCACCTCAAATCTTGTAGAAAACATAGAAATTGACCCATTCATCCAAGTGAAGGTAAAAAATAATTGAGTGGTAGGGAGCCTAAGAGAGTGCCAAGTAGATCCAAATAAATTTTTAGGTGAATAGACCCCTTATGGATGCATTAATCTTCATCTCTTTCTCATTGGGATCCAATGAGGGTTTTACGAGGGTTTAAGGTAGTTTAGGTTCTTAGCAATGGTTCATAAAGGTTAGGCCCTTAATATTTGACCCAATGCCACTTATTTTAATTAAATTACCTCCCTCAACTATCCCTAAGTCCTTAAGACCCCATGCATATAATCTGTATAGGTCGGAGTGAAAGAAGTTGTCTCTTAGGTAGTTATGCATTCTAGACACCCCTAAGACAAACTAAGGACAAAATGTCAAATCTGAGTTGTCTTATACAAATTAATGATCCTCATAAACCATCCATTATCCCATGAAATCCCTCACATTTCTTGGTAATATCATTTGATCGTAGGAATGAAGTTAGAATCACGAGGTTCATGCCTAATTCTAGGCCTCATAGGCATAGACTAGGTTTTTTGAGTATGTGACCACCTATAAGTGGTCACAGTGACTTTAGGACATTCCCAACACTTATTCAACTCCAATTCAATCATACACATCATCTCATAGTGCTTTAGGTCTTTACCATTCATCATTTTACCATCAATGCACTAGGTCTATAACTTGTATTACTTATGGGGTGTCTAAGGTCAATTGGTCTAATGGCAATACTGGCTATGTACCTACCTTCACATGAGATTCACTAAGTATTAGGATGCTTATTTGAGTTCTTGACTCACATTTTATGAGATATGTGTATACTTTCTTGGGCTTGAGCTATCCACTTCATCATTCAAACAGACATCTCACATACCAGCCATACACAGGCATGTGTATACATTCCTAGATTCAATGGGGCTTACGAACCTTTGCTCAACCTTACTCTATTCATCATTTCCTCTAATAATCACATGGAAGTGTCATAATATCACTCTTATAGTGATTTTTACATGGTCATATCCATCTTATACCTTTGCCTACCAACCAAACCTACATCTTTCATTAGTTTAAGGCTAGTTTATCTCCTAAGTCAAACTGTCGGTGCTCATTAGGGAAGTCAAGAGATTTATTAGGTTATGATACATGTTTGAACATTGTGTTTAACACTTTTAGTTTATCTTGAGGTCATTAGGACCATCCCACACCTAAATGGACTCATTTCTCCCTTGATTCCATGCAATTATCCCTTTACCATCAATGCACTGTAGGTGTTACTTATAATGTTTCAGGTTCATTTTTGCTTCTTGACCCTATATTTCTCTAAGTACTTCCATTAGGAACTTGAATGGGTTGAAAACCCATTCAAACATCATTCTCTCTTGACCCAGTAACTTCCTTTGTTAAAATATTACCTCTATTCCCAGGTTGTAAGAATGAAGTTATTAGGCTTACCTAGACCTCATAGACTTTCACTATGAGATGAAAAGTGTGGAGTAGGATCCCTTTTTAGAGAAAATAAGGTAAACCTTCCCATTCTATAAATTTATTCAAATCTATGATCATGGATCTTGGGTGTTTAATATTTAGCCCCATATTGGACTGTTACCCTTGAGATCTCTTCAATACAAACCTTCAATGGAGAATATGACCAACCATGCTCTAAGAGGTTGAATTGAAACCACTCATAGAAGGATAAACTCTATAACTATAAAAACATTATTCTCAGCTTTCATTGGTGTTCACTTCTAACACAAAGGGATGATTCTACCTATCTTTCATAGCCACACATTCGAAACTAGGTTGAATTCAACATGACATGGTAAGTCTATGTGCATTACTTAGTTCACATAGACCAATCTCCAAAGTGCAACCAGATGAGAAAATCAAGCCATTGGGATTGCATAGGTAGTTTGGAGGTATCAATAATCTTAATGAATTTTCATAAATCAGATGCCACCAATCATGAAATTATGACAATAAAATACAAGCTCATCGAGACTCGTAACATCCTCGAAGTGCACTCATTCCAACTTCACTTCTACATTCCATACCAAATTTAAATTGTTAACCCTTTTTTAGTTATCCAAGTAATGATAGGAGAAAGGAGAATTTTTTCATCAATTTTAGATTTTTTAAAACCACCTAATATTTAAAATGACCTATGGGTATACCAAAACACCTTCCTAAAGCATTCACACCTACAGATGAGTCACCCCAATCCGTACAAACATTTGAAACTAACTTTTTATAGGTGATCTTCTTCTATTTTATGTTAAACTTACAATATTTCAATTTGAAATCCTTCGTTGATCCTTCTCTAACATTAAATACATTATATCACTTCTCAAAATGTTTGTCCTTTTGATAAAATCATACAATTCCATAAAATGACCAATAAGATGGCATAAAAGGACATTAAGAAAAATGGACAAATATGGCAAAGGCTTAAACATGTTGTATGACCCTCAAGGTATGACTTGACCTCATTTAGGACCATGGTGACCATTTTCAAACCTAGAAGACTTTATGGAAAATTTTAACATGCAAGGGTTGACCCAATTTGACCTGGGGTAAAATTTTGGTTAACATTTTGGCAATTTCTAGGGGTAGTATGCTTGTTATACTAAGGACTAGTTGCCTAGTCATTCCATTAGGAATGGAGTTACTCATATGTTACAATTAACATAGATATTCATTTAAAATTATTCAAAACTCACACCACCACACAATAATAACCAAACACATAAAATAATGACTAGACACACATGTGTTATCTAAACACTTAGGAAAAACACACCTATCCTAATATATATAAGATGTCAAAAAACTTGAGGTGAAGGACAATTTATTTTTTGTTTCAACCAGGGTCAAAGACAATCTTTCTAGAATAATTGTTGCTCCATGAAAACAAACCATCATATGATGAATCTTTTTCAATGAAAACTTACTTATGAAGATAATCAAATGACTTACCATTTTTTGAGCTTCTACTTACTGCAAGCGTATCACTTGAAACTCTCATGAACACTCCATTTATCTATCTTAGAGGTTATTTTGACTTTTTAGCTTGTTTTATCTTTATCATGCCCACTTGGCACTATTTAATCTGATCATTGGGAGTCATGAAACCCTTCCCAACTTCAAATGTATTTGAATCATGATATGTTTGTTATTGGGAGTCATCAAGGTTATCTTCTGGTTTACTAAACACTTCATAGTTTACCAAAGTTGTTTTCTACTTAGTAGACACCCCATGCTCTTATTTGGGCTCATTAGGTATATGATTGACCTCATCATTAGGTATATATTCCTTTTTAAGAGTTGAAGACCTACTTACCTCTTCAAACTTCTACACTATGACATTGAATTGTAGCCACATATCATCTACCTTCTCTTGAGGTTCATGTTCATGAATGTTTTCTTCTTTGGCAAGTAGAACTAAATGCTCAGTAGGAATATCATATTCTATTACATCTAGAATATTAACATCATCATCCATGTGCAAAAGTTAGTTGCCCCATGTAGCCTATCTTAGAGTGTCATCATAATTTGCCTCAAGAGACCCATCACATTCTTCATGGAGGATATATATACCCAGACCTATTTCTTCCATATGCTCATATAGATAAAATCCATACTGATCAACTCCCAATTCATCAAGGTATAAGTCAACTATGTCATCAAGAGGCATTACATGTTATTGATTACTAAGATGATCTTTTTCATCACTGATATTGTAATTCATATTTTATTTATAAGGCACATATGGATCTACATGAAATTTAGATTTGATTGATACTTTAGCACCATACCTACTCTTAAGTGCCATATAAGACCAATTTGAAGTCAAGTATCTTCCAATATCAGTAGTAAAATATCTTGACAAGTAAAGGGCAAAGTGAATTGGTACATCCACAACCACAACATATTGAGAAATAGTAAAAGTAGGACAAGCATGACTAACAAGTTGCAAACCTTTGATTATGCCAATTGTCTTGGTAGTTAACCCATCCAGTTTTAACACTCCCTTGGAATGAGGCTCATACTTCAAATTTGATTTATTAGCTAATTTCTTAGGTATGATTAAATTAATTGATCCACTATCAATCAAACAATTTTGAACCAAATGATCTCCAATGATGATAAAGAGATAAAATGGAGGAGGTTTATCTACTTTCTCAATTTTGTTTGATTGTCCCTCACTATGCTTCAATGTGTTTGTCAAGACTGCCCCTTTCCCACTAGGTTTTTTGGTTTCCATGTTAAGTTTGGACAAATCTTCTTGGAGTAGGTCTACTTGTCTAGGTATTTCTAATGTATCCCACATTGATATACTTACAAGATCCTTATTCATCTACTCTACAATGTTAGTGAAAGAGCCACTAAACTTAACTTGTCCACTAATAGAAATAGTGTTGCCTATAACCTAAAAATGATAAGGTGTGAAAGATCTCTTCGTATTATAAATTCTTTGATCTACCTATGCATTTGGGATTGCATTAGACATACCTAATCCTTGGATTGTTTGAAAGCTCATTGATGGACCATTACTAGCCCCTTGAATCTCTTCAATTTCCTTTCTATTTGACCTTGTGTTTGTAGTTATAGGACTTGAGTCTTTGCTTGATTTTCCTTAAAATTTCACAAAACATGAGTCTTCTTGATACCAATTGACAAAATTAGGATCCACTTGACCATTCTCTCAATTATTCTCTCCTCCACTAAGTACATCAGCTTGAGTCATGGCTAGCATTGTTCCCAAATGTGTCGTTAAAGCTTGATTGAAGGACTCATTTGCATTGGTAGATGGATCATGAGGTTTATCCCATGGAGGCTAACCCTCATGCTCTTGAGAAATTTTGTTTTGATTAGGCAATGCTTTTGAGGTGGAGAGAACATTGGTATTATAACCATTATATGATTTTGCTTGAAGTAGTTCCCTTTGACCTTGAAGATGACCTTAAAAGGGTGGTTTATTACCTTGATAGTTTGGATAGGACTGATTATGTTGATAGAGGCTTTGGAAAGGTCTCCATTTTTGTTTTTGTATTATTTTATTGAGACCTAAATTTTCTTGCTCAAGATCCTTCACTCTTTCTGCCTCATTAGATTTACTTGATTGACTAGGGGTAGCTTGTTTATGTTTTGGTGTAAGGATGGGAGAAAAAGTAGGTGTAGAGGTTTGTAAATTAGGGAATAGGGGTATATGGGGTCTTGGATAAATATTTCTAGCCTGAATCAAATAGTTCTCATCCCTAATAACCACTTCATAGTCATTAGGCAATATATCCCCTCCCATAGATTATACCATCATAGAAATATCATTTTCAAAAGTCTTAAGATAATATAGGAAACCATGATGTGTAGTTGGTATTACCAAGATTGGGATCCTATCCCATGTCCTATGAAACCTTATGTTGAAATCTTGAATAGATTATTTATCTGCTCTCTTTAAATTGATCAGTTCTTTAGTCAATGACAAGTTGTCACTCTTGTCCTCAAACCTTTTCCACAAAGCATCAACTAATTCATCCCATGTAGGGATAGAATCAGGAGCCAAAGTACCATACCAATAAAGATATTTCCCTTTGAAATAAATATCCAACAACCTAATGGATATATTCTCCTCAATGATATGATGTATATTTTAGAAGTTGGCAGTGTTTCTAATGTGTTCAATAGGAGTAATGGTAGTCTCGCTTGTGTATGAAGGGACACTTTTGAGGGCTGATATGAGAATGTCATCATAATCAACAAGTCTTAGAGGAATATATCTATTTAAATAAACAAAATTTAGGTTCCTTTCCATGATAGCTTTAGGATTTTTCAAGATTGGGCCAATCAAAAGCCTTCTTATAGGTCTATGAACAAGGTAGGATCTCTTTGGGTAAGAATGAGTGCTAACAAATCTATTTGATTTGACTGAATAATAAGGAATATCTTAGAAATAAAAATGAATGTATTTAGTATAATATCGTATGCTTACCTTAGGAATGAAATAATGCACTAGTATGAAACCAAGTGTCAATTTTTGGAGTCGTCAGATATTGCAAGAAGTAGACTATTATAGCCTCTTTGTTGTCAAGACTAGCATCTACCTTGAACAACTTTCTTGGACCACATGTCCCATTGAGAATTCTATAACTATTTTATTCCAAATTTTCACCCTATATAAGTCAATTGAACCTTCTCATATTTGGGATAACATGGAACTATATCTAAATATAGGAAAATTTCTACAAGAGATACATCTCTAGATTATGGGCTAGTTCCCTTGATCTATCTGTTTAGGTTCTCAACTACACTAGTCTAACCACTTATTAGGGTGAAAAGGGAGGAATAAAAATGAAATTAACCTATACTAATGGAGGTGATACATCAAGGATATCTCCATAAACATACTTGAACTTGTAGTATGAAGGTAGATTACTAAAACTAATCTCAACTCAAGGTTCTTTTAGAAAATGTGTTAATACATGAAGGTAGATTTCCATGCATTTATAAATGTGGATGAATATAAGGTCTTATATTAGGCACTAATAATCATATTTACACTTCAAATACACCTAAAAATCACTTAAACTTCATGAGACCTATTAGAATAAATATTACTTATATAATACATGCAAGAGCAGAATAGAAGCCTCATCACTTGTCATCCAAGTAGACTACTTCACATACTTAGGCAAGAATTAAACTTCGTGAGACCTATTAGAATAACTATTACTTATACAATACATGCAAGAGCAGAATAGAAGCCTCATCACTTGTCATCCAAGTAGACTACTTCACATACTTAGGCAAGAATTTCAAATACTAAATTATCCTAGTAACTTTATTAAAAGGTAAAAAAAAAATTCAAATTAGTAGGGCTTTGTCATACCAATTATGGATCCTTTATAATGCCAAAATGGATTCAATGTATAGAGAAATAAGAGAAGAGAGAGAAAGAATGATGTTGGAGAGTTACAATTCCAAGTGTCAAGTCTTGAAGATCAGTTACAATTCAAGATAAGGATTTATCCAATAGATCATGAGGTTATCTTGGATAAGTGTTCATATGAAATATAACATCCTCCTAAAGTTGCCATAGGGATACTTCATTGTCCTTATTAAAACTACTCTTACTAATGAGGATTCCACTAACTATTTAGAACTACCTTGTAGGTCATTGCCACATATGCATTGACTTGGTAATGTGAAAACATGATTGGTCTAGGTCATTATGCACCCCTCCAACAGATAATATTCTCTTTTCCACTTGTTATTTACTTCCTTGTAGTAACTCACTATCCCTCTAGGCCTAAACTCTCACACTTGTTACTGGGGTGACTTATACATACTCAAGAGAGTTCATTTCATAGATGTGAGACAAATTTTTAGACCTTTTTCCTGTGGTCTATCGTGAACACCTCAAGAAGACTCAAAACCATCCTTCTCATATTCAACTCAGTAATTACCTTGCCTATTACTATTCTATCCAAGATAGCCTACAAAAAATAGCTTATTAGAGGAGTATACATACATGACTAAGGTTATAATGGGGTATGAGGAGTTATAATGCATCTCCACGCACATTCCACCATGGATTTCACCCATCTATTCCTTTCTACACCTTCAAATCACCTTGACTATTATAAAAAACACAAAATTTGACCCATCTATACAAGTGATGGTATATAATAATTGAGTGGTGGGGAGCCTAAGAGAGTGAAAAGTAGATCCAAATCATTTTCTAGACCAATTGACCCTTTCTATATGCATTTCTCTTCATCTCTTTCTCATCGAGCTCCAATGAGGGTTTTAGGTGGGGTTTAGGTAGTTTAGGTTCTTAGCAATGGTTCATAAAGGTTAAGCCCCTAAACTTTGAAACAATGCCATGTATTTAAATAATGTGACCTCCCTCAACTCTCCCTAATTTATCAAGACCCCATGTATCTCATCCATATAGGTGGGAATGAAAAACATTGTCTCTCAGGTAGCTAGTTATGCATTTTGGACACCCCCTAAGATAAATTGAGGACAAAATGGCCAATTTGAGTTGTCCTCTAAAAACTAATGAGTCTCATGAACCCTCTATTATCCCATTAAATCTCTCACATTTATTTGGAATATCACATGATCATAGGATTGAAGTTATAAGCTTGAGGTTCATGCCTAGTTCTAGGCCTCATAGGCATAGACTAGGTTTTCTAAGTATGTGACCACCTATGAGTGGTCAAAATGACTATAGGACATAATAAACACTTATTAAACTCCAATAAAATCCTACACATCATACCATAGTGCCTTAAGACTCTATTATTGATCCTTTTACCACCAATGCACTAGGTTTATAAGTTGCATTGCTTGTGGGGTGTCTCAAGTTAATTAGTCTAATGGTAGTATTGATTGTGTACCTACCTCCACATGAGATTAATTGAGTATTAGGATGCTTATTTGATTTATTGAATCACTTTTTAGGATATCTATGTATAATTTATTGGGCTTGAGGTAGCCACTTCATCATTCAAATAAACATCTCACATATTAACCATACGCAGGCATATGTGTGCATTCCTAGATTCAATGGGGCTTAAGAACCTTTGTCAAACCTTCATCTATTCATCCTTACCTCTGAAAATCACGTGTAAGTGTGATATTATCACTCTAAGAGTGATTTATACATGGTCATCTCCATATTATACTTCTACCTACCAACCAAACCTGCATCTTTCATTAGTTTAAGGCTAATTTGTCTCTAAGTCAAACTGCAAGTGCTCATTATTGACTGCAAGAGATTTTTGTAGGTGATTATACATGTTTGAAAAATGTGTTTAACACTTTTTTTTTCTCTTGAGGTCACTAGGACCATCTCACACTTGAATTGACTCATTTCTACCTTGAGATCGTGTAATTATCCCTTTACCATCAATGCACTATAGGTGTTACTATTGGAACTCCTTATGGTAAGTGAAGGTGCATTTTAATTCCTCATTCATTTAATTAGAGGTTCATTTCTTTTTTATATTATTAATTTAATGTTTTTTTGAATTCATAATACTTTTTCCCTAAGTTTTCATGTGTATATTCTTCGCATGCCTGGTGGGAATTTACTCATACTCTTTGTCTTAAATTGCTTACTAGGAAGTATTTGCTTAGTTAGTCATAATTTAGAGTATAGTTAGGGTCAAATTTTGGTCATATTTTCTAATTTTTAACTTTAAAATATTTTTTATGTAGAATAGCATCTCCACCATGTATAACGGTGTTTCCATCCTATGGAATAATGTCTACTTAGGATAGGTTAGTGTTTATGTTTTACCAGTTTATCTATTTATTTTTAGCATTTGTATAGATGCCACAGTGTTTGTGTTATGTATAATAGTGTCTACACATTGTAAATCAACATTTGTGTCTAGTAATTCTATTGTATTTATTCTTAGCATTTGTATAAATGTTGTGGTGTCTACATCCTTGTCAATAGCACATGTGTATAAATTTTTTGCATGTGTCTGATTGTTTAGCATTTGTGTTCTATATGTGGCATATATTTTCTAAATATTTAACATCTACATCTAATTTTTTAGTGTTTGTGTCTAACTTTTTAACATAGGTATTCTATGGCATATCTTTTACATTTGTGGTATTTATGTACTACAGAGTGGAATCTTTGTACTATGGAGTGGCATATGTATCTTCTTAGGCTTGTTTTTCAAGTTTGATCATCCCTAATCCTTATTTTTTGATGTGAAGGTTTGGAATTTGTAGTTTTTTGTACTCCTAACTCTCTTGTAGCATAAAGTGTGTTAAATACCCAAATCAACTCAAACTACTAGTGATATTCTTGTAGGTTCACTTTTTAAAGGCTTATAATCCAAACAACACACATCTAATCATTTAAACATAAATAATCAATTTGTTTCATATATATTTTTTCATCTTGCTTATATGTGTGTTTAGATTACTATGACATATACTCTTCACTCATGTCATAAGATGAACTTAGGAATTAGAAATGACCTAGGTAATTTGTGTCTCCTAGGAATGAACTGCATATGTTATTTCCTCGTGCCACAAGGTGATCTTAGAAACCAAAAATAGTTTTTAACTAATTTTTTTTATTTTTTATGGTCTTACAACTTGGATTTCATCACCAAGAATTAATACACATCCCATGTTTGAGAGGGATATACATATTAAGGAGGATTTGCCATTATTGGATAAGTGATTGCTTTTTTTACTAGCACCATAAAATGAGGTGGTTTCATCCACCAATACCAAAGCCCCAAAAAACACCCTTATGTGGATTCATACCTCATGGTCTGAAAGATATATATAGGACTCCCCTAAATAGCCAATCTAACCTAGCATAGGATTCTTATAGCCATAGATGGGTAGTGGTGCCAAGAATACAATATTCCCCAAGATCACCCACAACATACTTTTCTAGGTATTATCTATGGGCCACTATCTATTTGAAATCTCACTTGACTAGCATAGGTTGTGCTTGCATGCATGTTTTGGTTGCATCCCTTTCATGAACAACCTATCTGTTTTCATGGTTTTTGAAATTTTAAAAATTATCAAAAATTGAATTAATTTTTGGCTAATTTTGGTTTGGGTTTAAAAATTTTAAAATTTAAAAATTGGAAATTACTAAATTAAATTTTAATTAATTAGTTAATTTAAGCAAAACATCTTATTTTCCAAACTGTGCAAATGCCCTTTGAAATTCTTATGCCATATAAAAAATGTTTTAACTTCTCCCACAATTGTGCAAAATTCTCATTAACTCTTTTCAAGATGTGCAAGAGCTTTGTATTTTTCCCTGAATTGCAATGAATTTCCTAAACACTTTTCCAAGTCGTGCAATTTTATATTTCCACCTTTGCATGCAAGTGCAATTGTAAAATCAAAAAATAATAAATTTAATTGAAATAATTTTTAATAATTTTAATTGAAATAATTTTCAATTATTTTAATTGAAATAATTTTTAATTATTTTAATATAAAATATATAATTCACTTTTTGATTCCCAATGCCATGCAATTATCGTGAATACTTCCCAGGTCATGCAAATGAGTCTTAACACTTCCCTAAAACATGTACTTTAAAATCTTCCCTTCCACTTCCATGTACATAAGCTTTATTTTTTCTTGGCCATGTAATTTGATTTTTATTTTCCCCAAACCATGCACATGTCATAAATATTTCCCTGTGTTGTAGTAAAATAAAACTTCTTCTCTTCGAAAGATTTTGAATCCATTTCACACCATTTAAGCGTGTAAAATCTCCAAATGATTTCACATATACTTATTCAGCACTAGATCAAGGATAATTTGCTATGATTTTTACAAGAGGGAAATTATACGGCATTTTTGGAATTGGAAGAGGGTACAAAGTGGAAGATAAAAAGAAAGAAGCAAAATTTAATTTGTTCTTACTACAAGATAAATTTGTATAATGCCAAAGGAGAGATAGGATTTTAGTTTAATTTAATTCTTTATATCCACAAAGAAAGAGTTGTATGGTCATACGGTCTAAGGAGAACAAGTAGGTTATAAAAAAAAGGAATAAATTAAACTTTTTTTATTTTTCCCTACCAATAAAAGATCGTACAACACCATAGTAGATGGGGAGGTAGAAAGCAAACAAGATAAACATAATCAAATTTATTTTTACTTGTAGGGAAGTCGTACAACCCAAGAAAAGGAGTGCAGATTTAAAAAATTAAAAAAGAAAGGAGAAAAAAATTATTATTGTTTGTTTCTCACCATCAATTGAAGTCATATAGCCATGTCATAGAGAAAAAGATAAATAAAAGGGGAAAATAAATAATTAAAATTTATTTTATTGCATGTTTTAATTGTATAGCACTCTAGGGGAAGTGAAATTCATAAATGAACAAGTCAAGAAGCATGTAAATTTTTTGAAATCAATTTGATTTCTTCTTTCATGAAAGAAGTTGTGCATTGTAATAAAATTTCTCCTTTCCATATGGATGAGGAAAGATAATTGAACAAGTGGTGAAATTTGTCAGATGAAATTAAATAAGCACTAAAGCAAATTCATAGCCAAATTAGTGTTGAATTATTCTCTAAGGCATTTTGTCAAATGTTTCTCATGCTTTTTTATTAATGTGTTACGACCTCGTAAAAGGGTAACATCAGAATGAGGCAAATTTACACAGGGGAATATGTGAATATAATTTTTAGGTGCAATTAAACAACTTATTTTGTTTTAAATTATTTTATTTTATCAAAACTTATAAATAATTTTTTATTATGTGAATACCTCCTAAATATCAATTTTCCTACAAAATTAATGTCTTCGTCCACTACTCTAAAAGTTCCAACTCAAAACATAGACAAATCAAGTATGAAGTCCTAGTTTTAGGAAGTAATGTCTCTTTCACCATTGGAATCCAAGGTGGAGAATATTTTAGATACCAATCCAAGTCATATTGGCTTAGATGAATTTTAGGAGAGAATGAATGCAGTACCCAAAACTGACTTCGGTCAAAGTATTTTTTATAGTGGACTGGAACAAGATGTAGCCTTTCCAATTTTAGTGCAATCTCTTAAATTTATTTTAGTCATGGTGGAACACTATAATTGAGAAATAAGGGAAGTGAGATATTCATAGGGTGAATTGGTGGCAAGCTTAGCTATGAATCACATAGATAGTATGTTTTATCTTCCAAATATAGAGTATTTTATGAATTTAACTCCTAATTCCTCTAAAACAAAATGGGATAATAATGTCTCATGTTCTAAAAAAATCAATAATTAATGGTTGATCAAACCAGTGCACTCTTCTACATGACTCTCAAAAAAAAATTCATGATCTGACTTCAAGAATGAGATAAATGATATAATAACACTATTGCAAAAAATAGTGGAGATCCTGACAGTTAAAAATTTTCATACATGGATGTAAAGGTTCATTTATATCATTCACAAGAATAGGCAATATTTCAATTGGGGACAACTAATCAGTGATGCAATCCATAAATAGATAATATAAATAAGGGTCACATCAAACTTTTATATGGCCTCCTATCTTGTCTACATTGTTTCTAGTTGGAGATATTTTCATGGATTGCATACGGTAGGTGACTTTGGAAAAATAAAAGTATATGATTTTTATCCCCAACTTGAATTAAAAGAATAACTCAACACTTCAAGACAGTAAATGATTATTTCCTTCAATTTATCATTTAGTTGTTTGAGAAATAATTTTTCAACACAAGGATATTAGTGGCAACTACCATAGAAATAGCGAGATAAGGGACTTGGGTCACATAATTCTCAACTTTTAATTATTTGAGGATTAGTGGATATGAAATTGATCCATACATGCTTCTACAATATGTGAGTGATAAGTGGGCATTAATGGAGATAATGAGACAAATTTTTGAAACACAAAATTTTTTGACAAGTAGACACAAATTAGGGGTCAAATTTCCAATTTCTATTGGTAGGTAGACTTGTCCATCATTAATGAAAGAAAAAATAGTGGAATAATATTTGTCCCATTGTAATCTCAAAACTTTTGCAAGTAGGTTTGTATTTTATATAAGGGGTTTACTTGAATAATATTGGGCCTTCATTTCAACATCTCTCACACTTTGAAGATTACTGGATGAATTATGATGATGAAAACATGGTCAAAATTAGGGACTATTCATGGTTTATCATGAAACAGATAATCAAATTTGTCATAACAAAAATGACAAAGTAATGGTAGATGATGAAGTCATGTTAGATCCCAATTTTGAAAAGGAGGGAATTGCAACAAAACCACCCCATAGTTCATTGGGATAAAAAATAATCTACTTCTCTCAGAAGTGTAACAAGGTCAGTGCTTGAAAGGACTCTCAAGTGGTTAAGGAGTAAGGAATTGATGTTGGGAATATTAATTTCCCTACACCTTCAAGGGAAGATAATTTGGTAGTTTCTATAAATAATAACATGTTGAAACAAATAAATCATATGAAGTAGGTCCAAGTAGAAAACTCCTAGTGAAAGAAGAATAACAAGAACTAGAAAATCTCCAAAAGGATATTCCACCGTGAAGGGTTCTAAATCTCAAGATAAAAAGGTTAAGTGAAAATCTCTCTTCTTCTCCTATCCCTTAATTTCCCAAGAAGTTCCTATTAATATTTTCTCATAGTCTCAAGAGCTTATATAAAATACAATTCAGCAATTGCATGCTTCTAATGACCTATTTCTCCCTATATCATCTATTTCCCCACTACAAGAAGTCACTCTTATTTCTTCTTCTTCTCTCAAATCCTAGAATGCATGTTATTTCCTCTCCAAAAACTCTAATTGATGCAATTAACAAATAAAAACAAGTGTATTTTCCGTGTCACAGTTGAAATAGCACCTTCTTCTACCCTAGCAATGTTGGCCCCATAAATCTCAACTTTTGTCTTACCTCCTTATTTAATCACAACAACATTAGATTGGTTGTCTAGAATGATAAATAAAAGAATAAAAATTGTTGAATCTAAGGAGATTGATTTTGGTACTCTGACAATTCCAATTCATTTTTTAAAATGATCAATAAAAGTAAGAATTATCTAACGTATGGTAACATATGAAAGAGGATAAAAATATGCAGAGGTAGCACTTTCTATAGTTGAGAAAGATAAATCATAGATCAAAGTTGGGGACTATTAGGTATCAAGAATTCATTTGGGGAAATCTACTAGAGAAAGGATGAAGGAAGATATGCAACTGGTAATTGGCACTATTTTGAGAAAATGAAGAAAGATGAATCAACAAAAGATGAATTTAAAGAAAAAGTGGAGCAACTAAATTCAGTAATATAGAGGTTGATTAGACCAATTCAGCCAACAATTATTTAGTCAAGTCTTCATGTTGAAACATTGGAGAAATTAAAAGAAATAGGCCAAATGGGTAAAGCATTAAAATATTGGATTGAGAAGATTATTGATCAAGGAGTTTCAATAATTATTGCTATATTGATAATAGTTTTTGGAATCCAGTTAGAAAGTGAATAGGTAACAAAAAAGGAAAGTTGGTATATGGAGGAAATAAAGAATTGAGAAGAGTTCATCCCTAAATTAATTAAATTCTCAAAATTTCCCTCTCATAATCTTATTGATGAAGGAATCATCAAAAAATAAGTTATTTATTAGATTAAGTTCATTTGGGCCACAAAATTTAGAATCCAATCACTTTAAGAAGGTGTTAAAAATTTAAACAATGCAAGGTCACTCAGGAGTGACATAATGATAAAAATTGATGCAAAAGTCAAAAATTTGAAACATCCTTTTATCAATGATAGGAATCAAAATAGAAATCTTGTTTTAGTAGAATCCATAGTTGAAGAATTCAAAAAGCACATTTAGAAAGTCATGAATCTCATATATTCATTTGATCATAAAATACTTCATCAATTGGCCAAATATTAAGTCAATGTAGATAATCTTGACTTGATGATAAACAAACTTCAAAACAAGTTTCGAGAAATAAGAGAGTTGAACTACTCAGTGGATATTGCATATAGGTATACAAATGGTCCTGATGAATATTTTATAAGAGTATTTCTCCAGAGATTTGGTGACTTTCTGAAAGAAAAGGAGTTATCAATAATGCAACAAAAATATTGAGATAGTTATTAGCATTAACAAGTACTAGTAGCAGCTTCATCAAATTTTGGTTGATCTTTTGATTCAAAATCTTTATTATCACACTTATTTTTGTTACTAGCTTGTATTGTCACATCGTATTTCCTCTTATAAATGTATGTTGTTACTTTGACAAATTTTGTCTATTGTAATTTTTCCAACTTGCTTATTCAAGTTTTGCAAATTGATGATATACCTTTGCAAGCAGTATAAAAACAGTAAAACACTTTTTTAAGTAGTGTCAAGTGCTCAACACACTTTTCAACCTTTTCAAGTTGTAATTTTTTGTTAATGTTTTTACAAATTTGTAAAAAGGAAAAAAGGTGGTTATGCACTATAACCACCTAATATCCTATAAATAAAAGCTAAATCCTCATAATAAGGGTTCAAAACAGTGAAAACTTGAGCAAAGATTTTTGTAAAGTGAGATTGGATTTTCTACTCCATGAATATCAATACAAAGGTTATTCTAAAGTTTATGTTAGTGATTCCTTTTTAATTACATATATATTTTTAATTCAATGTATTTGATCCTCACTTTTGAATTATTGTTGTTATAATATTTTAAATTTTAAGGACAATAAATTATGTTACAAATTTTTGTCTAGAATTGTAATTGATATTCAAATATAAGTGAAATCTCAGTGGGAATAGAAATAATATTTTTATTGTTTTTGTTATAAAATACATATGGTTACTTATTTTTATTATCAGTGCTAGGTATATTTATGGTGTATGTTTCATATTCTTAAGAATATGAATATGTATTTTCAACCCATTGAATGAGAGAGATTTCCCCTTTTGATGTTAATTTTTTCCTTGACACCTTTGTCAAGTCTAAGTGTTTATCTTGATGAATTTGTTGTCTAAAACATTCACTTTCTCTCTTTCTCTCTCTAAATATTCCTTACCAAAAATTTATTTCATACTTTCAACTTAAAATTACTACCCCATGATTTACACCTTTTTATTTGTAAATATTTCATTTTTGGTAGTTTCTTTTTGGCTTCAGATATACGTAGCTCTGCCTTCCAATAAGAGAGGGACTTCGTTCTATACATCGTTGATACGAATGTAATGATTTTCCCCCTAAAAAATTTTCATGCCAACACCATCCAAATCCAAATCTAAACCAAAACCAAACTCAATCCAATGGAATTTTATACAAAAATTGATAACCCTTTCAGTCCATATCCATTCCATTTTAATAGACATCTAATCAAGATAATAATGATAATGATAGCTTCAAAAACCAAGTAAACCTCCCTTCCAATAGCTACAATCCCACTCATGATATTTTGGAGAGTTGTCAATGATGTCATGGAGGTGTCCAGGTGAATGGCTGAAGTGTCTTTATAGTCTAAGTGTCAATGATAAAGTGTGTAGTGTGTTTGTCCTAGTATGCTTCAAGTTGGCTTGGTTGATCTTCAATTTTGTCATAATTAGGGATGGGTCTAAAGTATTAATCATGTGTGAGGGATCCTATCAGAGATCAAGGATTATTGGAGAGCTTGTGTAAGCTCATGGTATTCATCTGGTTCTTTATTATGTTCATCTTGGCATAGTTGGTTTTGTGATAGAAAAATCAAAGTAGGTAGTTTATTGACATCACCATTGCCATGTATGGATGAGTCAAGGGGAGTTGGTCATATGGGTGTGATCACATTAGTCCCAAGTTGCTAAGATCTAAGTTTTAGGTCATGCAGTTGAGCAGAGAAAAATATATAACTATGCAAAGTTGGATTCCCAGACAGTTCATAATGTTTTCCCATACTTAGCCAAATGTGCAAAGGAGATCTAACGGTGCGTGTTTAATCGCATCACAAATCTACAGTAAAATTAATCTGAGATTAATGTATAAGTTTTAGTAGATTTGATTAATTAGTTTGATGGAATTATATTTCACACATGTGAAGGTTCTAGGAGCAGCTTGATATATGGATGGATTCCCCTATGAAAGAAGATCATATGGTTTAAATTTTAAGACATGTGATTGAGCACAGTAAAAATTATTAAGGTTCAAATTTAGAACTCTAAGTAGATTATAAAGGTTCTCATACTTAACCAAATTTTCAAAATGTAAATATCATGACCATATAAGGATCTAATGGTGAGTGGGTGTTTATACAGATGCAAATCTATGATGTGTATGAAGTCAACATGTCAAAGGTTACATGCACTGGTGGTAAGTGTCACAAGCTCGCTAATTTGAAAAAAAATCAATGGTGAGCGATGGTTTGTAATTATGAAGATTAATGGTGTGGGACAAGTCAAATATTCAATAAATCATGTGGGATTGCCAAGTGGCACAATCACATGGACTGATAACAAAGTGTTCAGAAGGCATGCGAGGGTGCTAAGTGTCGTAATCATTGGAGTTTTTGTCAAGATCTAATGGTGAGCATTACAAGATAAAGACATAGATAATTTGAAGATATCTATAGTGAGGATTTGGTTAATATTTTGAGGGTTCATGAGATGAGGTCAACACATTTAAAGTTTAATAGTTACTCAGTGATCTTTGGAATTCAAATATTCAAATTTGTGAGGGAAGACCAATCTATAGTTTTTATCCTATAATTTTTGATATATGCAGAATTTGACCATGGAGTAAAAAGTAAAGTTGCAGAGAACTTCAAGATGCATCCATAAATATTTTTTTTAAGTTTTGAATTTTTTTATAGTCAAATTTATTGAGCTCTAAAGTGTACTATGTGTTTGACCATGTTTTGTAAGTGACCCGAGAAGGATATTTGAGTTGTTCTTGATAGAATTTCGATGTTTCAAGGGGACTGAGATATTGAAGAGTATTTTAGACTCCATAAGGATAATTTGTATAGATTTTGGAGGTTCAAAAAATCCATATTTATTATGAACAAATTATTATAAGTTGACTATTTATTCATTCATGGTGTTCTTGTGTACAAGGCCAATGTTTGAATAGAATGAGCATACACAAAGGTGTGTAATGATGTTTGTAATAATTTAAGGATGTTTAAGAGGTCATGTGGAGTAGACCTAGACATTTGGAAGTGGTATTATGTTTCTAATTTTCTCATTGAAGTGTTAAAGGACTGAATAGGCCTCCATCAGACCTATAAGGGCTATTAAGGCCTAATTGAAAGGCGTAGTTTCTTAAGTATGACCCATAGTTGCTATGGCCAACCTGTGAGAGTGGTATTGAGATATGTTATATGTCTTAAGGGATAAGGAAAGTATAATTTCTTACGAATAATATAATAATCATGAAGGCTCTATAAAAGGTGAAATCAAAGGTGGTGATTTTTAGACTTGAGAGAAGAGGTGTGTGTAAGAGTTGAAGAGCAAAGGAAAGAAGAAAAGATGTGTGCCCAGTATATAGGTTGTAGATTAGATAAGGTTGATGATTATGTGTATAACTTGTAGATTATATTTTTTATGTCAAAGATAGTGCTCTTACAAGTTTGAATATTAGGGAGAGAAGTGAATAGAAGAAGGATTTGCAGGTCTGAGTTTGTATATGAGGGTAGTTTGAGTGAAGAGGAAGAGAGATTGTGGCATGCCTATGTGAGAGGCTTATATGAGATAGAGAGGGTGTTTTTTAGGGCTTATAAAAGAAGAGGTCCATTGTCAAGTGTTTAATACATTAGTTTAAAGGTGGAGATGTTCATATCATATGTGTTCGGAGGGTACTCAACATCTAGGTCAAAAGGAATTGACCATCCTAAGGGCAAGTGATCCTTGTAAAATAATTATTTCACTAAAGTTTGGTCAGAAGGATTTAACCATACTAGGGTAAGGTGCTCTTTTTGGAATAGGTGTTTCACTAAAATTTGGTCATAAGGACTTGACCATCCTAGTGGTAGGTGTTCCTTATAAAACAGGTGTTTCACTAAAGTATGGTCATAAGGACTTGACCATCTTAGGGGTAGGTGCTCCTTGTAGAATAGGTGTTTCACTAAAGTCTCATGTTTTTATACTTCTTATAGGATAAATATTTCATGTGTTTATAGGCTTGAGAGTGGTTTTTATTCTCCAAGAGGGTTTGTCACATAGATCTTGTGTTGTGTGTGTGGTCTTGCATTATCTATTATTAATTAATATAAACATCTTGAATACTTCATAAATGGTTGTATTGAATTCTTAATTGTTTGAAGGGTTTGGAAATTGAATTGGATTATTTTCCATCACTAATTCACCCCCTCCTCTCAATGGTTTGTACCTCTAACAATTTGTATTAGAGTAGGTCCTTTGATAAAGGCTTGATAGCTTAAAGGAGATCCAAGGTACAATATTGATAGCTATAAAATGCAAGGAGGTTTTTCCACTAAGCAAGAACCAATGTTCAATGGATCTAATTATTATTTTTAGAGTGTGATGATGAGGACCTACATCATCTCCCTAGGGTTTGACACTTGGAAATCTATTTTCGATGGTTATTCTGCACCTACTATTCCTCCATCCAATGTTGTAGATAAGAAGTTATTTGAGAACAATTATAAGGCAATGAATTCTATCACTTGTGGACTTTTCGAAACTATATACACCAAGGTAATCCATTACATATCTACCAAGGAAATGTGGGATAAATTGAAGACTATTTACAAAGGAGATTCAAAGGTTAAGTTGGAAAAGTTATAGACTCACTAAAGATAATTTGAGTCTTAAGATAAAGGAAGAAGATTATGTGGCATCCTTTCTATAGATAGTTGATGAGATTGTAAACATCATCAAAGGTATTGGAGAGAATCTTAAAGAAGATATTGTAGTTCAAAATTTATTAAGGTCTCTCTCTCTCAAGTTTGATTCAAAAGTGTTTGTTATAGAATAAAGTCATGATCTTACTCAGTTGAAGATGGATTACTTACATGGCATCCTTACTGCTTATGATATGAGAGTAAATGATGATATACCACCAAAGAAGGAAGAAACATTCAAGATAGAAATGAAGCCAAAGAATAAGTTACAAGGTAATAAATTTAAGGAGAATGGCATATCTGATATTGATGAAGATGAACTAATTGCTTTGTTTACAAGGAAATTAAAAATATGGTCAAGCAAGTATAAGGGAAAAATACCCTTCAAATGCTTCAATTGTGGAGAGGTAGGACATTTTTCTAATAAGTTCTCTCATAAACATAATAAGAATGATGATGAAGAGCATGGTGATGGATAATATGAAGACAAGAATACATACAAGTATGATAAAAGGAAGAAATGATTTAGAAAGTATGACAACAAGAAAAAGTCCTTCAAGAACAAGAAGAGTCTCTACACAAATAAATATTGCAACTCATTAGATGAGAGTGAAGACAGTCATTCAGAGTATGATCATGAATATGATGGTCCTATTAAAGATAAATCCCTATTCATGGTTAAAGAAGGAAGTTTCTCATATCAAAATTAGTCTACTTGGAGTGATTCAGATGATGATAAAGATGAGGTGGACTGTGAGACTGAATTGATGAATAATCTTGAAGAACTAGATATTGAGAAGAAGATTAACAAGAAGATGAAGTCTCAAATCAAGGACTATGAAGAGAAATTCAATGTGTTTGAGGCAAGAATTAATGAAGACACCAAGAAGCATGAAGATATAGTCAATCATCTCAGTTTTCAATTGGAAATCATGTCTACAAGCCTAAAAGCTAAAGAAGATGAATGTTCAAGGTATGTACTTAAAAATGAGTCATTAAAAGTTGAGTTATAAAATACATCTATTAAGATTAAGTCATTTATGAGATTTGAAAAGAGCTCAAGTGATCTAGATAATATTTTGAGTGATCAAAATCATGAAAATGATGTAACTAGTCTTGGATACAAAGAAGAACCAAAAAATAGAACTTAAGACAAGATGAAGACTAATATCAATCAGACCTTCAAGATCAATAATCAATCAAGAATTAAAGATGTTGGCAGAATGAAGACAAATTAGATCAGACATAATTGCTATGAAGTATGCAAGTTTCAATGGTTACTATTACACATATAATCAGTTTGGGCATAGAGTTAGAGAATGCAAAAGCCTTGTTAGAAATGATTTTGCATGAAACTATGATGGGGGTAATTAGTCAAAAGGTGAGTCTTCTTCGAAAGGATTAATTTATTTAAATTGTCAAAAAAATAGACATATTTTATTCTAATCAAAAAAGGTAGGATAAGCTTCTTGCAAAAGGTATAGTGTGATTTAATTGTCAATAGAGAGGTCACATTGCTATATTCTACACGCAGAGGCCTACAAGACAGAATAGGTTTAATTAGGCTCCTGGAGTGCAAGAAAGAAGGCAAGTTAACTCATGGAAGCCAAAGGTGGTAAGTGTGATTCATGATGAGTCTGTAAGTCCAAATAAATTATTTTATATGGTGGAGAATGTTACAAAAGTTAGAGAGTGCCAAGAGCTCTCATTTTCTACTCATTGTGTGTTTAGATGCTAATGAGTAACCTGTTATGTTTGATAAAGTTTCAAGCTTGGTTCTTATGTTGTCAAGGTCTAAAGGTGATGTACTATAATGCAAAGAAGATACTTTAATGATCAAGGTATGTCAAGATTCCATAGTTGCTCCAAATGTTATATATCCTATCATAGAAGAGAAAGTGAGTGATGTAGAAAAGGAACAAGTTATCAAAGTTCTGACTAAAAAGAACAAGAATAAGAAGTCTTATAGCTATAAAAGGATTCTAGTGGTTATTGAGGAGATGTGGGCCACTCTTGGCTTCACTTTGTTTTAGATCATTATGGTATAGAGGAGTTCTTTATATATGCTTCTTAAAAGACTCCTTTCAGTAGAGAAGCAAGTGTTGATATGGTGTTCTTCAGAAGGTCCTAAAAGGTAAGAGATGAGTGTTTCCAGTTGGAGTTGGTGTGTCAACATGGGAAAAGAGCTTTGATGAGGTTAGAGTGATGTTATAAGGTGTTTTTGTTGTGTATGCAATGTCTATAGGATCAGAATGGGTGTTTTTAGGTGGATAATGAGACTTATGAAATGTTAAGAAGAGCTTGGCACTCATAAAGGTCTATACACTTCTTTGTGATGTGTTCTAGGTGGTTTTGTGTATTGATGATCATGTTTGTACCTTTATGGGTTTTGTGTACTCTCAGGTTTATCTTTCTTATTGCAGATCAAATCCATGGTATAGGAAGTTAAGGTTATCAAAGGTTTGAATTCTCAAATATTGGTCTAGAAGTGTGTGATGGTTGCCTCTAGGTATGCAAGAAGTTTTAGAGGTGAGTGTTGACCATAAGGAGGTTTGTTGACCTTGTTTGTTTTGAGATTCTAGAGTTTTGGGCTATGCTATAAAAATTGGTTTACCTTATGAGTTGAGGTCTAAGGATTCTTAATAAGTTGAATGGGCCAAATGGGTTTTCAAATCAAGCTTCATAGAGATTTGAAGGTTTGTGTTTTTCAAATTATTTAAGTTTTTATCAAAATGGAGGCCTAAGTAGCTAGTAGATTTGGGAAGGAATTGTCTTTCATAGGATGAGCTAGGTGGTGAAAATTGGTGTGTTTAAAGGAGCATATGAGAGTGCTCTAGATATGAATTTTCAAGTCTTGAAACTGTGTCTAATAAAATTTTTGGGCTCTACAAGTTCCAGGTAGGGCTATAAGGAGTCTAAACAGGCCTAGTGTGAAGATTTGATGTTTTTGCTCAGTTTCTCCAAAAGAGCAAGCATTAGTGTTTTAAGGTGAGTTATTAGATTAGTTTATATCATGTTTCCTATTTGGTGAGTGGCATGAAATTTTGTTAGTGGTCCTTTAGGTGGCTTGAGAGAGAAGGCTAATAAGCCTATGTGGTGGTTATTCATGGTGTGTGGAAATCTGAAGATGCTCAAGAGGTGAAATGACTTAGAGATCTTAGGAGGAGTCCCTCTTAGATGTTTTTTGGTGAGTTCCATCATATTTTGTGCTTTTGTGTGTTTTATTCATGGGTTATAGTGCTTCGTTGAAGAGAGTGTTGGCATGTAGCAAGAGGAAGTTGTCAAGGCAAGAAGATGTAGGCTCAAGGTAATGGGGATTTTATATCATCTGTATAAGGTGGTTCTCTCCTATTGGTGGTCTTTTAGGTCCTCAAGATTAGTTTGTGCCTTTGGTCATTGTGTCAAAGGGGGAGAAGTTTTTTGTTATCAGAATACTTGAAGAGAGAGAAGGAAGGTGAGTTATATGATGGGTGTTGATATCAATGACAAACGGGGAGATTTTTGGAGAGTTTTCAATGATGTCATGGAGGTGTCAAGGTGAGTGGATGAAGTGTCTTTATAGTCTAAGTGTCAATGACAAAGTGTGCAGTGTGCTTGTCTTAGTATACTTGAAATTGGCTTGGTTGATCTTCAATTTTGGCATGATTAGGAATGGGTCTAAATTATTGAGAATGTGTGAGGAATCCTATCAAAGGTCAAGGATGATTGCAGAGCTTGTGTAAGTGCATGGTATTCATCCAGTTTTTCATTATGTTCATCTTGGCACAGTTAGTTCTGTGACAAAATTTTGAGTAGGTAATTTTTTGATGTCACCATTACCATGTATGGATGAGTCAGGGGCAATTGGTCATATGGGTGTGATCACATTAGTCCCAAGTTTCTATGTTCCAAGCTTTAGGTCATGTAGTTGAGCAGAGCAAAATATATAAATGTGCAAAGTTGGCTTCTCAAGTAGTTTACAATGTTTTCCCATACTTAGCCAAATTTGCAAAGAAGATATAATGGTGCATGTTTAATTGCATCATAAATATACAACATGAAATTATTATGGGCTTGATGTCTAAGTTTAATTAGAGCTGAGTAATCAGTTTGATGGTGTTATATTTCACACACATGAAGGTTCTAGGAGTAGCTTGATATATGGATAGATTCCCCTATAAGAGATCATATGGTTTAAATTTCAAGACATGTGATTGACTACAACAAAATTTATTAAGGTTCAAAGTTGGCCTTCTAGGAAGATTACAGAAGTTCCCGTACTTAGCCAAATTTGCAAAAGGTAAAAATCAATATAGATGCAGATATATGGTGCATATGAAGTAAAAATGGCAAAAGTTATATGTGTTATTGATAAGTGTCACAAGCTCACTAATCTGATAGAAGATCAAAAGTGAGTGGTAGTTCATATTTATGAAGATAAACAACGTAGGACAAGTCAAAGAGTCAACAAATCATGTGAGACTGCCAAGTGGTACAAATGCATGGACTGACAGTAAAGTGTTTTTAAGGCATGCAAGAGTGCCAAGTGTCATAATCATAGGAGTTATAATCAATATCTAATGGGTGTATGAGATGAGGTCAACATGTTAAAAGTTTAATAGTTGCTCAGTGACTGTTGGAATTCAAATATTCAAATTTGCGAGGGAAGACCAGTTTGTAGTTTTTATGCTATAAATTTTGATATATATAGAATTTGACCATGGTGTAAAAAGCAAAGTTGTAAAGGACTTCAAGGAAAATCCATAAATATTTATTTAAAGGTATAAATATGGTACAATAAAATTTATTGAGCTCTAAATTTGACTATGTTTGATAATGTTTTGTAAGTGACCCAAGAAAGATATTTGAGTTGTTCTTGATAGCATTTGGATGTTTCAAGGGGACTTAGCTATTAGAGAGTGTTATATACTCCATGAGGATAATATGTATGTATTTTAGAGGTTTGACCAATCCATATTCAATATAAACAAATGCTTAGAAGTTGACTATTTTTTCATTCATGGTGTTATTATGTACAAGGCCAATGTTTGAGTAGATTGAGCATATGCAGAGGTGTGTAATGATGACTATAATCATTTGATGATGTCTAAGAGGTCATGTGGAGTAGACATATGAATTTGGAATTGGTCTTGTGTTTCTAATTTTCTCGTTGAAGTGATACATGTTAGGATCCTGTAGCTCACTCTGATACCAATTGTTAGTACCTTAGAGCTCAATTGATTACCTTTGTATAAGCAACTAAACACAAAATTAAACCAGAAGTAATAATTAACTAGAATTCAGAAATAGAAAAGAATAGGAGATACGAGAAACAATACAATATGTATTAACACTCTTCCAGAAGGAAATACAATGAAGAAATCACACTCTTCCCACACCTCTTAGGTGTACAGTAATTCTCCCTCAAGAGTTCTCTCAATCAATTATAGCCAACTCAACATTGAGTTGTTCCCTCCAGTGACAATCAACCCAATGGTTGTTGTTGCCTACACTTTCAGTCACAATCAACCCAATTGTTGTTGCCTACTTACTTCAGCAGATCTTCTTGATCTTATACCTTGCAGATCTAATTGATCTTGCTTACTTCATTAAAATACAGCCCCATGGGTCTCTTAAATAGATCTCAAAGCAAAAAATAATTAGAAAAGTGGACTCAAGACTAAAGTTAGTCTTTACATGCAAACTAACTATTCATCTAAAATTAGAATAGTTTTGAAAATGCACAGATTACTGATGTCGGTCTCTGTCTATCTGGAGATAACCGACATCAGACGATGCCTAACCAATGTCGATAGCTTCTGGTCGACCCCTGACTGATGTCGATAGGTTCATACTGATGTTGGTTGTTGTGTAACCTAGCAACCTCCACATTTGCATATTCAGTGAAGCTTTTAGCTCCACAACTTAACAATCTCCCACTTGGAGATAAATAGCTGCACCTGTACCTGTACAACAACGTCCTCTAATTTATTTCTGGCTTGTATCTCCATCTTAAAGTTTAATCTTTAAGACCAACAAAAGTTGAATGAAGATTCAACTTCTCCTTTGTTCCTGGCTTTGTCAACATATCTACAGGGTTCTTATCCTTACTAGCCTCTGTGACTACAACCTTCTGCAACTTTGATATCCATCTAATCGTCGTTCCACCAACAGTGAACACATATCCTATGGTGTTTCTCCTACCATCCAAGTCACCTACCATATCTGAATTTACATACCCATGTAGAGAAGTGCTTGACCCTGCATAGCATAAATACCTTTTGCTGGTCCCTCTCAGATATCTGAGAATCCACTGAACTGATTTCTAGTGCTTCTTCCCTAGATTGGCCATAAACTTGCTGACAACTCCCACTGCTTGGGCAATATCAGGTCTAGTACATACCATGTACTCAACCTCATCATGTGATTTAGGACATTGTTCTAAGCTCAACTTGAACTGTCCAGCCATGGTGTGCTTACTGGTTTTGCATCCTACAAATTGAACCTCTCCACTACCTTATTCACATAATCCTCTTGAGATAAAATCAACCTATGATTTTCCCTATCTCTAGAAATACTCATGCCAAGGATTGTTGCTCCTAAATCCTTCATGGAAAATCTCTAAGCTAATTTTACCTTTAGCTCAGTAATTCCCTACATGTGTGACCCTACAACAAGCATATACACTACATACAGTAACAGGATAATGTAGCTAATATTATCCAACCTGGTAAAATAAACACAATGGTCACATTGACATTGACTAAAGCCATGCTTTGTCATAAACCTGTCAAATCTCAAATACCATTGTCTTGTAGCTTGCTCAAGACCATATAACCTAGCCTTCTATCTCACCTATCCATTCTCTCCTTTCTTTAACCTGTAATTCCATTTGTTTTTTAGTGCTTTCTTTCCAGCTGGCAACTCAACCGAATCCCACATTTGGTTCTCTTCCAAGGAATCAATTTCTTCATTCATGCCATGCTCCCACTATTTACTAGATTCTACCTGCATTGCCTCTTCAAAACTTCCTAGTTTTCCACCACCAGTGAGCAACAAGTAGTATAAAGAAGGGGAATAACGAATTTGAGGTTTACTTACCCTTTCAGACCTCCTCATGGGCATTTGAGACTCATTGATAGCTTTTTATCTGCCCAAATTTCATTCTAACAGTGACTGATCTCAGTCATCTCTCGGTCTGCACCCAACCAATGTCAGTTTCTCCTGACCGACCTAATCGACATCAATTCTCACTTGACCGACGTTAGTTCCACCTGCTCGACATCACCGACTTCGATCTTCACCTGACCGACATCGATTCCTGCCTAATCGATGTTGGTCATTACCTGACCGATATCGGTGTTTGTGTTTTCCTGTGAGTGATGATTTTTAGCCGCAAGCTCATTTTGGATCATAACCTTGTCCAAATCAACATTGCCTTGCTCATAATTATTCAACCTCTTGAGCTGATCACTATCCATCACCTTCTCATTGAAAATCAAGGCTTTCCATTTCTTAAATGTGTCAAAAACATCATATTTCCACTTCCTGCAATAAACCCATACTTTTCTTGTAGCATCAGAAACATAATATTGTACTCTTCCAATAGAAACTACCTGAGTTGGTCCCCACACATCTACGTGAACAAGCTCCAACCTGTGCTTCTTCTTTGTTGACCCAGTTGTGAGAAACCTCACTCTCTCCTGTTTCCCAAACATACAATGCTCACAAAAATCTAGATCTATCAAATATGAAAGCTTACCTTTTGACTTAAGAACATGCATTCCCTTCTCACTCATATGGCCAAGCCTACAGTGCCACATCTTTGCATCTACATCTAAGGTAGATAAAATAGAAGGAGAATCGGTAATACAAGTAGATAGATAAAGTGTACCTACTTTCTTACCTCTTGCTAATACAAGTGCACCCTTGGAAACTTTTAAAGATTCCACTGTGAGAGTTACTATGTAACCCTCATCACCTAACTTTCCTACAGAAATTAGACTCCTCTTCAGGATGGGAACATGCATGACATCCTTCAACACCCATATGTTGCTATTCTGCAATTTCAGCTGCACTTTCCCTTTGCTAAAAATTTGACAAGGCTCACCATCCCCTAAATAAACTTTTCCAAAGTCTCCATGGACATAATCATGAAAAAATTCTCTATTTGGGGTTACATGGAAAGAGGCACCAGAATATAAAACCCAAGATTCTACTTTATCCAAGGAAAATATAAGAGCACTCTGTGTAACAATACCTGCATCATTTGCTTCTTTATTTCCTTCATGTTTATCTTCTACCAACCAACAATCTTTCTTTACATGCCCTTTCTTTCCACAATTCCAGCAAGTGATACTTCCATTTCTAGATTTAGATCTACTACCTATCTTTGACCTTGATTTCCCTTGCTTGCCCTTCTCTCTTTGCCATCCCTTGCTTTCAACACTTAAAGCATTACCTGATGTTTCCCTTGTGCTTTTTTTGCAAATTTTTTCATTCAAGATTACACTAAAAACATCAACTTTCAAGATATTTGAAGCAGACACAGTATTACTAACTGTCATTACCAAGATATGCCAACTTTCAGGTAAAGAGCATAAGATTAAGAGAGCCTTAATTTCATTATCAAAAACTATTTTGATTGAATTTAACTGATTTACTAAACCATGGAAATCACTAAGATGACTATATACCGATCCACCTTCCTGCATTTGTAAATTAAATAATTGCTTCATAAGAAATACCTTATTCGAAGCTGAGGGTTTTTCATATAAATTTTCCAAAGTATCCATTAACTCTACCATTGTCTTTGCCTGTGATAAGTTATAAATCACATACGATGCCAGGCTCAACCTTATAGATCCCATAGCCTTTCTATCAAGAACATTCCATTCTTCATCTTGCATATTTGTGGGCTTCATTGAAACACCACCCAATGGTAAGTACAGATCTTTCTGATACAAATAATCTTCTATCTGCATCCTCCATAATTGATAATTCTTTCCATTGAATTTCTCCATTCTTAGCTTACTTTCTTCTGCCATTGCTTTACTCCCACTCAAATAGAAACCCCTGTGAGTGAACCTGTAATCAAAAAACACTAACCTGCTCTACCACTTGTTAGTGATCCTAGCTCTTATACCACCTGTTAGGATCTTGTAGCTCACTCTGATACCAATTATTAGTAGCTTAGAGCTCAATTGATTACCTTTGTATAAGCAACTAAACACGAAATTAAACCAGAAGTAATAAGTAACTAGAATTCAGAAACAGCAAAGAATAGGAGATACGAGAAACAATACAATCTGTATTAACACTCTTCTAGAAGGAAATACAATGAAGAAATCACATTCTTCCCACACCTCTTGGGTGTACATTAATTCTCCCTCAAGAGTTCTCTCTCTCAATCAATTACAACCAACTCAACACTGAGTTGTTCCCTCCAGTGACAATCAACCCAATGGTTGTTGTTGCCTACTTACTTCAAAAAATCTTCTTGATCTTGCACCTTGCAGATCTAATTGATCTTGCTTACTTCATTACAATATAGCCCCATGCGTCTCTTAAATAGATCCCAAAGCAAACAATAATTAGAAAAGCGAACTCAAGACTAAAATTAGTCTTTACATGCAAACTAATTGTTTGTCTAAAATTAGAACAGTTCTAGAAATGCACAGATGACCAATGCCAGTCTCTATCTATCTGGAGATGACCGACATCAGTCAATGCCTAACCGATGTCAGCAGCTTTTGGTCAACCCCTGACCGATGTCGGTAGGTTCAGACCGACGTCGATTGCTGTGTAACCCAGCAACCTCCACATTTGCATATTCAATGAAGCTTTTAGCTCCACAACTTAACAATACAGTAGTGAATAGGTCTCCATGAGACCTATAAGGGCTACTAAGGCCTAATTGAAAGGCGTAACTGCTTAAGTGTGACCCATAGTTGCTATGACCAAGATGTGAGAGTGGTATTGAGATATGTTATACGTATTAAGGGCTAAGGCAATTATTTTGGCTAATTTAGAAGATAATAATCATGAAGGCTCTATAAAAGGTGAAATCAAAGGTGGTTATTTCTAGACTTGAGAGAAGAGGTGTGTGATAGAATTGAAGAGTAAAGCAAAGAAGAAAGGGTGTGTGCCCAGTGTATGGGTTGTAGAGCAGATCAAGTTGATGATTATGTGTATAACCTATCATTTATATTTTTGATGTCAAAGATAGTGCTCTTGTAGGTTTTAATATTTGGGAGAGAAGTGAATAGAATAAGGATTTGCAGGTCTGAGTGTGTATATGAGGGCAGTTTGAGTGAAAAGGAAGAGAGATTATGGCATGCTTACGTGAGAGGATTGTATGAGATAAAGAGGGTGTTTTTTAGGGGTTATAAAATTATAGGTCCATCATTAGATGTTGAATAAATCAATTTAAAGGTGGATATGTTCATATCATAGGTGTTGGGAGGGTGCTCAATATCTAGGTCAAAAGGACTTGACCATCCTATGGGTAGGTTCTTGTGGAATAGGTGTTTCACTAAAGTTTGGTTAAAAGGACTTGACCATACTAGGGGTAGGTTCTCCTTATGGAATAGGTGTTTCACTAAATTCAAGTCAAAAATACTTAACCATCCTAGGGGTAGGTGCTCCTTGTGGAATAGGTGTTTCACTAAAGTTTGGTCAGAAGGACTTGACCATCCTAGGGGTATGTGCTCCTTATAAAACATGTGTTTCAATAAAGTCTCATGTTTGCACACATCTTATAATACAAGTATTCCATGTGTTTTCAAGATTGAGAGTGGTTTTTATTCCCCAAGAGGGTTTACCACATAGATCTTGTGTTGTGTGTGTGATCTTGCATTATCTATTGTTCATTACTATAAACATATTGAATACTTCATGAATGGTTGTATTGAATGATAAAGTATTTGAAGGGTTTGGAAATTGAATTGGATTGTTTACCATCACTGATTCACCCCCCCCTCTCAATGGTTTGTACCTTTAATAGATATCCCCCATGAAAATTAAAATTTGAAACAAGTTTTGGCATCCCAATTCCAAAAATAAATCATACTTGACCAAATCCAATAGATAAGCTAGTAGTTGGTGACCTTAACATACCATATTTGTCCTTTTCTATTAATACCTTATTTGCCTAGTCATACCCACAGTAATCAGCCCCATCCAAATTCTAATACCCATCAAGCCCCTGATCTACACAAACCCCACTCCATAATACTCTTATTAAATAAATCCGATAATAAAAAATCCAACACTTCACAATCTAACCATCAACCATCCTATAAGTGTCTAGATCCTTAGGCATGAAAACTACACTTTCTATAACTTTGGAAAATATTTGATGAGCAAAATTTTTTAAAGTAATAATCCCAAAATTTACAATCCTAAAATAAACCACAACCTAGTAAATGATCGCATGATGTACACCCTACCAATCCTTTTAGCAACACCTATTGGGCCCCTGAGCCATAATAATAAAATTACATCCTATCATCACCACTCCAAGGAACATTACTTACTCAATAACTAAGTGCATCCACATCTGGAAATTAGTACTTATGGATATAAAAAGATCCCTTTCTAGAAAATAATCAAACTACTCCACTTCCAAATCAAGGTCAAGATAGCCAACCCATATTTGACCAACAACCCATCATTGGCCTCCCTATCATTGACCAACCCATCGTTAACCAACCTACCATTGACATCCCTATCTTTGACCAACCCATCATTAAAGAACCCATTTTTTATGAACCCATATTTAAAGAACCTATCCTTAACTAGCATGATACACCTCTAGTTCACCCATCACACCATGTCCCTATGTATTGAAACCTCCATTACCAATCCTAAAGTGGAGAAGGTAAATGTAGATAATGAAATCCAAAATTCCTTCCATGTATCTAAACTCTATGTTCTTCCAAAAATTTATGACAGGCCTAACAAGAATAGAAACACATAACCAACAGCATATTAGTTTGGCTCAACATCATTTATCAAAATCAACCTTCTTGTAGATGAGAAGATCAAAAGCTTTCATGACTCCTTGTTATGTGATGATGGCCTAGTCTCCTATTTTCAAAGAAATAAGTATCATATAGAAAATAAAATGTGTGAATTCATGAAATACAAAGGCAAACGATGCAACCTTCATGAACAAGGACTCAAATAACCCATCCATGTGTATGTAAACAAAGGATATCATGGCATTGGGTACAAATCCTTTACCAATCAATATGAAAATGTTAGTGGCACTTCTAAAGTTCTTGAGGAATATTTTACCAACATCTAAATAGGTCCCCTTGTATCCTCTACAAAAATATTAAACCATCAACCCTTTTAGTGACATCGTTGACCTTACCATCCATATTGACCTCCAATATCATGAAATCATCAATTAGGACCAAAAATATCACATATCACTTGATGTATTTCAAAATGACAAAGTTATTATAGAATTCATGGGACTTCAAGATGGCATATCACTAGGATATCACAAAAAAAGATTTGAAATCAATCGTGAAACATTATCCTACTTTTGGGAGTAGGAAGAGTTCCTCAGTCAAAAAAATCTAAAAATTAAAAAAATCTAAAAATTATAAAATCAAATTCCTCTAGTGAAAACCTCTTTGATGTCAGGATCTTGCTCCTCAATTAGAGCACAATATGATTACCTCTGTATTAGAAACTAAACACGAAATTTAACCAGAATGATAAGTAACTAGAAATATGAAATAACACAGGATATGAGAGACAATACACAATTGTATTAATAATCACTCAAAAGAAAATACAATAAAGAAGATGCCACTTCTTCTTCCACCTCAAAGGCTTGCCACACCTCAAGGACTTCTTCCCTCTCTCTCACGCGGTCCCAACACACAACTCAAATATAGAGTTGTTGTTCACCTCCACCAGTTAGTAATAATGATGCCAGTACACCAAGCACACAACCGTACTCCAAGTAGATCTCCCTGCTCTTTGCTACCACTTGCAAATCACCAGACCTTACTCACCATTGTAGATCTCCAAACGTGGTCCTGCACACCTGCTAACCAAGATCATACATACGTGAAGAACCCTTCTGATTCTCCAAACCAACACCTACACTTGGTACTGTGGCACTAGGAGGAACACACCATTGCTCTCTTCTCTCTGAAGGAGCTTATTTTGCTCTCTTACTCTCTAGCACTAATTTACAATACAACCCATGAGTCTATTATATATATCTCATGCTTACAATAATTAGAATATCTTAATTACAATAATTAGACACGCAACTCAAGACTATAATTAGCCTGTACATGCAAACTCTCACTTCACTTAACTGACTATTCGTCAATAGCAGTTTTGGAACTGCCACAGGTGACCGACGTCAATCCCTGTCTGCCTGGAGGTGATCGACGTCGGCCGACCTCTTACCGATGCCAGTTATCCTCAGCTCACACCTGCCGATGTTGATTTCATTTTACATTGCAATCTACTGACACTGGTCTCCCTGGAACTCAGCAACCTCCTCCATGTTTGCAACAATTGAAGCTTGTAGCTCCATAACCTAATAATCTCCCACTTGGAGATAAATCATTGTAACTGTACCTATGCCTGTACACCATCTAATTCATTTCCTAGCTTGTATCCCTCTTCAAGCTCCATCTTGAAGACCACCCACCACACACCCTGTGATGCCTTTCCTGTCATCCAAGTAACTTGCCACATCTAAACCTACATATCCATGTAGTGAAGTCCTTGACCCTGCATAACATGTTAACATGCTGCTAGTCCCTCTCAAATACTTGAGAATCCACCTTCCCCGAATTGGATCCAAACTCTCTGACAACTCCCACTGCTTGGGAAAACTCATGTCTACACCAAACCTTATGTGATTTCGAACCCTGTTCTAAGCTCAGTTTGAACTGTCCAGCCCTTGGTGTGCTTTCTGATTTTGCATCCTGCATATTGAACCCCGCCAACACCGTCTTCACATCAGCTCCCACTAGAGACAAAAGATCTCCATGTCTCTTATGCCAAAGAATTTTGCTGCTCCAAATTCTTCATGACATACCTCTGAACTAACATTACCTTTAGTTCAGAAAACTCCCTGCATGTGTAACCCTGCAACAAGCAACCACACCACATACAGTAACAAGATAATGTCATGACTCATCATCCACCTAGTAAAGACAAACACAATGGTTACACTGACATTGACTAAAGCCCTGCTTTGTCATCCACCTGTCAAACCTGTACCACTGTCTTGCAGCTTCCTCAAGACCTTATACCCTGGCCTTCCATCTCACATATCCATCCACTCTCTTCTTTAACTTGGGAATCCATTCCTCTCTCAGTGCTTTCTTCCAGTTGATAACTCCACCAACAAACTCTTGTTTGGTTCTTCTCCAAGGACTCACACTCCTCATCCATGCCAAGCTCCCACTGTTTTTGGATTCTACCTGCATTGCCTCTTCACATCTTCTTAGTTCTTGACCATCAGTAAGCAACTAGTAAGAAGGTGAACAATGAATATGAGGTCCACTTACCCTTTCTGACCTCCATATGGGCGTTTGAGACTCCTTGACAGCTTGTTGTCTACCCAACATTCATCCCAGTGACTGATCTCGGTCATCTCCCAATTTGCATCTGACTGACGTCAGTTTCCTACAACTGACCCTGTCTGTCGACATCGGTTTTTTAACCGACACTGATGTACCTCTTACCAACATTGGTTGTTATATGATCGATGTCAGTTCCTTCTACCTGACACCACCGACTCTATTGATCTGCACATGACCAACGTCAGTGCCTGTCTGTTCGATGTCAGTTCCTCCTGACCAATGCCAGTATCTGTGTTCACCTGTGAGTGATGGCTTTTTACTTGTGAGCTCTTTTTAGGTCAAAACCTTGTTTAAATTAACACAGCCCTGCTCAAAATAATTTAGTCCCCATAGATGATCTCTGTTCGTCATCTCATCCATGAACACCAAGGCTTTCCAGTTCTTAAGTTTGTCAAAGACATCTGACCTCCGCTTAAAAACTTGCATTCCCCTCCTACATATGTGACCAAGCCTACAAATCCACATCTCTGCAACAGAAGGTGAATCAGTAATATAAGTAGATAGATAAAGGATACCTACTTTCTTACCACCGTCTAATTCGAGTGCATCTGCTATGAGAGTTACTGTGCATCTCTCATCACCTAGCTTTCCTGAAGAAATTAGACTCATCTCCAAGACTAGAACCTGCATGACCTTCTTCAACGCCTGTGTGTTAGCCATCTGCAATTTTAGCTTCACTTCCCCTTCATCAATAATCTGACAAGGCTCACCAACCCCTAAATAAATCTCTCCAAAGTCTCCAAAGACATATCCATGAAAAGATGCTCTATTTTGGGTTGCATGGAAAGAGGCAAGAGAATCTATAAACCAAGATTCTACTTTATCCAGAGCAACCTATGCAACAACACCTGCAACATCTACTTCTACATGTTGATCTTCTACCAACCAACAATCTCCCTTTACCTGCTCTTTCTTTCCATCAATCAGACCATTCGTGTTATTCAGTTTCTCCATTTGTAGCTTACTTTCTTCTACCATTACTATACTCCCACTCAATCTAAAACCCTTGAGAGTGACCTGTAATCAAAAAACACTAACCAGATCTGAACCACCTATTAGTCAACCCAACCAAAAGCTCTGATACCAACTGTCAAGTGGTATCAAGCTCTAGAACCTACAACCAGGCTCTGATACCAACTGTCAGGATCTTGCTCCTCAATTAGAGCACAATATGATTACCTCTGTATTAACAACTAAACACAGAATTTAACTAGAATGATGAGTAACTAGAAATATGAAACAACACAGGATATGAGAGACAATACATAATTATATTAATAATCACTCAGAAGAAAATACAATAAAGAAGATGCCACTTCTTCTTCCACCTCAAAGGCTTGCCACACCTCAAGGACTTCTTCCCTCTCTCTCACGTAGTCCCAACACACAACTCAAATATAGAGTTGTTGTTTACCTCCACCAGTCAGTAACAATGCTGCTAGTACACCAAGCACACAATCATACTCCAAGTAGATCTCCCTGCTCTTTGCTGCCACCTGCAAATCACCAGACCTTACTCACCATTGTAGATCTCCAAACGTGGTCCCGCACACCTGCTGACCAAGATCATACATACACGAAGAACCCTTCTAATTCTCCAAACCAGCACCTACACTTGGTACTGTGGCACTAGGAGGAACACACCATTGCTCTCTTCTCTCTGAAGGAGCTTATTTTTCTCTCTTACTCTCTAGCACTAATTTACAATACAGCCCATGAGTCTATTATATAGATCTCATGCTTACAATAATTAGACTATCTTAATTACAATAATTAGACACGCAACTCAAGACTATAATTAGCCTTTACATGCAAACTCTCACTTCACTTAACTGATTGTTTGTCAACAGCAATTCTGGAATCGCCACAAGCGATCGATGTCGGTCCCTGTCTGCCTGGAGGTGACCGACATCGGCTGACCTCCTACGGATGCCAGTTGTCCTCAGCTCACACCTGCCGATGTCGGTTTCATTCTGTACTACAATCTGTCGATGCCAGTCTCCCTGGAACTCAGCAACCTCCTCCATGTTTGCAACAGTTGAAGCTTTTAGCTCCACAACCTAACATTTGAGGCACTATTGTCTAATAAAAATTGAAATTAATAACATTCAGATGTGTATATTTCTTAAAACCTCTCTAAGGCAGCAATGGACAAAGAACTAAACCTTCCCCCTACATTGACATAACTATAGGATGCATCCAAATCACTTATCAAACACACATTGATAACAGTAAACAAATAGATAATAATCCCAAGATAATTAAACTTGTGATGACTAGGGGAGAGCCCCCTACATAGTGAGTTGTATCCTTGTAAATTGTCCACCATAGGACTTGCCACCTCTAGATCACATATGTTACTGAATATGGTCACATAATCACAATCATTTTTCCATCCCCCTAGCATGGAGGATAAATATCATCATCTTCATGTGGTAAAGTTGATGTTGGTCCCTCCCAGTGGGGGGCACCAACTAGCTCTTCTAGCATTAAGATGTAACCTCTTGATGGATGGGACATTATTTATTTGGCTCAGCCAAACCTGATGGATGGTTGGGTATCACTAGATCCTCCCTCAAAATAACCTTCTTGGCCTCTTCCCAAAAATGATCCCCCACTTCCCCCTTCTAATGTTGCAGCCTTTGCTTTATTTTTTTTCTTTGGCATGAGATGTTTTTTCAGCGTTGCTATGTGACTTTTGTTTTTTTGTTTCCATATTTTGAGTTGGTTTTTTCATCTTATGGGGATTTTGAATCATGCATACCAACGACCTTCTTACTATTTAACCTTTTATATTTTATTAATTGATTAATAATAGTAATATTGAAGCAATCCAATAGTAAATTTCATCTTAATAACTATGCAAAGTGAAATTTGATTGAATCATTCACAATATAAAAAAAATCTTTCTATAAAAAAAACTTGATTGATATTTCACAAAACCTTTTGGATAGTGAGGATACCTTAAGAGCTTTAATAATAAATCCAAGCATGCAACAATTTTGAAACACAGACTAAAATTGAGTAGCCAAAAGAGAATTCTAATTATATTTTATTTATTTTAATAATAAAAGAGTCTTTAAATAAATCACAAATTGAAGGTAAGGTTTTCATGCACAATTAACACACTATTAAAATAAAAAACTATTATAGAGTTAGTTGAACTTGTTGTTTTTAGTAGTCTTTAGAACCTACTATTTTTAATAACTTTTATGTGTAAGCTCAAATGGGCCAAATAATTGTCTCTTATTCTCTACATGTCTACATAAACCCCTGGGGTGACTTGCAACTATAATTTCACACTTAATTTCAAAATAATTAAATGTAAGAAATTCTAAAGAACATCAAAAAAAATTATAATTTTTTGCTTTTAGATGATCAGTTTGAGCCCTAAAAATTTGTCAAAAAAGTCACTAAGTGGCTAGTGTTGCTTATGGATTCATGGATATATTCAAGATTCAAATGGGTTTTTGGATCAAAATTTATGGCCTCTGTAAGATATGTTCATGCCTCATTCTCCTCTAGTTGAAAATAACTCAAATTTTATGACTTGTTTTGTTTAAACTTATTTTATGTGTCCTTGTCTAGATTCTTCAATTCTCATTTTGGAATTCAAGTGTAATCTCACTTTTGTAATCCCTCCCACTATACCAAATACTACTTGTAATTTCCTTGCCTTGTATCCACTAATTTCTTGTTTAAAACTTGTGTTGTCTCCTCTATCATTTTCCTTGGCACCTATTGCCTCTAATCCACTTCTTCTTCCTCTTCCCTTCATTATCCTCTCTATCAAATGCATATCAATCATAAACATTAAGCATTGGAGAAATATCAAAATTCAATGGAAAATTTACCTCTTAAACATTATCATTTATCTTCTTCACAATCTTGCATAGAATAATCTTCTTATACTTCAAGTTGTTATATGTTCTTAAAGGAAATATTTCCTTTCTCAAGTGAAACATCACTAACTCTCCTCATTCAAAAATTTGGCCTTCTTGTCATATTTTTTATTTCCTTATGCTTATCATTAATATCATTTAGCTTTCCCCTTAATTCATCTTACAACAGTTGTATGTTATTTACAAATGCCTCTCCATCATCACAAACCCACTTTACAATTGGTTATTACACCAAGTCTAAAACAACCTTAATATTTTAGCCATAAACAATTTGGAATGGTGCTTCTCTTATTGACCTATACACTAAACTATTATATACAAACTAAGTGTGTGGTAATACCAAGTCCCATTACTTTGGCTTATCTCCAACAATTCATCATAACAAATTTCTCAAACTTATATTTAATACCTTGGTTTCCTCTTAGTCTGATGGTGGTTTAGTTCACAACTTATTCCATAAAGTCCTTTTAAAATGATCTAGAAATTGTATATCCTTGTCTGAAGTAATGGTCTAAATACCATGCAATCTAACATCTTTGGAAAACAAATATGTTACTCTAGTGGAATCATGCAATAAAATGAACCATCTTAGAGAACATATCCATAACCAAAAAAATTTAATCATCACCTCACTATGTTTGGAAACCCAATACAAAAATCAATGTTAAAATTTATCCAGGGTCCTTCTAGAACTGACCATGCGATATAAAACCCTATGTTTTCTGTATGTCCTTTAGTCACTTGACATAACTTAAATCTTGATAAATACCTTACTACATCTCTCTTCATTTTTTGGCCAAAAATACTTATATTCCACCAAAGCTATTGTCTTATTTTTACAAAAGTGTCTAAAACACACAATAATAATATAAAGACAATTCTTGAGTAACCAAAAACTAATTCTAATTATTCATTATAAACAATACATATACCTTTAAATAAATCACAAGTCAAAGGTAGAGTTTTCATGCACAATTAACACACTATTCAAATAAAAATATATCTTAGAGTTAGTTAAACTTGCTAGTTTTAGTAGTTTTTGGAACATATCATTTTAAGCAACTATTGCATGCAAGCTCAAATCTGCCAACTAATTGTCCCTTATTCTCTACATGTTAAAATAAAGCCTAATTTTTATTTGAACTATGATTTCACTCTCATTTACAAAAAAAAATATTAAATCGATAAAATTATAAAAATATCAAAAATAAAATTAAAATGTAATTTTTGGCCTTTAGATGGTCAATTTTAACTCAAATGTTTTTTGAAAAAATCACTATGCAACTAGAATAACTTAAAATTGTGTGGAGCTTTTAAAAATATTCATTTTTTAAAAAGGGTCTCAAGATTAGTTAAGATTTCAATTTGTAGTTGGTGTTGGTTGAGGACTTTTTTTGTTTGAAGGAGTTTTTTTCATGTCTAACCTTGATTAGGGATTTTTTCCCTATATGTCATACCACCATATATTTGGGCTCTACGAGATATTATTAGCTACATTTATTGTCTTTATTTCTTTGAATTTTACCCTTTGTGTGGTCCCTTCCTTATTTAATGGTATCTCCTCAGGAGCTTGCATCATTTGATGTAGCTTAACTAGGAGAAATCAACCATGGAACTGAAGCGAGCACATAGTTTTGTTCCCAAATTATACCACAAGGTAATGTATCCATTTCTTAGGATTCTCCTCCTGATGTTTTTTTTGATTTATTTGATTTTGATTCTACTTACTAGTGGCTAGAAACCCACATCTTTATTGGTTGTTTTGCGGCCTAAGTCCCAATTGAATATATGATTCAAAGTTGAGTTTGAACTACTTGATCGCCACATGGAGTAAAGTTGGTAGGAATTCAAAACTTGACAATGAGCTAATTGAATATATGAAGGTGGTTGGTAGATTCCCTCCCAATGGACTACTATATTATCTATGAGGATTTTAATATGATTGAATTTGTAAAGGACAAATATGGGTTCCTCTTAATTTACTGGTATACTAGTGAGTGAGAAGCCTAGTTTTATTTGCATAATAAATTTGGGTTTTTTGATCCGAACCATCATCATAGGAACTCTTCCCCTATAGCTTGGTTCACCTAGTCTATTTTTTCCCAAGGATCTAGTGAGTGCTAAAAATACTCAATCAAGCTTTCCTCTTGGACCAAAATATTTTCTCTATTGTTCATAACTTTGATCAATCAGTGATTTTTATTCCATATGTCCTTTTTTATCACCAACCCATCTAGTTTACAATAGAATGGATTGTTCCTCTTACCAATTTTTTTAATAACCAATTCAACCTAAATACCTCTCATCTCAGACATCCATAGACTCTTTATCACATTAAGAGGGTTTGGAGTCTCTCCCCTCATCCAATTAGGGAGTCTAGGTGAATTTCCTGGTGGGAAGCTACCATCTCTCGTACTGCCACCTTTCTTCACTTTTTGGCAAAGAAATTTCTTTCAACTGAAAAAGAGATAATATTGACACCATGAGAGAGTTCACTCACCTTTCAAAAAAAATAGATCTGACCCCTCTCAATTAAATTTTACAAAATTAGGTGGCTTATCTTTGACAAAAAATACAACGTTTTGACCTTCATTAGGCTCATGAGGCTAAATTACAAGATTGCTTATACTAACTTAGAATTGGGGATCAAGTATCTAAATAATTTTTTAGTAGGCTAAGGGCCTACAATTTCACCACTCAAATGAAATATATCAAATGTGTTGGAGATCATTTTAAATAACCTCCCAGACATTCTTCAAACTTTTGTTAGGCATTATAAACAAGTTTTTCAAGCACAAACTTCCTTAGAATTTCAAAAATTGGATTTGAAAACATGCCTAAATGTGGTCCCATGTAAAATATATCCCATTTAAAATATTTTATGTGACCAATTCCTATACATCAAAGAACTACACCAAGTAGAAATGTTTATGGATTAAAATTAATACCCTAGTGTGGATGTAGTTCCTTGTGAATTCTATCAATCACTTTTGGAATGTGTTAGACCTGATCGACATAAACTTTATTTGGAGCTCTCTACCAAGGTTATTTGGGCTTGCATATCAACAAAGATAACCACAAATCCATTCCCAATATTGGGGATCCTAAAGCCTTTTCTAATTGGTAGCCTATTACTCTTATGAATGTTTGTTACAATATTATTACTAAATATCTAACCTCAATGATTATATATTTACTTCCCCTTATCATATAATCTGAACAAAATGGGTTTATCCAAGGGAGTTACATCCTAGATAACAACCTGGTTGTTTGGAAAGGCATGGAATGGGTTCGCACCTCCAAGAAAATATCTTTGCTTATCAAATTTGACTTTGAGAAGTCCTATGATAAAATTAAATGGCCCTTTATTTTAGCCATACTTCAGGCTCTATGGTTTGGCCCTAGTTTCATTCTCTTTATGAGAACCCTTTTCAAGATGATTTTGTATGTATCACCATTAATGGTCATCAATATGAGAGCTTTGGTTTATTTTTCTCTATTAAACAAGGGTGCTCTCTCACTCCTCTATATGTGTTTTTATTGATGGGTTTGGTTACTTGTTAAAATATTATACTAGAAGAAGGCTTGTCAAAGGCATCTCCCTACACATGGTTACTCACAATCATCTTGTTAAAGGGAATTTTGTTGATGACTCTTTCCTTACCCCTTAGGAGGATGAATAGGTGGTATATAATTCCATGTAATGCCTCAATACTTTTTTCTCTGCTTTAGGGTCCACTATCCAATGGGATAAAACTCAGTGTTATAGGTAGATCTATGAGCCTCTTACTTCTTGGATCAATGCCTATCAATGAAAGTGGATTATAGATGGAAAAATGTTTAAGTTTTTAGGAATTCCTCTTACCTTTAAGGCTTCCATGTGGACCTATGAAACTATGTTGTCCTTAGAGTTGAGAAAACACTATCCTATTGAATTATGAAACCCCTCTTTGGATGGAAAATTTAAAATATGTTTTGAATTTCTCATGGCTACTCATGTGTACTATTCCTCAGGTTGGGATCCCTCAAAATTAGCCTATAGAAACTTAAAAAATTACTCAAGGACTTTCTATGGGCTAACTCCAAAGGAATCAAAGTTTGTCATTAGGTGGCCTAGGATATTTATTGTCAACCTAGAGAGGCTAGAGGTCTTGGATTGACATAGTCAAGCAAGGCCCCGCCCTATGTTCTAAGTGGGTTATTATAGATATCAAAGGATATGAGGCTTGGAAAGTTATTCTCAAGAATTTCATCTCTTCATGGGCTCCTCAGGGTTGAAAGGTTTGGAGGAATCTAGGATTTAAAACTATAATTATAACCCTAGCCTCTGTTAAAATCATTGGGACCTTTATTTTTTAAATCATGTGGAAATATTTGGAGTCTATCAAACCCTATTTTATTTGAAAATGGGATGGGTTCAAATCTAGCATATTTATCAATTCTCATTCTCTATGGTGATCCCCTATTATTAATTTTAATGACAAGCCTTTGGCAAAAGCTCACAGGATAAAATCCCTGAGGCTATACCACTATGGCATTAAAACTTTGAAGGATATTTTTTACAAATGCACTAGATCTTGATTCACTTGGGGTGTCCTCAAGGCTAATTTCAAGTTAAACACCCATGACTTCAAATCAATCATTAGAATTCATATGGTTGTGCTTGACTATGCTTTGCATAAGATTGTTATAAATGAATATATTTAGTAGTGGAAGGACCATAATTGGTCTACCTCCACACCCTTGTTTTAATACAAACCTTAGCTTGGTTATTAGTGGCTCTCCCTGACCACTCCTTCTTATGAGATGATCAACAAGCAATGTCATCTAACTAGCCCAACTTTTATTTGGACTAGGAGATTCATGATTATCTAGGATGTAGTTGTTAAGCCCAATAAATACATTTTTACCTTATTTTTGCTTTATCAAGGCCTCCCTATAGGCAAGAGGTTGTTTCACATCAGGATTTTTCCTCCCAAATGTTCTACTTGTGCTCAAATTGAGTCCCTTAAACACATTTTTTAGTTCTATGTCAAGGTTCAAGATGCTTGGAATTAGATTCACTCATTATTCCAACCCTATAAGCCTAAACCTTTCCATTGTCACCTAATTCATCTCAAGGATTTTGTGGCTGTACCTACAAATTTCAAGTAAATTTGGCATATTTTTTGTATTACAATTACTTTTATGTTAAGGAAAGACATAAATGTTGATACTTTTAAAAAAGAAACTTTAACCAGAGATTTTTCTAATTCTAACCAATTATTTTTTCTCTCTAATGGCATGCTTCATATTCAATTACAATTACATAAAGTGGAAATTGAGGTTCAACATCTTTGCTCTATCCTTGGACACTAGGGTTGTGCCCCTTACACTGTTAGTATAATTCCAATGTAGGATCCTCAATAGACTGGGCATAATAGAGATAAAGAGAGGAGGGGATGTGGTTGATCTAGGAGCCAAGGTCATTATATATATAATATTAATAATACCTTCTCCCCCTCCTCTTAGGTAGGGCTTCTCTCCTTCTTATGGATTTGGAGGTTGGCCATCACCCAATACTGGTCATGTTATGTTTTCCTTGTGGAGTGGGGATGGGCAAGATAAATTTTCTAGATTAAATATTACAATCTCCTATCACCTCATATTAAAATAAAGAAGAATAAGAAAATAAAAAAGAATATAGTTGTACCATACCTCACACACACACCCCTCATGAGGGGGGTGGGGAGATAACTTTGATATGCCTCCTCTGTCTATAGACCTCGTGGCACTAATTACTTAATGCTAATTTATTTTAAAAAAATGCTTTACTGATGTCATCTTAATGTAATGGTTGTTTTATTTCTTGGGTCACCCAGTGTGTTGTGACTTTGGGGTGTGCTTTCATACCACCCTTTTTTATCATATTCATATTTTGTTTATATATTTTTAATATGACACAATTTTCAATTAAAAAAAGGGTCTCAAAGAGTTTCCTACATTAAAATGTATAGCCTTCACAAAATGTGATCCTGCATCATTTAAGGCCTTTACAAAGTCCAAAAAAATGTAGATTATTTGATAATAAACATGTTAATGCAACAAACATTATTTAGGATATATAAGGGAATATTAAATTTGGGTTCTTCTTAGGTTTAAGAACTATTTGTGGCTATTTAGATTAAAGCATGATCAATGATATAAAAATCCTTTGAGGTACTTATTGAAACATTGGGGATGCATGAAAATGTGTGACTAAAAAATTTATGAAACCTATTGATCATAAACAGAATCAACAACATGAAAGATCTTTTAAGGAATTTAGGAAACCCTTGATTATCTATTTATCTTGAGAGTAAACATGCTTTAGTATTATCATATCAAAGGGTTGATCAACAATAGAAAGGATGTTTTGAGGAGGCCCTTTGTAAGCTTCAAGCATGTGACCACCTTGAAGCCAAAAAGTCTTTTAGACCTTTAGATAATATGGATACAAATGACCTTGGATAATAGTGAAGATGGATACTAATGACCTTTGGGTGAAAATATGGATACAAATATTTAAGTTGGTTACATTTTCATGGTGTATATCATTATCCTCTCCTAAACCCTAACATACACTAACATTGTTTCATGACTAAATTCTCTTTCCAACACTTAGAAAACTGTATAGAAGCTTTATAAGTTCATCATGATGAAAAAGTCTTCAATATTTTTGATAGTCAATGTTGTGAGACTAAGTGTCAATAAAATAACATTGCTCATGATTTTATCTCAATGCGGGTGGCCATTAATGTGGCATATGTAGTGTTTGGACATGATTATCATATGATAAAAATTTCAAAAGGATAGTTTAATATATATGATAAGCTCGAGAGTTTTAGGATATAGCCTCACAACTAACATTGGATTATTCGCATTGCATGGAATGGGATTTTGGTAAACTTCTTATATAATTTTTGTTATAAGGGTAGTTAATTTGTATGTTCGGCTCAAGGGTTCCAGGATAGAGCTTCACATGCAACATTAGATTCTTTACATTACATGAAATGGCCTTTTGGTAAACTTCCTATGCAATTTATATCATAAGAGTGGTTAATTTGTATGCTAAGATCAAGATGTTTAGCATAAAGACTCACTTCCAACACTGGATTCTTAGCATTACATAGAATGGTATTTTGGTAAAGTTCTTATGCAATACAAAACATTGGAAAAATATTTTTTGCCTTTAAGAATTATAAATCCTTGGCTAATGTCTGCATGTGATCAATTCAAACATTGAAGCTAAAAATTTTAATGTTGTAACACTAGGTTATATATGAGATCATGTATCCATCTCTTATGTATTTTAGGTGATGATGCTCAAATTTTATTCAGTAATATTGTATTGAATCATCTAATTTCCATTGATTTTTATTTATAAAGCTCCAAAAGTCCACCCCAAAATCTTAAAAAAATATATAAACAAGTTGTTTATAGTGAAAAAATGATAGCCTTGGATCAAATTAGATATATTTTTCTCAATCAAACTAATAACCAAGGTTCTATCCTAAATCCCTTCATTTTTATTGATAATATGGTAGGAATATGAATTTTCTTGTCTTCTAATAACAAATCATGCGCTCTTGAATAATTAAAAATCATTTAGATTTCATTAGTTGATGATTACATAGAATATAACTAATAGGGAATGAAGATAAAGATTTTGAACCTTATTAGTTACAATAAAATATCCTATTTATCATTCTCTGTGAGCATCCCTTATACAAAATTTCTCAATTAGGGGCTCAAAAACTCTATCATCATCCAAAACCCAGTATTTTCAAATGGATGGGTGAAGTTGTTAAATTATGAATACAATAGCAAGGAGACAAAGTCAATAAATCATTCTCAAGAGGATCCTACAACCAAGAAATTTAAAATGTTAGAGCCTCTTTGGATTATCATCATAATAAACCTAAATCACATACATATCCATTACATATAAGGGCTTATTCTCCTTCTCCTTATCAAAAAAATCTTTCTCTTCTAATCCCACACATATATTTTCCTCCTTGACCTCCTTACCCTAGTAAGCTTACACCCATTTTTTTAATATTTAGCTATTATATTTATATTCAAAATGGTACACATACCATTAGATTATGAGGTTCTCACTCACATTTTGCCTCTCAGTTTTATAGTGCCCAAATTTGAAGTATACAATGATAATGGTGATCCTTCGCATCACATTCTATATTTTTTCCCTCATGCTTTGGTTTTACTCATGATGATCTATTGATGACCAAGCTCTTTCCTAGAACTCTTAAGGACTATTCCTTGGATTAGTTTCAAACCTTGCCAATAGGCTATATGCATCAATTGAATGACTTGACTAATATATTCTTAACTCACTTTTATATAAACATTAGCTAAAATTTCATGTGTTTTCTCAAATGTCTAAACTTAAAGAAGGACCTAATTAGAATGTTAGTGATTATGTGCTTTGATTCAAGTATACACTTATGAAAATGTCTCACCAAATACCTGATAGCAAGTTATAAATCATTTTGTCCAATATATTTATTTAGTCACTAAAAGACAAAGTTATGTTTATCACTTATCAATCCTTTGATGATCTTTTCCATATGGTTCACAAATATGAGATTAAGATTTTAAATAATAACATATTAAAATATGGGTCTAATACCCCCTCCTCTACTACCAACTCTAGATACTAGGGTAAGTCAACATTCAAGTCTAATACTAATGATGCTCCAACTTTTCAAGATAAGAATGAGGCTAAAAATCTAAATGCAATTTCACAACCAAATGATATGTTTGTTTTTCCACATTCTAGAGAGTGTATAAATCTACAAGGTTACCTAACCTCGTCATCATGTGATTAAATGGTTTCTTAATTATAACATGATATCTATATCTCTACATCATGATTTGGATACATCTCTACCTTTACCTAGAGTTAATTATGTAAAATCATATTGTGACTATTGTAGTGCTTCAAAACATCTTATCAATCTATGTTTTTCATTAAAACATAAGATACAAGATTTAATCAATAGTAATGTTATTCAATTTCAAGGCCATAATACCACATTGAATAAATATATCACTATGCCTAATCAATGATTGAAAATATTTATTAATTCACTTCTAAATCGTGATATTAAGAAAAAATACATTTTTCACATGGCTACATCTTTACATTAACTAATGATTTCCAATGATAATTTCATGATGGTATTATCAATAATGTTATCATTTCTTGAAAAAAAGATCCATCTATGACTTTTCATTGCCACAAGATTCTAAAATATGATACTAACAATGGTCCATTCTATATACATGAATTTTTTTATTCACATTCCACGATTACACATGGCATCATGATATAAAATGGTTCAAATCAAAACTTAATTTCAATTTAATTCCTAGCTAGTCAAGGCTATACCTGATGAGATTCAGTTAGCACAAACATGGTACTTAAAATATATGATGGTCTCACACAAACACACATCAATGGTTTCACATTACATGTCACCATAGTTCTTAAGACACTATTAATATGGCTTTGTGTATTTTCAAATAGTGATACTTATGATCTATTACTTGGACACCAATTGCTAAATCAAATGAAAGAAATCCATTCCACTTTACATCATTATTTCAATTTTGTACATGATAACATAGTAATATTATTCGTGGCACACATTATGAGTTACCCATCCATCATTATAAATAACATGAGATATTGATGCATGAGCATCCAAGGTGAACAATCAATCTTTCATCAACCAAAAGTAGTAAGTGTGTGTTTGATTGGTCTTGTTAATGTTTTTACTATTTTGGCATGATAAAAGTGTTCCAAGGAAAGCATCATACTCCAACACTTTTTTGGCATAAATACATCAAATAAGGATTAATTTCAAGAATCTACATGGTTCCAATTGAGTTGGATGATTTTCTCAATCATCAACAATCTAGGAAGTGGTTATGTCCATTAAAGGGCTAAAATAGATAGGTTGTGGGGTAGAGATGAAAATAGAATCAAAAAATTCCATAGACCTAAATGTGATTACACTTTTGGATTCCCCTCAAAACATTATTCACTTTATAAAAACAAATCATCTTGTTTCTAGTTTATATGCAAAATTTATTACCTCTAGGAGTTGGTAGACTTTACACAATGAACAAAACATTGGTCTGCACTAAGTGGTAGTTTTACAAGAATCAATGGTAGTTACACAACCTCTGATATACATACATTGGTGAATTCACAACCACCATGATGATTTTTAAACCATCATACTACGTAAAGTAGCATTTTTTCCCACATGAATTTTAAAATAAAAGTAACGGTCCAAAATGAAAACTATCAATCCTTGAACATTTATAAGAGGAATATTAAGGTGAAGAGGCACTCCAAGAGTTATATGAATTCAAAAAATATTCTAATTATAAATTACAAGATCCAAGGAGATTCATGAGTTGGGGCTTGGATCTAAGAGAGAGTTTTGGGAGCTTATTCCCCAAGAGTAGAGAGCAAAGAATAGAGAGAGGATGTTTCAAGTTCAAGAGGGGTTGTGAGAGTGATAAATTCTTGTTCATGTAATGTAATAATCCTATAGATGAAAGTGATTGTGTGAGTATCTACAAAAATATTTTTAAATTATGTTAAGTTCAATAAAGAATGTGTGTTTTGTTTCAAGTTTAAGGAGTGTGCTTGTGTGTGTGACCATAAGAGACTAAGTGTAAGTCCTAGTTACATAGTGTTAAAGGTTATCTTTCATTGGAAACCCTTTCCATAATTCCTCCTATTGGCATATAAGAAAGGTTATAATACTATTGAGAATTATATTATAATAGAGAAGAGGGTTTGGGTATAAAGTGTCAATAGAAACATTGTAGTCAAAGTAAGTTTGTTGTAGGTGTGAGACAAGTCATGAAAGTGCATAGAAAATGAGAGAGGATCTTGTTTAACACTACCTTGTCAACCTCAACTAGCATAGGTCAAGTTTAAATAAATAGGTAATCCCATTTTCAATGTTGATTTGTTTTGTGTTAAAGAGATCCCATAAAAGCTCTTGAAGTGGGTATTTGAGTTAGAGATTTTATTTGGAGGGGAGAATATAGAAGACCCCATGAGGGTAAAGATTAAAATCAAAATGCTATGTGGTAATGCAATTGTGTATTGGATAGATCTTCAATAAAAGATACAAAATAAAGGAAAGAAGGTGAAAAGTTGGGAACATATGGTTTCCAAGTTGATGGGTCTAGTTATGCACACAAAAATGCAAGTATATTAGATAAAAAAGCTTCATGGCTTGAGGATTGAGAAAGAAGAGAGGTATATTATCTTGAAAGATAATAAGAGAATGAGGTTTCCATGTGATAAACCCAAGTCTATTTACAAAAACATCAAGGATAAAGAAAGATGTGATCCACTCATACAGGAAGGAATCCTCATGGAATAGGATGTGAAGGTGATATATTTTTCACTCAAACAAGATGACCAATTTCTAGATGATAGGAAAGAGTTTGTGGTATTACATAAGTGGGAATAGGTAGAAATATTATTGAAAAATAAGAGAAATGCATTTGTTTTCCTATTTTTTAGGAAATTAGGGTTGAGGAAAACTAATAAAAGCTACATTTTTCCTTGAAGGAAACAATATATATGAATGAATAAGAAAACCAAGAAATATTTCATGTTTCCATGAAGAAAAAAATAGAGGTGGATGAAGTGCAACTCAATACACATGAGGTGAGTCTAGTTGAAGGCCATCCATGTGAATAGGATGAAAATAGAGTGAAGAATGAGGAGAGGACAACCATGGAGACTAATAAGAATGGACCTTTGGTAGTCCATCATGTGATCACAAGTTATGTTGAAAATATAAATAATGGAGAAGAGTTAGACAGCATGTCTATTAGGCATGATGAAGAGGTTGAAGAAGTGTTTGTGGGAAATCTTGATTCCCTTAATGTGTTTGATCTATGTGTAGGTCCAAAAATGGAGAAGGTGGAAAAGATGAGGTAAAACTATGGTTCATTCCAACATGCTCATATATATGAGAAACAAAAATAAGAGGCGGAATAAGAGGATAACATTGCAGTAGCAATTGAAGATCTAGTTGGTAAGAACAATCCTCTTAAATTTAAGATGAAGAGAATAAAGAGTGGGAAATTGATTTTATAAGGAATTCATAAATAAAATATCCAAATGAAAATTCATTTTCACCAGTTAGAGGTAGGAGATAAGAATCTCACAAGAGATATTTAAAGAGATTGGAAAGAGGAAGAATACCTTCTCAATAGGACATCAGTGGAAGGAGAAGAGTGTGTGTTAAAATTCTATCTTGAGAAATGGATAGAGAGTGATATTATGGAAGATAAATTTATAAAATTATTTGAAGAGCATTATCCAAAGATCATTTAGACAAGTGAAGATGAATAATGTCATCCATATGGCATAGAGGTAAATAAGGAGATGAGGAAAGGAGATAACTATTAGCCTAAAGCTAATGTAAGGAGGATGAGAATGGAAAAATATGAGGATGAGGTTTCAGAAAAGGTATAATTGGGAGATGATAAGGAAATGTTTTTACAACCATTAGAAGCACATGGTGAAGAAGATGAAGAAGATTATGATAGGATAGTTGGGATAGTGTTTCACAAGGAGATGGATGGTCTTTTTGAAGATATATTGAAGACTTAAATTTGAGAAGATGATGGTATTACAATAAAGGAAGTATATTCATTTGACATATATCAATTATGAAAACAAGATAAAAGGATATGAGGATTATCTTATAGATAAAAATGGAGAATACAGGTAATCATTTAAATGCCCAAAGGTATGTTGAGATCTTTTAAAATCAAGATAGGAAGGAAGAAGTGAAGTTGTATATAGCTAAATATGGTCATAAGTAATTAACAATGTTAATTTTTGACACATTCTAAATCACATGACTTGCACATAAATTTATGACTCTTATTCATCATTCCTCTCAGCCATTTATCTATATGTGGGCTTGACCCTTTGTTTGTTGTCACTACTACACATAATTTTCCAAGTTAATTCTCAAATTTATTTATATTACTCTCATATTCTCTCCAACTTAGGAAAGTTTTCCCTTATTCTTCAGGATAGGTTTGTGTTAGGTGGATAAGTTCATTGCCCAATACCTGTCCACCTAGAGTCGTTTCATCCCACACCAAATAATAACTAGTTTCTAAATTATTAAATATTATTTTGGGCATTTCCACATGTTTCATAAGGTTGGATAAAGTAAATTATCAAAATGATTCTATATAAATACAAATCAAATGTCATTCATTATTCCTAGACTAACACTATCTGTTGAGTACTTACACACTATTACATTGAGAAATTTTTCCCTATTCTTCCCAAATTCAAGATCATTCACAAGGAGTATCCATAAGCCAAGTCTAAATCACCTCAAATCAAGTTAAGATATATCCTTGTCAAATATAAAATCCATATTTATAGATGCATACATATAGTTAAGGAGCACAGTTGCATAATCACTCTTGGTGGGAGAACTACATGGGCTTGATTTCTTTCTTTAGAGTACATGGATATGTAGGCAATGATCAATCATCAATGGGGTTATTGGGATCATCTCAACCCATTATACTCCCCTTATATTTTTTCAAGTTTTATCTCTCATGAAAGCCCCTGAGGTTTATAAATAAAATAGGAGGAAAAATAGTTTAATCCACATGACAAATATCTCAGCCATCTAAGCAGACACATGCACAGAAGGTGGAATAGCTAGATTTTCATCAAAATCAATGCAAACAAGTACACAACCAATTGACACAGCTAACCTATGTTATTTTCCAAGGAGCATGATCCTATCTAGGAATATTCTTAGATTTTGCTTATGATCTTGCATTATAAAAGTTCCATTTTCTACTGGTTCACATTGTCAAACATTAGAAATAGTTAATAAAAATTTAGAATTAAGCTAGGTACATATTTTATTAGTATTTTATAAAAAACATATTTATATATTTCAAAAAATACAAAATCATAAGTGTTAATAATTGTATATATTTAGCATCCTGGTCTGTATTAAGTTTTACACCTATGAGATAAACATTTGTTATTATTAAATCAAAAATAGGGTAAAACATAAGTATGAGTCACATACTTTCATAGATATGATATAGAGATGAGAGAGGATTTAAGTTTAGATGGATGCGGTTTGTTTAAAGATAATTAACATTGGATAAACAATGGTGCTGAGGACATTTTATGGTGGTGGATGGATGGTGGTGGGAAAAATCCTACAAGAGAGTCAAAAAATATAAATATATCTAATTGGATGTGGTTGGTGTAGCTCCAAGAATCCAAACAAGTCACTAAACTTTAGTAGAGGGGGTAACAAGGGTAATAAGCAAACACATACTAATCTAAAGGACTTAGGAAGCAACTAAAAATCTAGGGTAGTTATATGGTTTACTGAGTTACACTAGGCCAAAGATTGACTTGAAAACTAGGTTACGTCTAGCGTGATCAAGTGCATAAAGGATGTATGTATATCTAACTGATCTAACTATAGTAATGTAAGTAAATGAAGGAAATAAATAATACATAATAAATACGAAAGCAAAGATATCTAAACAAGTAAACACTACCAAGTAATAAAAATGATTTAGAAGTATGCATCCCTATGGAAATGAAATATGATTTTAAAATAGAAATGTTTTCAAGAGGGAGTGCATAAACTATTAGAACCTATGTTACATGCTTGTTTATAATGAAACTAACCCTATCATGTAATATCTAACCCTATAAAATATATAACACTACACCAACTAAATGGTTTCACCTTATAATCAAGGTACCCTTAGATCATGTTCAAACACAATGCAAGTATTCTACCAATCGTGAGTCCAAGTTTGATTTAGTGTGGAGGAAGACTGAGTTGTAGTATAGAGCTCTATCTAATCCACTTTCAACAATCCAAGAGATAAGGTGAATAAAAAATAATCAAAGGGTGTGGATGCCAACCCAAATGCACAAATCAAGTGCAATGCCAACCAAAGGAGCTATGATCAAGCAATAGTGAATTGAGAACAATTGAGAGTAACAACAGTGTATCCAACTTAGTAAGTGTGTATGTGAACCTCTATCTAAGGAAGAGTATAATTCCAAAATCAGAGATCAGTGATCAAGAATGAATGAAGATAGAGTCAAGAATATCAAAAGATCTCCTTAAGAGAGAGGAAGAGGAGTTAGAATGAATGTTTGCAAGTCAAATAAGGCAGCCTAAGGCTTAGATCTCCAAAAATTGGTCATTTTTGATTTTTTGGCAATAGACATAACATAAAAATCCCTAATCTAGAAGAGTTTCATCCTAGGCCACTAGTTTTAGGCCAAAGTAAGTGGCCTAACCATTAGTTTTGGCCCAAAATTTGTGGCCTACATCATCCAACCTCTTAAAGGGTCTTCAAGGTGCATGGAATGGGTCATATAGGTTATGAGAGCTCTGATAGAGTGTGAGGAAGGTTTGAAGGGTGAATAATGGAATGGGCATCTCTCTAAGTGACTCAGTAGGATCAAATAGGACTCACTATTACTAGTAGTATGTATGATGATCAAATTTGTAATCATATAGAGGAATAGGGTAAAAGGAATCATGATTACTTATGCCTCTAAGGTGGAAGTAATCAATGTTAACCAAAATAAGGAGTATTGTGAAATAATTAGAAGCAACACAAATACCATGAAATAGATAGGAAAAATGAAAAAATAGAACATTACCTATACATGCCTAATAGGAAGAGTAGTGGAGGAATAGTCAGTGATGTGATCCAAAGGGTGCCAATATGAACTCTACACAATCCAACTCTAGATCTAGCTCTAGCTCCTATATAAAAGGAATAAAATTTAACATCAAACCCAAAAATTCAAGATGAAAAGAGGGATGTGGGAGGTCTAGGAGTCCTCAAAATGGGAGAGCAAAGTGTGTGCCACCTTGATGAAAGGGGGAACAACTCAGTTCTAAGGATGTTCCAAAACCCAATGAGTTAAGACATGGCTAAAAGAGAGTTAAAGGATAAAAACAAATAGCATTTACCTAGAACATGATCATCAATCAAAGATCCAATGATCGTGTGATACTTATAAACATTATTTGTATTATTAGTATGAAGAAACCAACAACAACAATCTCATAGCCTTATGGGTCATGAATAGTCCAAGTCATAGCCATAGGTCCTAGGTTACCTTGACTACCACCATTGGTGTGAATCAATAATAAGTGGTGTACCATGATGGGTTCAAGGTAACAAGACACAACCATAGAGTGACTATATTATCACAAATAAAACCAAGCAAGATACACGAGGGACATAAATAACTTGATAAAACCATAATCATAGAAAAAAGACCAATGCCAACCATAGTGAGAGGTGAAGAGGGATGATAGGAGGCTCATGAAAGATGAAGAATAATTATAAAATAATAGATTAAGTCATGAGTAACCACAACCAATAACCCACACCACCTATACATACCACAACAAAGAAGAGAGGGATTCAGTAGAGGACCAACTATAAGAAAGTAGTAGTACAAGAGACTAAAAAAGTAAAAGACTTTGGTTCTATCCAAAGGTGCATTTGAGGAGGAGTGCATAGGCCAACAACCAAAGAGACTCATAAGGTAAGACAATGGACATCTTAAAAGAGATAATTCATTGAACAAGGGCCTAGGGAGGGTGTTCTAGCAAGCTTTAGTGCTTACTAGGAAACTATAGGCCTAGGTCATATCCTTCCTCAAGGGCAGACTACTACTTAACCCTAACTAGTGGTCTACCCTAAAGGCAAGCTACCTTAGCCTATTAAGTCACTACTTTCCCTTTAGGGGACCAAACAGTCTTTGGGTAGGCCCTAAAAGAGTCCAAATGGAAGGGAAAAGGAGGGAAGAAGGAGATAGTGCATCTAAATCCTTAGGTTTACCAATCATGACCCAAAACATGAGAATTCTAGAGGTGGGGTCATTATCAGTTATCAATATCTATGAACCAAAATTATTAAGAGGGTGGTGGTGCATGCAATGCATGAGTATGATCCTCCTATAATCCCTCCTCTCATTGAGTGAGTTATGTGTCATGACATGGATGAAATGGCACTCTAAATATGAAGCGACAACTCTAGAGGCCTTTGTGAGGGAGGCATTAAGAGTGTTGATTCTATGATGGAGAATTCATTATGAGGGAAGGGGATTAATGGTTGGGGAGTTATCTCAAAATACATTACCTAAGAGAAAATAGCCACCTTATCACCCAAAAGAAGTAGGGGGTGATAAAGAGCATGCAATAGGTGCAAGAGGAGTCAACGTTGATTGGTAATTAGTTGGATCAACTGTTCATCCTTGAGAAATTAAGATTCATATATGGGAAAACTTGTAGGGCCTTGTGAGGAGATATACAAAGCATTAGTAGGGGGATTTGTCTTAGCATAAAATTATGCCTTAGAATTTGGATCAACCTACAAGGTATGAGCATCACTTTTATGCAAAAATTAGACACACGAAACATTATCAACACAATATCTTTCATGGTTTTGGTCAAGAGATGACTAAGGATCATGTTATATGAGATATCTAATTCTAGCACAAAAAAATCAATATTGATAGTCTTAGGTCCAAACTTGACCTGAAGCTTCACAATACCCATCAGTGCAACCATGTCATTATTGAAACCAACACAGTTATGGTGAGACTCATAGAGCTTATTATGGATAATACCTAACTCATTAAACACCTATAAAGGCATAATGTTCAATGCGGTACCCTCATCAATGATGCTTCTCTTTATGCAGTAGTCATTGATTGAGGCCTCTATGTAGAGGGTGAATCGATCCCTCTTTGTTAAAATTGAAGGGTCTATAAAAGAGGTGGTATCAAAGGACATGGTAGGCAAGCAAGGGAAATAAAGGATGTCTGAGTTGAACAACACCTCAGTGTCATCCCATAGTGGTACTTCATTGGAGATACTAAGCTCATAAAATATGAGGCCTCTTTACTCAGGGCAAAGGTAGAGAATGTCCCAAATGAATATTCTGATAGAGGATTGTAACTCCTTTATAATAGAGTAGGCGTATTGCCTAGCTTGTCGATGGATATTATGCCAAAATTCAAACCTAACTTTGGGATTTCCTATCCCCATGGGTGGGCTTGAGGGACCCACTCTACTAACATCTCCAATGGGTCACTCGCATGACCTAAGAACATGTTGAAAAAATAGTCATACCCAGTAGAGGATATGTCAATGGTAACAATGACGTTGTTATTGTGCTTGGTTTTCCATTTCAAGTTAGCTGAGGAAAAGGAATTAGAAGAGGTAGAAGAGAAATAATGAGAGTGATGGGCCTTAGCATTGGGTTTATTATTATTCTTCTTATTTTACTTGTCATGGTTAAGAAGAGGCTCCTTGAACACACTCAACTTGTAGTTGGATTCCCCAAGTGGGGAGCTCTGAAGAGCGAATGAGATATTGAAACTATATTTTTGGGCAGCACATGCCTTATCGGAGTGGCCCTTATTCTAATGAAACTTTTAAAACTTGGTAGCATCGTATGGATATGAAACTCACTACCCTCTTATGCTCTTTTTAGGGACCTTATTTTTAGTTAGTCTATTACTCAGAGTGTTGACCTCATGGCCATCCTTCTTGTCCTTATTCTCTGATGAAGAATATGTGACACCATCATCAATCACATTATGATTAAGATCACATGAGGAGGAATAATTTTGGGTAGGTAAAGGCCTAATGCACACACCCACATCAAATACCTAGTTATTAAAACACTCATGAACAGCTTCATCATAAGAAGTGGGCTCATGCTTAAGGACCTCAAGGTGAACCTCCTTCCTCAAAGATTGCATTAACATATCATAAAGTTGATCATTTATGAACCTCATCTTACACATTTTTATGGATGAATTCTACCTACACATGAAGTCAAAGTTCAACTCACATTTGGCCTAGACCATGGAGGTTATTGATTGCATGTCAAGGTTAAATGGTCTGGAGATATCAAAGTATTAGAGGAAATTATCTAGAAGGAACTAAAATCTAGAAAGAGAATCTAGTGATAGATTTTGGAACCAAACTAAAGCTTCATATCATAGGGAAAGATTAAAGAGCTTCAACATCATGCCTTCATCCTATTCCCAATCTATACATACCATCATAAATTCTATGATATCCTCTATGGGACTAGCATCCTAAGTCACATTAAAATTAGGCAGTTCATGGATTGGAGTAAGAATGGTAATGGCACAAACCCAAGGGATTAGAGGTTTCATAAAAAGGTCCTCATATGCATGGTTGATAGTGGGTTGGAGATGAGCTTCATGAGGAAGCTCATAGGGGTCATGATGCTTCCTACATAATTAGGGGTCATTATGACCTTGGACATGTGGGAAGTGATGGAATGATAGTTCTATGAGTGGCATAGATGCATGACAAGGATATTCCCAAACATGTAGTGGAAAACAACCATGTGAATGGTAACATTCTACATGGGGATGATAAAATGATGTGGCATGCACAAGGGAACCATCATGATGACTTAAACCCCCATAATGTTGGCTATACACATTAAGATAAGGTTCCAAATGAGGGCATTGATGTTTAATATAGGCATCCCATGGATTCCTAGTTCACAACTTATGGTCAAAATTAGTGCACTCATTTAACACCCTAAAGGAAAGACTAGGAGGATGGGAAGACTTCATAAGAGGTGGATGTCGATTCGAGTTCAAGTGTTTGTGTCTCTCAACATGGACAATAAGGGTTCTCACCATAAATTATCCCATCAAGAAAGGGGTGAGGGACTTACACGAGAATTGGTTGAAGTGCTCGACCCCGAATGGATGGTAGATCTATATCCAAAGGAAGCATGCCACCTACTCCTATAGGAAGAATGATGTTATTCATTCACATGAAGATGCCTTCAACAAGTGTTAATGATCATGCATAGATAATTGGGCCTCAATAATGATAAGGGGTCATCTTCACCCCTAATAGGTGAATGAAAAGAGATCTCAAGTCTCAGGGAGGTATCCTCAAACAAGTAAAGCTCAGACTGTTGAAAAGGTGAGTGAGACCATTAGTTTTAGATTTACAAGTCTTCTTCCTTATGGAACATGACAGGTTCAAGGTCACTATGTTGAGGCAAGTTTACTTCCTAGATCCTAGGTTGTCTATGATGTTCCATTGCAGCCTCAACCTACTCATGAGTGAGCTTAGGGACAAGACCCTAAATTTGGCAGGAATTGCATCCAAAAGGTGTGAGGTTGGCCATGGAGGTAATGAAATAACAGCATCTAGGAAGGAAAAGTGCTAGGGAACTAGTATAGAGGAGAATGAAAAACCAAATTAAGGTCAAATAACCTAAAAGGGAGCCAAAAAATAGATAAAAACAAAGCCTCGTGACTATCAATGGGAAATGAGATAATAGAGCTCTATGTAGGCTAGAACTAGTGTGAAACCTTGTAGAAGGTCCCATCAGGAATGCCAAAATGTAGCTCCAAGAATCCAAATGAGCCACTAGGGTTTGGTAGAGAGGGTACCAATGGTAATTATCAAACACATTATAAGTTAAAGCATGTAGGAAGCCACTATAAGTCTAAGGTATCTATTCAGTTTGTTAGTTTACATTCTGCCAAAGACATATTTGAAAACTAGGTTAAGACTAGCATGATCAAGTGCACAAAGGATGCATGTATCTTTAAATGCTATAACCAAAATAATGTGAGTATTTAAAGGAAATAAACAATGTGTAATTAATAGGAAATCAAAGTTATCTAAACAAGTAAGTACTAACAAGTAAGGAAAAATATTTAGAAGCATGCAACCCTATAAAAATGAAAGATGATTTCGAAAGAAAAACTTTTTCAGGAGGGAGAGGGTGCATAAACTTTCATAATCTATGCTAAATGCTTGTTTATAATGAAACCAATTATATCATGTAATCTCTAACCCTATAAAATATACTAACTAAATGCTTTCACCTTGAAATCAAGGTGCCCTCATATCATGCTAAAACACAATGCAAGTATTATACCAATTGTGAGTCCAAGTTTGATCCAATGTGGAGGAAGAAAGAGCTATAATGTAGAGCTTTTTCCAAACCACTATCAACAATCTAGGAGAGAATATGAAGCAATTGTTAGTGTGTTAAGCTATGTTTAGGTGTGATTAGGGGCTTAATTCTTTGCATATGGGATGTGCACATTATGGAAACATCCCCACTAAGGTGTGCACTTTATGTTGTCATCCCCACTTAGGTATGCCTCCTCTCTCTCCTAAGTTATGTGTATTATTGTAATGCATTCTTCATGGAGTAAAGAATGAAGGTGTGTGAAGATTAATATAAGTGATTTTTCAGTTTGAATTATAACATTGAAGCACTTATTCATGCCCAACTCCTATAAGCTATTCCAATTTGGTATCAGATCCTAGGGCTAGAAGAAAAAGCCCAAATCTATTTTGAAATATTTCAAAACCATAGGGTTTGCTTAGGTGTCACCCCATTATAGTAAATATTTTGGTATTTTGGCATGTGTCTCACATTTTTTGGTTTTGTAGAGGCTATTGCATTACTTTGCCACTATATTTTCTTGAATCTGTCTTCTAGGATCCTTCTAATTCTTTATGGCCAACTTGTTATCCTCTGGTTTCCATACCCAGCTCGCTCTCACCTTCACTATAGCCTATTATTTTATATCAATCTATTTTTTACGAGAAGGCTTCCACTTGACATCACCCATCTATCACCCCATTTGAAGTCTATTTTCCATGGCCTATTGCCTAGATCTGCATCTCCATTAAAGGTATTTTTACCATCACACCATTGCACAGTCCTCTTACCTCCAAATTTTTTGTTTGAACCAAGTCATAGCTCATGGATTGCATCGTATTTTGTTTTGCTACATGGTCTAAGGTCAACACAAACTACTTGGCTTCCATCAATGGTCTATTCTCTTCCTTGTCTATGGTTTCCAAACTGATGCCCTTTATCACCTAACAAGTTTCTCACAAGATATCAGATGCTTTCTAATGGTTTCATGGCCTTTCTTTCAATTGGTTCACATTCATTAGTTCCTCCACCTCGACATACTCTCTCCACCTAGTTGTTCAACAAAAATATTGCAGGAAGGATCTAGGCAGGATCTAGACAAGATATCCAAAGAAAATTGTAGGCAGCAAGAACCAGGAATAGTATCATGATATTTAATGGACCTTCCATAGCTATCTTAAATACAAATGACCAACCAATGATCTTTTATTTAAAAGGTAAAGATTATTTAAAATCAAATGTTGCTTTTTTAATCAACATCAAATAAATTAATTTCCATTAAAAAATCTGTAAACTTTCATAACCAAGATAGCGATCTTAGTTTTATTCAAACTTTAAAAGGGGAAGTGGTTAAGGCTTCAAAACCCACCACTACAATGTAGCAAGACTATCCTTTATGGGAAGTTTTATTAAACATTGATATGTTTTTTTATAAAGTAAAGGGTTTATTATTTAGATTCTAGTTACAATCTTTATAAAATAAAAGAGTCGACTTCTTTTTTTCTAAAAAATCTTGGTAATAAGGAAAGTCAAGTTTGAGTATGTGGGGGATATTGTTTCCATCAGTTGACATTAAATTATAAAGTGGGAGGATTCTAAAGGGTTCTCAGTGTTATTGTAAAGGCAAATAAGATTATTTTTTTCTATCTTTCAAAGAAGCAAATTAGTAAAAAGAGACATTTATAAAGGGGGGAAGTCTTTTTTGATAAAATGTCTAAACTATTCCTCTCTACATCTTCTTCTTCCTCTTCTGTAATGGAGACTCGATTCTTTGAACCACTAATCGCAACTAATTACCATGTCTTTAAATCAAAGATGAAATGGTTACTCTAATCAAGAAGCTTGTGGCATGTTTTCAAAGAAAATGTTCTAACATTCACCTCCAAAAAGGACAAGTACTTGTATTCATGCAAGCAGGATGAAGCACTTGGGCTCATCACCCTCAACATGTCAGACACGTTGGCCTTCCACCTTACTAATGCCAAAAATCTAAAAGAGGTATGGGAGTGATAAGTTATTCATAAAAAACTATTATTTTAGATTATTGCAGTTAGATGTTGAGTTAACTTCATGCTCTCCTCTGATTTTCCCTCCATTGAAGAATTTTTGGTAGAATTTAAATCACTTAAAACTCAATTAAAATCTAGTGGTAAAGTAAAATTGGATGATAATTTTATATTTATGATTTTTTCAAAGTTAAAATGTTCATTCAATGTATTTTCTTATGCTTTATATTCTATGGATGCCCTAAGAGATCAATTTAAAATGTCATTCTTTGAGCTATTTTGTGAAAGGCTAACTCATGAACAAACTATATTAATGTCACTATATGCCTTATCTATCTCAAGTCATGATTTAGTGGCAAATTATCCTAAGGTAAAATGGAAGCCTAAACAAAAATTAGGACCTCCTAGTCAACCAACCCAATAAGTCTTCAAATACCCCAATTGAGTCCTCTAAACCTTCATATTCTAGTTAAAAAAAAAGGAAAAAGAAGGTTTATGATACACGTCCATACTGTAGTAGAACAAACCATCCTGAGTCCAGATGTTATCACAAAATATAAGCATTAGAAGCATCACTAAAATACCACAAGATTGTTGTTCCTTCATCTTCATCTTCTTCTAGCATAGGGAAAGGGAAAGCTCTCTCTACTAGAGCCTATTTTCCCATATTAGATAGATGGATCTTTGATTTTGGTGTTTCTCATCATCTAACTCATTCTTATGGTCTATTGAGTTCTCTTTTTAATTGCAACACCTTCCTGATTATCATGGCCAACTCATCATCAATTGAAATTTTGGACTCTAGCACTATTCATATGTAGGATGGGTGCATCAATGATATACTCCTTGTTCCTTGGATCTCTTCAAACTTCTTTTCCATTTATCAAATTTGTAATTCTGGTAGTGGAAAATATGTTGAGTTTGCTCCACATAATGTTGTAATTAGATAATTGAGTGATTCACAAGATGTAGTATCTACAGGTGTGGTGGACCATAGTTCACGCTTATATGTATTTTAGAAATTTGAAACCTTTGTAGGTTCTTCTCTAGTTTTCCATGCTAATAATATGAGTAAATTATGGCCTGAATGATTTGGTCACCTCAATTATAGGTATTTGCAGTAATTGAGTTTCAAACACATGGTGATACACCTTCCTAACATCTCTAGTAATGATGGTGTCTATCCAGGATTCATGATTGGAAAATAACACAAAGATTCCTTTCCAAAGGAACAAGTTAAGAGAGCTAAGGCTCCACTAGAATTAGTACATAGTGACTTGATGACATTTCCCACTCATTCATGTGAAAAGTATGTACTAACCTTCATTGATGATTTCAATCAGAGAACTTGGGTGTATTTATTGTAGTATAAAAGTGAATTTTTTGTAAACTTTAAAGCCTTCAAGGCCCCTATACAGAAGCAATCAGGACTTCACTTGAAAAATTTATGCACAAATAATGGGGTGGAATATGTAATTAAAGCCTATCAGGCTTACTATACTGAACATATAATATAACACCGATTAATGGTATCTTACACCCCTCAACAAAATGGTGTTGTTGAGCATAAGAACATAACACTCAAAGAAATGACAAATTGTATCATATAGTCTAAGGACTTAGCACCTTAGTTCTGGGCTAAAATATTAAATTGTGCAAATTACATCCAAAATCACATTCCCTAATAGGTAGTGGTGAATAAGACTCCTAAATAAGATTGGTCAAGAGAAAAACATGATGTTCATGTATTTCATGTATTTAGATGTAAGGCTTGGGCATTTGTTCCTAATGATAAGCATAACTCTATGGAGAAGAAGAGCCAAGAGCTCATATTTTTTGCCATTGCAAGGATGTAAAGACATATCACCTCTTTAATCCTATCACACATGATATATTTTTTCAATGAGATGTTCAAGTTAATGAGATGTACACTCCATTGGTACCAGTTATAGATTCTTTTCCATCCTTGATGATACCTCCTACACCTGATAGGGAGGGCCTTCTTCCTGATTTTGATAAAGACACCAATGAAGATATTGTTCCTCTACCTCCTCCTACACCACATATACCCATGTGGGCACAATATACCTTATAAGTAGTTAATGATTTAATTGGTGATCCTTCTAATTTACGCCATACTCATGCTTCGACATCTAGTATTTCTCTTTTGATCCATGCACTTTATAATGATCCAATGTTGTTTTCTGAGGTGACTAGTAAACCTAAGTGGGAAATTTCTATGCATGTAGAATATTCTTCATTTATGAAGAATAATACATGGGATGTTGTGCCTCTTCCTAAGGGAAGAAAAAATTTAAAATGTAAATGGGTTTATAAGACCAAATATGTTGTTGATGGCTCGATTGAGAAGCACAAAACTCGACTGGTAGCTGAGGGTTTTTTTCAATTTGAAAGGCTTGATTAACTAAAACCTTTGCCCTTATAGCTAATATGGATTTAGTTTAGCTTGTACTTTCACTTGATACTTCCCATCGACGGTTGGTTCATCAGATGGATGTTAAAAGTGCATTCTTACATGGTGATCTCCAAGAGGAGATCTATATGGCTCAACTGCATGGATTTGTATATGACTTATCATTGGTTTATAGACTCTGTCATTCTATTTATGCCCTCAAATAAGATCCTCAAGCTTGGTATGAGAAGATGAATAGTTTTCTACTAAGTTTTGGGTTCTATCATTGTGAGTCAAATCACAATGTTTACATCTTGAAGCATAATGAGGATATTTTGATACTATTTTTGTATATTGATGACCTCATCCTCATAGGTAGTTCAAAATCCTTGATTTGGGACATCAAAGAGAAGTTAGCAGATAGGTTTGATATGACTAATCTAGGACTTCTGCATTATTCTCTTGGCCTACAAGATCATCAGTCTTCTCAGGGTATCTCTATTGGGAACAGAAGTATGTTACAGATCTTCTTCAACACTTTGGCATGGTTGATTTCAAACCTGCCCCCACTCCATATCAGTTAGGTGTTATTTTATATACTACTTGTATGACTCATCTTATTGATTCAACTTTGTATCGACAACTTGTAGGTATTATTTTACACTTGACACATACACATCTTGATATCACTTTCATTGTGAACCTTGTCTCTCATTTCTCATAGGCACTTCACGAGAGTCATTGGAACGTATCCAAACACATTTTGCACTACATTTGGGGCACGTCACACTTTGGTATATAATACACACCATAGACTTATCCACAACTTATGGGATATATTGATTCAGATTGGGTTGGTGATGTTGATACTCACAAATCCACTTGCATATTTGTCTATAATCTTGGTTCTGGTCCAGTGGCATGGGCTTGCAAAAAGTAGACAACTATTGATTTATCTTCTACTGAGGTTGAATATAGAGGTGGTGTGATAGTCAATTAGGAGGTAGCAATAATAAGAGGGTGTGGAGGCCAATCTCAATGAAAAAAATAGATGTAATGCCAACTGAAAGAGCTAGGAGCAAGCAATGGTGATGCAAGAACAACTAGGAGCAATAATGGTGTGTCCAACTTAGTAAGCAAGTATGCATGTGAACCTATGTCCAAGGAAGAGCATAAATCCACAATGGGAGCTCAATAATCAAGAATGAATCGAGATTCAATAAGATCAAGAGATCCCCTTAAAAGAGAGGAATAGGAATTGGAATGAATGTTTTCAAATCAAATAGGGAAGTTCAAGTCATGTATCTCCTAAAAAGTGGTTGTTTATGACTGTTTGGCAACAGATAGAACATCAAAATCCTTAATCTGGAAGAGTTATAGCCCAAGCCACTGGTTTTGGAATAGGATATCAAGTTTTCATCTCACTATTGAATCCTCACATGAGATTTAATCATCCAATTGAGATTTACATGATGATATATTTATATAGCTACATACAATGTTTACAAATTTGATTACAAATATGCTAACAAATTTGGCTAGATTTTTATATAATAACATGTGATAAACATAATTCTTTCTTTTGAGATAAGTGATTGCTATAACATGTACCAATCCCTCACCTAAAAATGGGGGCATATATCTAGATATTTCTACATTTAGATATTCTACTACCTAGATTCAAAATGCATGGATTGTGATTTACCAAGAAACACTAAATATCTTCTTCTTTGATCAATAAGTGAACTTTTTTTTCATGATTCTTTCTAAAACCCTTTAATATTTTAGAGTTCCCTCTAAAAATTGTAGTGCCCATATTTTAACTTTCAATATTAATTTCTAGTGCCTAGGAGTTACTTAAGAGTGCCAACAAGGTTTGCATACCACTAGGGTATTAGTTCCTATGGTCATTTTTTAGTTTTATTTCATATTTTTATAATCACATTGATTTATCGTGATATTGACTATTTTTATGCATTCATGGTTGTTTAAGGGTAAAAAAATTACCAAATTTACCAGGACAAGATTAAATCCTATCCCAAGCATACATATTCTTCATCCTTTCATCTCTAAGGTAATAATCAGTTTGTGCTTAAATTTTATTTTACCTTTGTAATCATGCAAAAATAGAGCTATGGAATAGAAACCCGAAGCAATATCAAATTCCTACTCTATATTAAGCATAATACCTCTGATTGAACTAAGAAGGAGAATTATGCCTCCACTTACCACGAATACCTCCTTGTTGTGTATATTTGCTCACTTGATTGTTGAATTATGGATGCTCAAGTGGACCCATACGAGAATTTTGGCAACATGTCCCTTAGATAGATGATGAGATGATAGGTTGATATTTATGGGTTGTTCTCATAATGGCATGATCTCCTTAGGCTCTTCAAGTTTGCTCACTCAATGTAAAGAATCTCCTTAGGCTCTTGAAGATTGTTGGAAATGAAGGAGGAGGGTTTAATTTATAGATTTTTTATGGGGGAAATGGAAAGTTAGATTTGATTTGAAATAAATTGCTAAGATTGAGTGAACATCCTCATTCAATGAGGGGGGTTGGCTTATTGCATGAGAGAGGTTGAAGATGCAAGGATTTACTTTGACGAGGGAGGGGTTTAATTTGCACCTGCTTCTAATCTTGGATTTTGGGGACTTGATGACTCGATTGGATATTTTACGATTTGATTTAATTGGTTTCCATTTATTTTTTGATTTTATATTTTAGATTGTGCATGGATTTTATTATTAGTACCAATCAATTAACTAATAATGATTAATTACTTTATTAATCTAAGAGGTGATTTTAGTGGGATTGGATAAGGTCATGATAGAATTAGGATAATGTGATTAATTTATTAGGGGTGAGGATGGTGTGATTAGAGCGGATTGGCTAGGGATGTGTTGATGATGAGATTAGGGTAGTATGATGGAATATGATAAAATTAGGGTTGTGATAATAGAATTAAGATTTAGGGTGAATGATAGGATTAGTGTTGAAATGGTGACCAAATTGTATTTTAGGGAAATTAGTGTAGGATATTGAATTAGGTAACAATGAATAGTAATGGCATTGAGGGGCGGAATTGGATGTCTACAACCTTGATATACTTGGTCCACTTGTATACATTTGGATATTTTTGAACACTTTCCACCCAAATTAGACATCCCTTGACCTTGATTCATGTATATTTCCTCGTAAATAACTTAGATATGTTAATAATCAACATCAAGATCCTAGTTAGACATCCTCTAATCAATTTGATCTCCATTTTGAGCCTTTATGCCCTTTGGGTCAAAATTGACCAACTATTTTTTCCAACCTTTACCCTTTAATGAGTCCTTTCTGCCTTGGCCTAATTATCAATTCCTTGATTTTTTTTATCACTATCTTCTAAGGTCGATGTATATTGAAAGTGTCTTATGGAGCCCTATATATACAAATCTATCACAAGCTATTAGATCATCAAATCTTCTTCTATTAAACAAAACTCTTATAATCTATTTGTCTGGTGCACAATTATCAAGCCTTATCAAAAGTTTTGCACATTTGTCCAAGGATTTTGTACATTGGGCCTACATTGTATCGACATTAATCGATGTCTCGGGCCATCACATCTTGTACTACGAATGAAGCATATAGTTGCATTTGATTATTTAGGGAGAGGAGGTGAAGTCTTTTCTCTCATTTAGTTGGGATTCACTCACAATTGCTAGAACTACATACAACATTGATTTTAAGTGTATGAGATATGTAGTTACAACTTCTCAAGAGATTTATTATACCAACTAACTTGCACAATATTTTATGCATCCATTATTGAGGATTAGGTTTAAATCAAAAGGGAATAAAATTAGATAGTTCTTCTTGTCAGAGTAAGGAAGCAAAGTCATAATCTAGATCAACATTTGTTTGCATAAAGGTCTGAAATTTTACTAAACCTAGAAAGTAGTAAATGACACAATAAGCCATAGAGGACACAATCGACCACCTATCAATTTTGACTTGGACACAATCAATCTTCTATTAATTTTGATCTAGTTTTATAATACAGACAGATTTTTTATAAAAGCTTCTATGTCAGTGTCAGACTCTTCCCAATGTAAAATTATATCTACAATTCTTAAGAGTGTTTGTTTCAATCTTCTTTCCCTCTTTTTCATTATTATTTTTTATATCATTTCATTATGTTATTAATAATCTATTTTTGGCATTAGGGATTCTTTGGACCTATAATTGATTGTTTTTTTTTTAAGTTTTCCAAGTGCCTTGATTTTACATGTTTCTAATAAGGACATTATTCATATAATAACACTTTTTGGCAAAACAACTATGTTATCTTAAGATTGAAGAGTTAGATCTCTAATATGTAGATTTATCATTATAATAACTGCTATAAGGCTATATTCCAGCTTAGTTTGAATGATGCTCCATTCACTAATTAGAGTGTGATGTACTTTTTTATACCTTTGTTCTAAATAAAATGTAGATACGACCATGTTTATAAATATATATATATATATATATTGAGAAGCCAACATCCAAGAGTAAAGCAAAGAGTCATAAAGCAAAAGCCTACAAAGAAGATAGAAAAAAGATACATCGCATCATGGAGATGATATTCTCTTAAAGTTGGGGTTGGATGTGATTTCAATACACTAACCCTTTTGTTGTGTAGCTTAAATTCTTTTGAATTAATATAATGAAAAATTTGTTGTATAATTCATACTCTTTTAAAATAATATAATAAAATCTATTTACAGCACTAAAGCCGGTCAAATTACTAAATAAGAAACGTATACTAGTAATAAAATACCAAACTCCACGTGATTAATTAAAAGTGAATACATTTAATTAAAAAAACGGTGGAGTGTCTCACTCATTTAATTAAAATATCAAGTTTGCCTTCGAGCGAGGGAAGTACCTTAATCTATCTACATGTCCACTTCAAGATAGTCGTCACGTGCGGGGCTTTAATTTTCCTAGGAAAACTTAAATGGAGAAAAAAAAAATATACATATATATATATATATATATGGGGTGCGAAATAGGTCCTCATTTTATGTCATGGGTAAATGGGGAATTGAATCATTTTGAGGTGCTATGAAATGGATCCTTTATTATATATCAGAGGTAAAGTAAGAATTGAACTTATAATTAAGTGAATTAATTTTTGAATAATTTAAAATATTATAGTTTTTATTTAATAAGATAAAATGTTTTTTATTAGAATTATGAATCGGTAGGGTTATAATGGAGGGTTTAATTTTTACAATTAAAGAGGAAGACTAAAATAAAAAGGCAAAACAACGAGAACCAAATTTAAGAAATTGCATTTTGCAAGAGGAACACACCAAAAAGAAAATGAAAATAAAGCACCAAGTAACAATCGAGAAACAAAGAAACGAATAACATGTTGATACTATGAATCTTCAATCAAACTTCAACAAGAACAATTCAAATAGAACAACAATGAGAACCAACCAAAATAAACCCAAAAATGAAAGCGCCACAACCCTCAACCATAGCCCTAGGCCTACCTACCACACACCCCATCCAAATATTATATGATTTATATAAAAAAAGAGTAATGCAAATATTATATGGTCTTTGGAAAAAGTATTTGACATCAGTTGAATTAGTAATGATAGACAAGATATTTTTCTCTTTTCTGGTCTTTCAATTTAACATGATAACTCAAATATTACTCTTTGAATCTAAAGCACACCAAATTTTACTAAAAAACTTGGAAACAAATCAATTAACATTTTTTAATTCATATTTCAAAACATAAATCATTTTTAAATTTTCAATTTAACACGATAACTTAAATATTACCTTCTAAATTTGAAGCACGCTAAATTCTACAGAAGAAATCAAAACTCAAATCAATAATCATTTTTTAATTCCTATTTCAAAACACAAATCATTTTTAAATTTCAGAATAAATTGTTAGGATAAAGAAAAATAGCTTACAATGTAAATAGTTTTTTTCTAGGTTGCCTATTTTTCGTAGTTATAAATTATTTTTGTTTTATAGAAGAAGAAGAAGATTTTTTAACATCCACGAGGCTAAATAAATAGCCTATGAAACAACCAGCCCAGTCATATTTGTTTTTGCCTTGTATTTCTTCTTTTATTTAAAGATAGAATGAGCTCTCCAACTTTCTCCAAAGACCTATCTATAAACAGACCATGACAAGAAGTTGCAAGATGAACAGGAATTAAGAACAACAACTTCACTAAGCATTGGGATATATGCCTTTTGTTTTACATATTGTCTACACAAGGCAAATAAGAATTAGTACCCCTTTGAATGACAGTCTACAATCACATCTTAAATATATTTATTTAAAATTTGTTAAATGATATTAGTTTCAAGGTTTTTATTTTAGATTTTTTATATATTATATTAATAAAAAAAAATCATTATTTTTCTATCATTTTTTATTGATCCGTGACAATTGGTATTAATATAGCTATATTATTATGTTGGGTTTGAAAGAATATTTATGTGAAAAAAGAAGGGCTCCAAATTCTATTGTGTATTCAAAATATTAGAATTTTTCATTTAATTTATCCAAGAAAAAAGAAAAATCTTCTAAATAATGGTCAAACAAATGTCAAATTTAACGTTATAATTTCCTTATGATGATCAAATCAACATCAAATTTAAGATTGAACAAAATTATGAACAACTCACTCCATTGCACTACCTTATTACCATTGTAAATCACATATCAATGTAATTAATAACTAATACAAATATCTAGAATATGTTGAGAGATCAACATTCTCAAAGTTTTTATCCTAGATTTTCCCCATCTCACATTGATTAATAATTCTATTACCTTCCTTGTTGGTTTCCTATTAACTGGTGACAAATGACATCAATCTAAATATACTATTATGTGGGGCTCAAAAAAATATTTCTAGAAAGAAATGTGTTCCAAACTCCATCATATAGCTAAGATATTACGATTTTTTGATTGACTTCTCCGATCAAAAAGAAAAAACTTCCAATTGACAATCAAATGGAGATTAAACTTAAGGTTGAAATTACTTCTGTGATGGTCAAATAGATATCAAATTTACTACACTTAATTGTTGCCATTGTAGAATGCCTATAGACGTAATAATACAAGTAATTTAATGTTGGGTTAGGGTATGCAAATATTAACCTAATTTAAATATTTTACTACACCTGTATTTATTTTTAACTTGGAAGGTGTTGAAATAAGAGAGGCCTTCGATGTTGGTGTGTGAAGATGTTGAAAATAAATTTAGAATAGAATTATACAACTCGAAATAAAGTAAGTGTAATGTAATAATAATGATGTTCTCATGTTACAAGAAACATGATTTTTTTGTTAGATAAGTTTATAGGAAAAAGACACACATATTTATACATTGAAGTTGGCTCCTACCATTACTCGTCGTAAAAAGTTGGTGTTGATAAACACCTTGTTTAGGGGGGTTGTCAAGATCTCATACCCATAACACATGAAAAAAGAGGAAAAGTATCTTGGTAAAGCCCTAAAAAATTATGGTTAGATCATAACTGGGAAATCAAGAAAGTTGTCATGAAAACAAAAATAGGGGAAAAGAACTTGAGAAATGAAGAAGACAAAATTGTGAGAAAGAAAATGTTTTTACCTTACCTACAAGGTACTACAAACAAATTAGCCATTTAAAAAAAAAAGAACGACATATATAATTCTTTAAACTATTTAAAACCTTAAAAATAGTCTTAGAGGTGTAAAATAAAATTAGGAACAATGCTAAAAAAAGGTGTCTATGAGATCTCATGCACCTGCGGTATTCCATATGTGGGTGAAATAGGCAGATATTTTAAACTATAATTTAAAACATTCTATGGGCATCCAAAGAGATAAGGTTGAACATTTTGCACTTATGAAACATGAAGTGTACTCAAACCATCCTATCCAAATTGAAGAATCCACAATTCTAGCTATTGAAAACTATCAAAACATTAGGAGAATAAGAGAAGCAATATAAATTGAAAAGTGTTTGAGGAATCTCAACAAGGATGATGGTTAGAAGCTTAATCAGTCTTAGAAGTCACAAATACTCAAATTTCTTATTGGAGATTAATATTTATTTAAGTATTTAAATTCCCTATAGTTGTATATTACTACTTCTTATATGAAATTTAATGCTTATATTCTAAAGAATATAAGGTGACGTGTAACCTTCACCTCTATTATCTCTTAATGAAGAATGTTGAAATCATATTTTATATGTAACTTGTTTACCACTTTACACCCACTTTGCTTTTACTATATGAGAAACAAGGATACTAGGAATACACTTGGAAGGTTGGATAATGTAATGTTTGGAGTTATTTTATATCTCATTTTCTACTCCTCACTATATTCAAAGAGTGCATAGGTTCTCGTATTCACTCACTTATTTTAGAGATTTTATTAGACTTCTAGTTTTCTATAGATTTTATTGTGCTCTTATTATTTATTGGAAGAAGTTGTATGTATATTGTGTTATTTTGTATTGATTTGGGTCATCTTTCAATAACACGTGGGATTTGCTTCTAATAAATTGATTTTCCATTGACAAATCTTGTTTTTTTTAACTCTTTCATGGTATGTATTTATGGTGAATATTGATTTCATTGCATATATTTCCTAATGATTCATTGTTTATTAGTTGATCTTGAAATCATTTCTTTCACTTTTTTCCATACCACATTACTCCTAACTATTTTACGATGGATTGATTTTCATAATAACCTTATTCGACAGACCATACTTGTAATTACTTAATGATTTAATTGAATGACGTATTAAATAATAGTTTAGATTATTGTTTGTGATAATTTTATCATTTTAATAATTAATTAGGTTTGATTACTCATTTTTTTAGGGTCAACTTATTATCTTCAATCTACCATCACTTTGTCACAACACTATTTAAGTGTGATAAAAAATATTTATTTTAATAAGTATTAATTTCAAAAAAAAAATCTGCTGATAATGGGTTTTGTAGAGAAATTTGAAATGTCAAACCTAATTATTTCTACATAATAATTTTCAACAAATTCTCTCATATACACATACATAATAAGAAGAAAAAATTGTGATACCATAATTCGATTACAAAAATTCATTAAAAAATACTAAAAAAAATGGAACTAAATAAGTTAAATTGGGACCAAAACACTTTTAAATAATCATGAAACTTTTCACCATCTTAAAACTGATGATTTACAAAATTGAACATATAATCACAAATATATTAATAATTAAAATAAGATGGATACAAAATCTATTAAATCATAAAATTTACCATTAAAAGTTGTTTAACCATTGAAATATCATTATCTTAAAGATTACCATTCATATTCCATTCCAACGCATCAAACGTTTTATTCAATTTTACAATCAATACAATCCATATATCAAATTAAATAAATAGCTCTTAAATCAATTTAAATGGAAGTAACAATTATGAAAGAGTTGAATGTGAATATAGAATATTGTCAAATACATGTGCACATATCAAATAATTCTCTAAGATATAGTAGCCATGACTTTAATGTCTCCTAGCATATCATTCTCCCATCATTCTCAAGGTATTGATGGTTTATAACCTCAAATTATATTGTCCATTTTGTATGCAATGGAATCCATAAGTCAAACCAAGTGAATAGCCCTCACATTAACGTGAGTGGAAGTAGCAATTATGAAGGAGTTGAATGTGAATGCAAAATCTTGTCGAATATTTATGACAATATCAAATAATTCCCTGAAATTTATTACACGTAGCTTTTATACCTCTTAACATGCATCAATTTTAAGGTATCCTAACGTAATTATCTCAAATCACATTGTATGAACAATATGCAAAATTCAATCAACTTTTTATTAAAACCACCCTAATTAGATAACGTGAAGCCTCTTCTATGGGATTGATATCCTATATTATTACTTATATGTTTTGAGATTTATTATTTAATTATAGTTATTTATTAGTGGTTGTATATTTTAGATCGTAAATATTAATTACTATTTTTTTATTATAAATTATTTTATACTTTATGTTTTTTAATTAATAGATATGTTAATGTACTTTTAATAAATATATTGTATACCTTTTAATTTGGTTAAGTAATTATAAGTTTTGTATCTTTTGTATAAGGAAGGTTTTAGTGATGGATGTGACTCTTGTTCGCATGATCATGTAAATATTTTGGTTTTTTTTATGTCTTTTTTTTTTTTTTTTGTTATATCACTAGTGGTTCTATGTCATCCTCTCTCAGTCACAAGGGGGCCCCCTAACTTGTTATGCCCAATCTGTAGTCAGTTTTGTGACCTCTACACATTAACGCTATAAGTGCACACTATCACCACAACACTAATGTCCGACTTTGGCACTAGTGTTCAACAGTTATTTTCTCACCGTGTTTTGGGTCCTAACCCTTCCTTGAACCTTCTCTTATGATTTTATCTCTCTTATGCTTTTATCTCTCTTTTGCATCTTATCGACCAGTGAACAAGGGTCTTACATTCAAATCAAAGTTCCTTCTATATAAAGAGCCTCACAAGGCATTTACCATCCAGAGCTTACTATCTTGACACATAATTATATAAAATCAGTCAATAATACAGCTCAACATACTGCATACTACTCAGTTATCACACCTAGATTTGCATGCTTGATCAAATAAGGGCCTAAACGAAAGTTATTTTAACATACTGTGCACGTTGATTATGTGCGTTCCCTAAGGGATAACTATATGCAATTTGAGACCCCTATCATTGGGGTTAATGCAGGCAGCAACCAAGAGAACAAAGGTTCGGAGATTTTTTATTCCTTTCTTCTTTCTTTGGAAGTTAACCATGACAATAAATCTTTGATTGGTAAATGTATTGGGGCCAAAATGTCTTTAGTTGAGCTTATCTTGGGCTAAATCTTATTGGACCAATATTGTTGATCCCTTTTTTTCCTCGTAGAATAGAGATTTTTTCCTTGTTATTTTTCACTCTACCACTGATAAGTTTGCGGTGGAGTTTTCTAGACCTTGGTTTCATGGAAAACACAATTTCTTCTTTTGCACTTGGTCTCCTTTTTTCAATCCCTCTTCAACCAAAATCATTCCTCCTCCTTTATGGTTTAGATTATACAATCTTCTCTTGGTGCTTCTGTTCCCTAATCAAATCAAATTGCTAGTCAATATGGTGGGTTATTTCATCAAGATTGATTAAGAACCGATAAGCAACAACTTTGTTCGTGTTTGTGGGTTAGTAGATCTATCCAAGCCTCTTGCCCATTCAATACAAATCAAGGGTCTCTCAGCGCATGAACCTAATTTATCAACTTTGAGGCACTACCATTTTGATACATTTTGCAACAATCAACTTGGTCATCAAGTAGTTTTCTGCTCTTCTCAAACTCATCCTTTTTGCAAATTCAAATGACTTTTAAAAAAAAAAAAATCGATATTCGAATGCTAATTTTTCTAACGAAATCAAGGAAAGTTATTTTCTAACTCCTCTCTCAATTCAAATGCTGCCCATCTTCTTCTCAATGGATAGAACCTTCCCATCCTAGGTTTGAAAATTGTCTTCAAAAGAGTTTTCACTTATAATATGTTGAAGGTCATGTCAGTTTGGATTCTGATTTTGAAGCTCCTCCTCTTACTTCCCATACAAAGGCACAGTTCTTAACAAATTGTTTCCAATCCCAATAGCTTTTTCTACTACTAAGCAAAAGGGAGAAAAAACAGAAGCTGAACGAACGTCTATTCAAACCAAAAAAACAAAGCAGTCATTTTAATTCGCTCAAGTAATTAAACGCCGCCGCTGTCCGGATGATACGATAAAATCCTAGGAAATCAATAAATATATAACGTGTTCCGCACCTGGCGTGCAATCCACTCTCTCTATTCTCACACACACACACACAATTTCTACTAATTATTTTTGTCCAAAACCAGGGACGACAATAAAATCAAAACTCTGACCTCAATGACAACGTGACGAAAGTCGCTAAAAAAGAATAAACACGACACGCGGTGGGATCTCTCCATAACAAGTGGAAAAGCGGTACGACCTCGTCTGTCACATTTAATTGATCTACTTCGGAATATTAACATTTCCCGAAGCCACCGCATTATACCACGCGACTTTACAGAACAACCAGGAACGGTATCTGGACTAATGGGGGCAACATAAAGTGAATTTCAGTAACATAAAGCTGCTGAAGCCCATAAAGTGGTATCGAAAGTCTTGAAGAGCGAATCATAGACTTGCATGATTGTACTCATCCATTTCCAATTTTAAAAAAAAATCTTACTGGTTAAATTATAGCCTGATCTTTTTGTTACTGGTTAAATTATGGCCTGCGGAGGTATGGCAGGTACTCGACCACCAGCGATGTTGTTATTGACATTTTTTGTCCAATTTTGGGTATCATTTATTTCAGTGGCTGCACAACAACAAAATGGTATTGATTTCATTTTCCAGGGATTCAAGGACGCCAATCTGAGCCTGAGCGGAATGGCATATATTGATTCTGCAGGCATTCTAGAGCTCACAAATGTCTCACAGCGAATGTTAGGCCAAGTCGTTTATCCATTCCCTTTACAGTTCAAAGCCTCTTCCAACAATTCTACTTTATCTTTCAGCACAACTTTTGTCATGGCCATTCAGCCCGAGTACCCAACTCTAGGAGGCCACGGATTGGCTTTTGTGGTGACGCCTTCTAGAAGCTTCCAGGGCTCCTTGCCCAGTCAGTTCCTTGGTATGTTCAATTCTTCCACCAACGGCAAGGACTATAATCATATTTTTGCAGTGGAGTTTGATACAGTCAAGGACTTTGAGTTTTTCGACATTGATGATAATCATGTGGGGGTGGATATTAATAGCCTGACTTCAAACAAGTCTGCAACTGTGGGCTATAAGAACGAGAGTGGGTTCTTTCAGGCGTTTAATTTGAAGGCTGAAAAGAGCATTCAGTGTTGGATTGATTTTGATGGTGGGGATAATTTGTTGGATGTGCGTATTGTACCCGGAGGTATGGCTAGGCCTAAGGCGCCCTTGATTTCAATGCACCTTAATCTTTCAGGGATTGTTGAGGAGTTTATGTATGTCGGGTTTTCTGCCTCCACAGGGTTGCTTTCCAGTACACATAGACTTCTGGGATGGAGTTTTAGAACTAATGGGCCGGCGCGGGATCTGGAGTTGTCAAAGCTTCCTGTGGTTTCGGAATCACAGTCTAAGGTTAAGACCATGAAATTTGCTATTGGAGTGTCCATTGGTGTTGTGCTAATCGTGGTGGTTGCGGTTCTGGCAGTGATTCATTTTGTTAGGAGAATGAGGGATGTTGAAGCTATCGAAGACTGGGAGCTTGAATACGGGCCTCATAGATTTTCATACAAAGAGCTGAGGATTGCCACAAAGGGGTTTAGAGACAGGGAGCTGCTTGGATTTGGTGGTTTTGGGAGAGTTTACAAAGGGGTCATACCTAGCACTGGCCTAGATGTTGCTGTGAAAAGGGTGTCACATGAGTCTAAACAGGGGTTGAAAGAATTTATTGCTGAGATTTCAAGCATTGGGAGGCTCCGGCACCGGAATTTGGTTCAATTGCAGGGCTGGTGTAGATACAAGGGGGAATTGCTTCTTGTTTATGACTATATGCCAAATGGTAGCCTTGATAGGTTTTTATTTGAGGATAGTAAAAATGTTTTGAGTTGGGTGCAGAGATACATGATTTTGAAAGGAGTTGCCTCTGGTTTGCTTTATCTCCATGAAGAATGGGAGCAGAGAGTATTGCATAGGGATGTGAAGGCAAGCAATGTGTTACTAGATATAGATTTGAATGGCAGGCTGGGGGATTTTGGACTTGCGAGGTTGTATGAGCATGGAACTAATCCAAATACTACTCATGTAGTTGGAACACTCGGTTATCTTGCACCTGAGCTTACTAGGACTGGTAAGGCTACAACAAGTACTGATGTGTTTTCTTTTGGGGCCCTGTTACTTGAAGTGGCTTGTGGAAGAAGACCCATTGAGCCTAAAATGTCTCCTGAAGAATTAGTTTTGGTGGAGTGGGTTTGGGAGTTGCATTCAAAGGGGAAGATTTTGCAAGCTGTTGATCCCAAACTTCGGAATGAGTTTGTTGTCGAAGAAGCTGGAGTTGTTCTTCAATTGGGTTTGTTGTGTTCTCATCCTCAGCCTGAAGCTCGGCCTAGCATGAGACAGGTAGTGCAAATCCTTGCTGGAGATATGTTGCTTCCTGCATTGCCATCGGAAGCTCCTTCAATAGACACACCTACAACCGCTCAGTGTTTTGATGACTTTGTTTTTTCTTTTTCTTCTTTCAAGAATGGTTCTTTTAATACAATCTCACATGCCAGTGCAAGCTCAGATGGGAGGGCAACATTCACGCCTGATGGAACATCGCCACTCTCGCTGCTACAGGGAAGAGACTGAAAGATTTTGAGGTAGTTAGAATTAGGGATCAAATTCTAACCCATGCTTATCAGCGTGCCCAAATTTAAAGGTCGGCTATAGAGAGATTATCCAGTTGAAAGCAGTCGGACTGATTCCAACATTTCAATTTGTTGTGTAAGGATTGTTTTTATTGTATTTTTTTTTTCGGGGGGGGGGGGGGGATCTGATACTTATGCACCTCTCTTTATTTGGATGTCTATTGAGGAGTTGATGCCTTGTCATTCTGACCAACCAGGATTGCAGGAGATACAAAGCTTATAATTTTCCTTTTGTTAGAGAGAGGAAAAAGAGAAGTTAACATATTTTCAGTTTTTATTATATAATGTATGTAGTGAAATTGTCTTCCGTTTTACTAATTTTCAATGAGTGTGTAATAGTATAAAAATACAGCAGAATGTCTTTTTTGTAATTTCTTCATTTTCACCCATATTTCTTCTTTTACAATTGGCTTGAGCATAGCTTGGCGATTATAAATTTGCCCAACTCTTTGTTGCAGTGAATGTACATTTTGAGGCAGTTTTCTCTTTTCTCTTTTACTTGTGATGTTTGGATCTTGCTAATAAAAGTAGTCTCTCTGTGGATTTCAAAAGATAGCATGCACTTCTGAATACAATTTTTTCCTCAAAACTTAAGCTCTTAGAAAGATGGTTTGCAAAACCATAGATATGAGGCAGAGACTGTAAGTCACAACTTTGTTCTTGGATAGATCCTTAACTGTCAACTTTGTGCATGTGGATATGGATCCTTAGTCAAAAAACACAAATTTCTGAGAATAGAGCTCATAACTTTGTAGTTGTGTGTATGGGGTTCTTAACCCAAAAATTCAAGACCAAACTGAGATCTTAAGCAGATGCAACAGCTACAGAAGATATGGGAAACATCTGAACATTCCAAGATACTGGAAGGGTTGGAAGAGACAGTTTAAACAGACTTTGAAGCTCTAAGCTGCAATGAAATGCAACCCCATTGATATATAAATTTGTATTAGTTAATTCTAGATATGTGATCAAATTAAGGTTACAAGTTACAGGGTGTCAAACCACCTTAACCAGTTTGGAAATGTATGAATATTGTTTTGGGAAATGACATGTTTTGAGGGGAAGTTGGGTTCCTGTGGAAGTCTATCTCAGGCTTGACAAGGATGTAGTCCTTTTTCAGATTGATATCGATACATAGAGATCCTTTATTTCATTCTCTAATGTATTGTGTGAATGCATGTTGAATCTTATGAGCATGATTTTATCTCTGTTTGGTAAAATAAATAGGTAGTGGAAGTACAGATATAGCTGACAGGAGATTTTTTCTTGTTCCACTATTTATATTCTATGATCGAGGACTTACGTACCAGGTTGGGACAGAAGTAAAGATTTGATACAATTTTAAGGTTACATCAACGATCGAGGATTTAAGTAAGATATGTGATCAAATAAAGGTTACAAGCTACAGGGTCTCAAACCACCTTAACCAAGTTGGAAATGTATGAATATTGTATTTGGGAAATGACGTGTTTTGAGGGGGAGTCGGGTTCCTGTGGCAGTCTATCTCAGGCTTGACAAGGATGTAGTCCTTCTTCAGATTGATAGTGATACATAGAGATCCTTTCTTTCATTCTCTAATGTATTGTGTGAATGCATGTTGAAAAATCTCTGTTTAGTGATCCTGAATTTCTAAAAGGAATCATGGTAAAATATGCAATAGTAAAATAGATAGGTAGTGGAAGTACAGATATGGCTGACAGGGGATTGCTTCCTGTTCCACTATTGAAATTCTATGATCGAGGACTTATGAACCAGGTTGGGACAGAAGTAAAGATTTGATATAATTTAGAGAAAATCCTCTTAGAACCAAGATCTTCTGGGTGTGCACACTGGACTGTATTTGGGCCGCACCTGAGATGCAGCCGTACCCAAATCCACACCCAAGACACTTAAGGAAGCTTAACGTGGCGCACCAAGTGTGTTTCTCTTAATTTCATACGCTCTGGGTGTGTTTCCCTTAATTTCATACACACCAGGTGCTGTGTACCTCCGTACCCATATAACCTTTGGTTAGAACATACCAATCATGGTTGGAATATCTCCCAAAGATAAGATGCACGAATAATTGGCCCATGGAATGCAAGGAAATATGTTACATGGTAATTAGACAGAAGGCGCTCCCTGTAGTGGGGTTGTCAGGCAGCTATCCGATGGCTACTGAAACCATTGGGCGGCTGCTGGCCGTACATACATTAATAAGTGGCAAGTGTTTATATCTTGGGTAAGAGTTGTTAGATGTTCTTCTTCATTTGGTCCGACTTGCAGACATCTGTGATGTGGATCTTGGCGAAGCAGCTTTGAGAAACGTCAATTAAATTGAACACAAATATCCAATGGAGCAGTGCAAAAGGTCCTTAGAGAAATACACCCACTCCAGCAATTGCGTGAATGGCAATGGTGAAGAGTAGATAAGGTTAAAGACTTAAGTTGTAGGGAAAGAGATATGATGGTGCTTCAAAATGGACGTCTCTTTAACAATGCCATTTTCTCTATTAAGTGATTTTCATGAAGTTTTGTAAATTGTCAAACGAGGTTTAGCTGGCTGATTAAGTTGGGCCTTATTCAACAAAACATGTCTCTGATAGATTTGCTCTGCATATCAAAGTTATCTTGGAATTTGGGATTATCATAAAAATGGTGAAATGCCTCATGGAACAGCAAGGATTGAATATTTGCAGATAACCTGGAGAAATAACATTTTTTTAATGGAGTTGCAAAAAAACAAAAACATGGCAGTCTTGTCATAGATGTAGAGATTCAAAATAATATTTACACAAGCTGTTCCTAGTGCATGGTATACAGTGCACCCATGGACGACAATCACGGTCATTCATGACACTGAGTCCTTTGATTTGACATTCATTTCAGTTAAGAAATTTTAGCACCCTCCACATTTGCAGGGGAAGTTAACTACTTCTCCATTAAAATAAAGTATATATATAGACATGCGTCTGTTTCAGTTAAGATAATGAAACATTATAATATATAGACATGCGGCCAAAAGAAAATCCATGTTTGCACCTTATTTCAATTCTAATCAGGTTTTATGAAGATCCATAAATCATCAGCAAACCATCTAACACATCCAGACCTCATTGTACTTTGAATCTTTTTCAAGTCTAGAAGTTTCTGCTACAAATGATAAGACCGTGTTACAGCCAGCTCCTACCATATTCCTTAGTCATTTCCTTGAATATTGTATCCAAAACATTCTCGGGTGCTGAACTCGTGTAACCTGATAAATACAATATAGAATGAAGCTACCATACCATTTTGTTTTTAAATGCTTGGTTAAAATATTCAGTTTGAAGGATTTCTATAAATCTGGATTTCTATAAATCTTGTATTGCTATATCTTCTTATAGAATGACCATTCATGCATACGATACTTTTCATACAATCAAATGACACGTGTTTGGTTTTTAACCATATAGGTATCAAGAATGCAATGTAAAGTATGTCTACTTATGTTGCATTAAAAACTTAGATCAGCATTTAGAGACGAGGTTTTACCACCTTTGTAAGGTGAATGTTGCACCATGTCTTGGAACTCATGATGGGAGCTGCAGAGATGGCCTGAAGACAATAATAGTAGAAAAGGGGATTTTTAAATGGAAAAACAGACTTTAGCAGTGGCAGCTGACATTGTCTTATTATCTGTTCATTTTCTGAAACTGCTGCAATCTTTTTTGTGGTTGTTAGACCTTTGGCGTACTCAGGGGACCTTTGAAAAGGGACCATTTCTAGTATACAAGCCTATTAAAGGAGAATTAGAGCTGAAATGCACAATTGATATTTGTAAACAGATACTGCACTTCCTCTTATTTTGCTCTATTCATCATTAAGCAATGGCAGAATACCAAAGCCTCCTAGACCAAGTAAAATAATGCCTGAATTGTATGTTCTCATATGAACTAAATATTCTCGTAACAAGTACAAATAAGATCATTTGATGTAACCATGGTCAGAATGATAATGTGAAGAGCTTTACATTATATTTTAATCATGCATGGCTGCTCAAGGTTGTGGGCTTAGCAAGGAAAAAGCTGCAGTATGAAACCCCAGCTCTGCCAAAGGCCCAAATGGAAATTAAAACTCCTTTTGGAGTGGTTTATCATCTGTAATTTGAAGGTTTAAACATGTATGGCTTTGGGTGCATTGAAATATACTAATTTTTTTTTTTTTTTTTGGTAAATTGAAAAACTCTGCATATATCATTACTGAAAAGGAACAAAACTAATACAAAGAGTTATTCGGGAGACTCCTTATTCTACCTAGGACCCTCAAGAAGATTACCCGTCTTATTATCCATCTCATGATGGAAGTGCAAACCATAATTTTCAGCCTCCTCAAGAAAGAGGGCATATGAAAAACAGAGTATGAACATTCCAGCATGCATAAAGTAGTACAAAGGAACTAAAACAACAATTGAAAACATTCAAAAGACTGCAGCAGGCCATAATCCATAATGGACAATCCAATGTCTCACACAAAGGAGAATCAAATGGCACACACACAAGCGACAACATGTCACACAAAAGCAGAGTGAAGCACAACAAAGAGAGTCGCACAATGTTATAAACAACCAAGCATCACATCATTTAACATGTAACAACATCAAACATGCATAGAACAAGCAAGACTAGTTTACATAATTAGTGTATGTGATCATTGCCTATAACAAATACAATATCGAGAAATATAAATCGGAGTAGTATGAGCCAAAGTAAAGCATGCATAATCAATGTAAAATAGCCCAAAATGTTCAATGGAAATAGAAAAATAGAACCTATGTAAAGTAGGAAGATGGCCCCAATAAGAACATGTCCCAAATATAAAAAGGTAGCCTCTGAATGTAGGATTGTCTTGCCTCTTGTGTTAATAAAATCTTGTGTCCTACATCCCACTCATATATATCATGAAACACATACAAAGAGAAACTCGATCTATAGTAAATTGTATAAAATAAATTATAAACAAATCATGTAAACAAACAATACATGTCATGCACAAGTCTTAGTCTTTATATATATATATATATATATAATGCTAACGAATGAGATTATTTTTCAGATTTTGAATTAGATACACATGTTATTACTCGATCACGACAAGGCACAATAGCCATGTTTGACACAAGACCTACATGTGAGCATATCCCATTGGTTAGCATTATATATAGGCCTTGTGTCAAACATGGCTATTGTGCTCTGTCATATATATATATATATATATATAGCCGACAGGGCACAATAGCCATGTTTGACACAAGACCTACATGTGAGCATATCCCATTGATGGGATCATTGGTTAGCATTATATATAGGTCTTGTGTCAAACATGGCTATTGTGCTCTGTCATATATATATATATATATATATATATATATATATATATATATATATATATATATATATATATATATAGGTCTTGTGTCAAACATGGCTATTGTGCCCTGTCATATATATATATATATATATATATATATATATATATATATATATATATATATGACAGGGCACAATAGCCATGTTTGACACAAGACCTATATATGATGCTAACCAATGATCCCATCAATAGGATATGCTCACATGTAGGTCTTGTGTCAAACGTGGCTATTGTGCCCTGTTGTGATCGAGTAATAACATGTGTATCTAATTCAAAATCTGAAAAATAATCTCATGCTATAACATATTCATCAAGATCATCATCAGCAAAATGATCATGTATGTTGTGTAACTTTATGTATCATAATACTATGTAGAGTCTGATGCATAATAGGGGAAAGTCCATGTGCTCAAAGAGGAACACGTGAAGGAATCTATAACACTAGTCTAGGACGTGAAGTATATAATGGCTCATGTGAGTCTTGAATAAAGCTTTGATGTACTGAACAATGTAGTGTTGGTCGCCAAGGAAAGTCCATTATATTCCTCTGAGATGTATGAGTAAAATGAATCTTAGTAGGTTGTTCAATTGATCGTAGTGAGGGGGATGGAGGAGGAATAATCTCCCACTAATGAGGGTATTCAAATGGAATACTTGAAACTTAAACCTCTCTATTGCCATGTATATATTTCACACGTGTATTATAGATGGCATTGCACACATCTTACATATCCAAGGATGCCCTACCAACATGTTAAATGCCTCTGTACTCAATACAACTAAGGATAAAGTAACAACTATAGGAGAGCCACCACGAGTGGTAATACAATCCTTCCAAGAAGACTATGTTTTTGTCTGTCAGATCCCTTAACCATTTTTGTTGTAGCCATAATATCTGCTTGTGTATATCCAAGGCTAGTGAGGAGTGTGTGTCATGGTGCAAAGATTTTTATTCAAACCATTGTCTACCATGACATTGTGCATAGGTTGTGAATCTATATGCTCGTACAAATAATGCCCCATCATAATACTTATCAACAATCTCATGCATATCAAATGTAATGGTAGGTCTATGTATCTGTATAGTTTGAAATATGCTAATAATCATCTAGAGGACGCTCTTAAATTTTAGAAGAATAAGAATTTTGAGGAGGATGTGCCTTGTAAGTCAGATGCACCATTTAAGAGTAGTTTATTCTATTGCATGATTATGAAAGGGGTCGGAAAATAACTTTAGCTTAGCATTTTCATTACATTGTGTTTATGACGCATCGATAGGTGTAATAAGATAAAAAAACATTGTCATCTATAAAACTTTGTATCTTATGTCACAAACTGATGTATCTGTTAGTTGAATGTTTTGCACATCAATAATAGTTGCAATGTGCATTACTATCGAATCCCTTAGCTTGAGGCTTATTTATATCAACCACTTTTTGGGGAGGGAGAGATATACGGTTGCATTCAAGTAAATTTTGTGATACCGTGTGAGGAGGTTTTGGTAAGTGTGAAAATTGCCACCTTAGTGGAGTTGAGAGAAAATGTCGATTTATTCATTTGTGAAAATGTGTCCATTGTCGCTTTTGCATCTTATTATCCCCTATTTTTATCTTGAAAGTTGATTTACTTGAAAACTTTACACCAAGTGTGGTTGAAGGCTTGGACCCATACTCTAGCTTATTCATTAAAATAATTTTAGCTTCTTTGTCATTAACTATGTGACATAGGTCATCGAATGATTATAAATTTTTAAACACAATAGACTCATGTAGATGGGCAAGCAAACTTTTATTAAATATAGCTTGTAATTTATTATTTGTCATTTGACTTGTTATCTTAGAGAGCATGGTCTTGTAACCAAGTACATAATCAATGATATGCTGGTCAGATCCTTGTTTAATATTTGCAATCTGAGCATAAGACATCTCACAAATGTTAATTGAAAAATGTGCTAGAAATTGATCAACCAAAGGAGTCAAAGCATGAAATGATTGGAAATGGATATCATTAAACCAACGCAAAGTGTAGTCCTTAAGATTTTGGAAAAACAACTTAGTTAATAACTTATCATTACATGCATGGTACAAACTGTAGACATTCAATTCCTAACATCATTGTGTTAAAATTGTTGATTTTACTCAAAATTTGTGAAAATGCACAATTTGGGCCAAAATCATTCGAGCTTGTCCTATACAAGTGCCAATTTAGGCTAATGTATCTTTGAATGGGGCAATGCATTTTTTGTGATTATTAACTTTTCTCAAATCATTTCGAGTCAAAATGGTAAAAACATAATTTGAGGTTCTAAACCACTGAATTTTTCTAATTCGAAAGCACATGATACATGCATGTGTTATTTTATGTCGATAATGTCCTAAATGGGGTATTGATCCATACGCAACTGACATCTTCTTCTAATTATACTCCAGTCAAATTATGATCCAATAATATGACATTTCGACCAGTTTAATTAAATGTGCAACAAATTTTCAAAGAATTGTGTAAAATTTAATTAACCTCACTTAAGCAAATTAAACCAAATCAAGTGCTTAAACAGAAAATCCATGGAAGTTATTGAATATCTTTTAATTGGAAATTGATTTCTAATATCTACATCATTGATGACATCATTTGTGAGGTGACATTTATAAGCCATAAATGCAACAAATATCAGGGTTAAGGCCTCTTATGCCTCTTTAATGCCCCTTCTTTCCAAATATTTATGATTTAAGTCTCTAAAATTGAATTAATTCATGGCCACACATCTTGATCTCAAGATGGACGGTCATGGTTGATTATGATCAATTTTAAAATATATAAATAGAAGCCATAAGTCATAAATGCAACAAATATTAGGTTTAAGGTCTCCCATGCCTCTTTAATGTCCCTCCTCAAATATTTATGAGGGTATTTATGAATTAAGTCTTCAAAATTAAATTAATTCATGACCACACATCTTGATCTCAAGATGGACGGTCATGGTTGATTCTCATCAATTATAAAAATCTATAAATAGGAGGGCCAAGACCACTATTTTAAGCTTTTTTGGTTTAAATCTATAAAATTAGTAAATAAATGTGCCTTAATTAATCTACTGATTTATTGAATCTGGAAGTGTTTAATTAATATCTAAAAAATAACAAACAAAGAGATAAAGAGTAAAACTTGGCTAATTTTGGGTTGAGATAGAGGAGATAGAGGCTATAAATTGTTAATCTAGTTAGGTAGATTGTTAGAAACAAGGTACAAAAGTCTATTTTCTGCCTGGATAGGAGTGTCAAAAATGGGACACCTGGAGGTCCAGCACTGTAGTCTTTAGTGTCTGAGCTTTCTGAGATTTTTGAGTTCTATTCATCTGATTTGGGAGACCCTATGCTTGAAATATTGAGTCTTGGTTGTTCATGAAGCTCTGTGTGTAATTGATTTTTTCTTCAAAGATTCTAGTTCCTCTTCATTCTTGATAGGTGATTTCTAATCCAACTGGAAAAAGGAGTTAGTGTGTAATATGCACTGAATGTGCAATCACACCCCGTGTGTGGGCACACTGCCTACATACCAATACTCAAAAAATGGATCAAGGCCAATGTAGTTCTCCCAATTTGAAAGTGTATTATGTAATCCTATGTATGCAATGTAAGTGTATGCAAATTTGGGCAAGCTTGAGATGACTCATGATTAGTGTGGGAGCTTGGTAGGCTGGAAATAACAGTGGTTGGTTTTATGCAAAGAATAAAAAGATTTACTTGAGTGTGCTTTAGTATATTTCTATCTTGTGCTTTTTGAATGATTTCCAACCCTTCTAAATGACCTTTGACTGAGATTTTATAGGGAAACTAGTGATCTTGGTTTAGATGAACTCGCATTAGGCCAACAAAGGAAAAGATAAAGATTTGGAAAAATCTGACCGTTTGAGACTATTGTGGACTTGGACAATAGTGTTGGAAAGTGGACACCCTAGCTCCCAGCATTGTAGTCCAACCTATGGCGATGTTGTCCAGGGGGAAAGGGACCCTAGGGGATAGACATGTGCCTGGGAGAGGAGTCTGGGATAGCAAGGGCTGAATCTAAAAGACTTTGGATGACTGTGAAATAGTGAAAACATGCCTAAGTGGTTTGTGTAAGCGAGTAGAAGAGACCTATGGTTTGGGTGTCACAAGTCATGCTCAAATTGTACAAATTATATTTTAGTATGACTAGATTTGCCCCCCCTTTATTCTAAGTATGCAACAAAGTAAAATTCTAGGATAAAGGAGAAAAATAGAAGTGTACATGAACTTACTTGTGAGGCTAAGTCCAAGAAGTTGTATGATGTTAGATTGTGCATAGTGAGAGCACATTGTACTATGTAAGTTTGCAAAAAGGAAAGCGAAAGTAGATCAATTCTTACTAGATATGCTTTATCTAAAATAAGAACTTACAACTCTGGGTAAAGAGAGAGGAAAGAAGAGAAAGGAATGAATACACATCACCAAGTACGCAAATCAATACAAAACCTATTATGTTGTTGGGTTGTGTTGGGTAATGTTGGAAGTATGTTGAACCAAGAGTTATATCGATGAATGCTCTGAGTGTTCAATGCTCTGGAAGTTAACTCAAGAATGCAAAGGTAGGCCCTTTGGCTCTATCATCGCTAAGTATGTGAAGTTAACGAATCATGCGTGTGTTAATCGATGTCTGGATCGTGTGTCCAATCCCTCTGAATAGGTGGCTTAAGAATACAAAGGTTAGCTATACCTTTGGCTCCATCATTACCCTGTGATGTGAATTTGAATGAGAAAAATATCAGTATAGATGAATGTCGTATGAGATGGCTCATGAAGCCCCTAAATGTGCTATGATCTGACAATGTTGGCATGGATAGCCAAATGTAAACTGGAAACTAGGCCATTGTTGGCCACTTTGAAAGATGGAGATTGGACTTGTATAGAAGCCCCTCTTAAAACTAGAATCAAGGTTTGGGAAGCCACTCGAGAACTCGAGTACACAAAAAGCAAACTTGTATGAAAGTTTACTTGAATGTGATGCCAACCACCTGTAGAGGAAGTAAGGCATACAACTACTAAGAATGTGTAAGAAAATGCAATAAACTTAGAAATGGAGAAGGCCCATGTGTCGTGCACATTACCCCCAATAACTGGTGTCTAGAACATAGTTTCTGAACTGAAATTTGTATCAACTGCCATGTCTGAACTAAAAATGGAAACCCTCATGCCACACATGATGCCCCTGTATCTAGATTCTCTGAGCAAAATAAGTGCTAAAAATTGCTGATTTTTGGACTGAACTATACTGACAAAACTATGACTGAACTCACCTCTCTGCCTGATTCTAGAAAAATTGAATATTATGTAGTTTGGACAACAACATTGAAAACTAGACACTTTGGAGTCTAAAGTTGTAGTCCCTTTTTTAGCACTGTTATCTAGAGCCAAAACTGATGACTGATCTATATTCTCTGTTGTCTGCCTGGTCTAATTTGCCTATGCTGAGTTCTGGATTCTAGACTGTACTATTCTAAAACTATTTTTTTGACCATTAAGAGCTCTCATCTCTATGACAAAACCCATTTTTGTTGGCCCCTCTTCTAAAGGTAGGATCGAATAATTTAAGTGGGTGGGATTATAGGCCATCGGGTAAGTGGGTGGGGATTGGATAGACCCCCTCTCTCCCCTATATAAAGAGGGCACTCAACCGACTATATAGATTAGAGCCCTAATATATAGAGTAGATCAAATCTATGTAGGCCCCCCTTAGATAGATCTAACCCAGATAGATATATAGGGCTGGGGCCCTCTATCTAAACTAACTCTAATATATATTGTGGGGGCGGGCACTTTTCTGTATATAGAGGATGGGGGTTTCCCTCTCCCCTAAAGGAATGAAGACCCTGAAATGATTGCCCTTAGAAGAAGAAGCCCTGCAAGTGTGTTAAGCTATGAAAACATTTGATATACATTATCTCAAGATATAGAAAAAGTTGTAGAGAAAGATGATTAGATCCACATGGGTATGCCTAGATAGATATAAGAATGTAATAACATGTGCATAAGAATAAATTAGAATTTGAAATGTTAGTTGTTAGTTGTTATTGGCATGGAGGGATGGAGCATGATGTCCATCATGGCATCCAAGAAGCAAGGTAAATGCATGATTGAAATCATGGCATTGCACACAAAAATAAGCAATCAAGCGACAAGCATAAAAAGTAAGGGGCCAAATAATCACACAAAGCATACAAGGCATGTTCAAATGTCGCATACACACAGAATGGGAACAAGCAAAGATTGGCACAAGGGCCAAAAGCACATGAAAGACACACAAAAAGGACATTGGCAAGTGTCCAAAGGCACTCACATATAGACAGAAACAAAGGACATTGGCAAATATCCTAAAATGCAAGCAAGGAGAAAACAAGAACTAAAAAATGCAAACACATCTAGCTAATCAAAGTGAAGAGTGGAAACATGCAAAGTACTGGAAATACAAACATGCATCTAACTATGGAAAGAAAGAAGCAAGAGTATACAAGATATGTGATACAAGACTAATGTATATGATGTGAAATACAGAAGTGTGATTTATGCTAATGGATGTCGATGTGATATCTATGTAAGCAAGTAAGGAACATACTACAACAAGATGTTTAGAGTTTATAGTGTAAGAATGGCATAACTTGGATGGTGTAGTCAGGTAGAGTATGCCCCTAGTGGGTACATGTATTGATATGTAGCTGGAATGTAGAAGTAGGATGCCCCCTTGATAGGTGGAGTGAAGCAATCAAGGATCTGGATGCACTGCACACACTCAAAGAAGATCAAGTGAAGCCTAGTAATATAGATAAATTGAAAAAAAATAGCATAGAATAGCATAATGTAAGTCTAGCATAATGGTTATCAATGTAAAACATAGATGATGGATATAATTGACATGTTTTTGTATTTTTGAAATATTATATTATTTTTATATTTTGAAATATTTGAGATATGTAAAATCAAGTAGAGGAAACTATGTACAATCAAGCAGGATATAATATGTACAATCAATGATGGAAATAAATGATACTAACCAATGAGTCTTGGATGAGACTCCTTGTCATGGTGTCCTTTATCAAATAGTGGAATTGTGCATGATCATGAAGCATGATGGAAATGCTGAGACTGTGGCTCTGAAAGTTGTATATGTTGTAAATGCTCTGAAATATTTGAAGTAAAAACCAATTGTGGGGACCCTCTGTAATTTTGAGAAGTGGATGCAGCTATAGGGATCTTAATGACCCATCTGAAAGTTAGAGAAACTCGTTGAATGTGTGTTTTATGTGTAGATGCATGAGATCTCAATAAAACTACTCTGGGTGTGACTATTGTAGATGGAAGCTATCTAGAATCTCGAAGATGTGGAGATGTATGAACCCTATATACTGGTGATGGATATCATATTTGTATATGATGTTGAATTGGAGAAAAAATTGGCTCTGAATCTAGAAATGGAAAATTGTATGGAACTCCAATAACTGTGATAACCTAATTAGCATGAATTAATTTCACACATTGATGAATTGTAGATGGAACTACTAAAAGTTTTTGTATCCAAGGTCTGCCAAGTAACATGTCAAAAACTCCTACGCTAGGAACTATATTAAATGAGGTGGTCATGTGTTTAGGACCAACCTATAGAGGAATGAGGATCTCACCCAATGTAGTCTGACTATGTCCACTAAAACCACTGATAACTATATTTGTTGGAGTAATATCTTTCTCTGTATAACCCAAGTGTTGTAGTAGTGTCATAGTACACATATTAATGCTGGATCCATTATCAATTAGAACACTGTGAATGGGATGACCATGAATAAAAGCTCTAATGAAGAATGTGTGATAATATGTGTCATCCTCAATAATCTCCTTCTCGAAAAGGAGATGGAAGGCCAAACTGGAATGCTAGAATGAAAAGTACTAATCATGTGGCTCAATGGATGTGAATTGACTGTCAGTGCCCTATATGTAATTGGTGGAAGATGTGTCTGATATGCATGATGTACACCTGATGTGTGTCTCTGACTTGCCATGCTGTGGAAATGGATCTAAAAATATTTTGAGTGACTTATCTTATGTTGGTTTGGCTGGAGGAGGCTCAACTGAAGTGCCTAGATCAATTTGATTGCCATCAATTATATCCTATATCTTATGCCTAAGACTAATACATCTATTTGTAGTATGGCTTGGTTCCCTGTGATAGTCACAAAATGCATTTTGGTCATATCCCCTTGAAAGAGGCTTTGCTAGATCAATTTCTCTGATAGGAGGAAGAGATATGATGTTACATTCTAATAACTGATGTAGAACTCTCACTGGAGGAACCAGTATATTTTTAAAAGGTCACCTAGGAGGTGTTGACAAAGTGACTCTTTGTGAGGGTTCTGAAGCTGCATTAACTGTCTGTTGAGTCGGTCCTAAACTATCATTGAATTTGACCTTATATGGGGCTTTGTTGTTACTCTTATTAGTTGTATCTAGTGCGCTTGTGTACTTAAGGTTTTCCATTGAAATGAATTTGATTTCTCTTTCTTTTAAAGTGTGACACAATTTAGTGAAAGAAGATAAACATTTGAGCATGATTGTCTCATGCAAAACTGATAGAAGACTTTGTTTGAAGAGGTATTATGACTCTTGATCTGCCATAGCGCTAGTCATCTTAGCCAATATGGTCTTGTATCTGAGAACATACTTGGTGAGAGGCTCATTTGATTTCTATTTTTGTTGTGCAATTTGGGCATATGAAATCTTATCACCAATATTGACACTGAAATGTGCTAGGAACATGTCGACAAGAGGATTGAATGCATTAACTGACTGATTCAGTAGACTATAAAACCATTATAATGCATATTCCTTGAGGCTTCTCAAAAATAATTTAGTTAATAGCCAGTCATTTGGTACATAATCCAAACATGTTGTTTGAAAGGCTCTCAAACATGTCTCTGTATCACCCTTGCCATCGTAAAGAGTGAGCTTAGGTTGTAAAAATCTAGGTGGCAAAGGTGTAGCAGCTATATGTCATGCCAAAGGTGTATACAATAGAGTGAAGGAGTCCAATGCCTATGTAGATCTAGTGGTACCTTGCTCAATATGTTGCACCTTGGATTGAAGAGATCAAATCTCTTACACAAGGCTGCCACATCAAGTGATAGGGATGTACTAGTTACAACAGGTGGCATAGAAGAGGTTGGGCTGCTATAGGGGGTTGTTGTGACATAGTTGCCCCCATAGTGTCATGTGCAACTAGTGGCTCTGTAGTTTGAGAAGACTGACCGTTGGTTACCTTTTGTTGTTCCTCTTGGAGGATTTTAATCATGTCATCTTGCATATTCAGGGGTTTGGTTAAGATTTCTTGAAGCTCTCTTTTATCAGTTTCATCAAAGCTGGTATATTGGGCCATTGTTAAAGTAGGAAAACAATTTGAAATATGTTTGAATGTTTTGAAATAAGTTGTAATAGGTAATGTGCTAAAACTAGATAGTATTGGATATAAGAAACACAAAATTCTAAAATAGTAGTTTAGAATTTGTGCAAAAAATGATACGAAGCTGTCTAACATGTAAGGTAATACCATAAAAACAAAAGTAGGAACTAGTATATGCAACTAGAGATTTTTCAGAAATATTATTTGCAAAATATTATGAACTTTTGAATTTGAAATTGATTTTCTGAACCAAGTATGCAAGATAAAATTCAAAAAATTATGAAAAATTACTTGCTTGAATGGGACCTAGTAGATGCAACTAGGGTTTTGAGACATAAATTTTCTAGAATTTACTATCAATTTTTGAAATTTGAAGTGATTTTATGATTTATATATTCAATCAAAATTTGCAGAAAATAAGTGGAATATTACTTGAAAATTATCGAGATTTAATTGATGCAACTAGGGATTTGAAATGAATTTTTTCAAAATTAATGTAATAATTTAAAAAAATTGTTATAAATTTGTAGAATTGAACTTGAAAAATTTAGAAAAAAACTAAAAATATTTATAAAATTAGCAATATATTTTTCTTGGTGGTTTGAAAGTGTTTGTATGCAAATAGGACCTAGTATGTGCAAACTAGGGTTTTAGTGAATTATTGAAAATATTTCAATTAATTTGTAGTTTTTTAATTTTTAAATTCAGGAAAAATTAGAAAAATATTGCAAAAAATCAAAAATAATTAGCCCTAGGGTTTCTAGGGTTTTTGTGCAAAAATTTGAAGTCGGGTTCACCAAATATTTTACTGAATTTGGGAAACTATAGGGGTTAATTTCTTAAATAGTAAAGGGGTCTAGATTAAGGAAAAAATTAGTAAATAAATGTGCCTTAATTAACCTACTGATTTATTGAATCTAGAAGTGCTTAATTGATTTCTAAAAAATAACAATCAAGGGGATAGAGAGTAAAACTTAGTTGATTTTAGGTTGAGACAGAGGAGATAGAGGTTGTAAATTACTGATCTGGCTAGGTAGACTGTCAAAAATAGGATCCAAAAGTCTATTTTCTACCTAAATAAGAGCGTCAAAAATGGGACACCTAAAGTCCAGCACTATAGTCCAAGTTTGGCACTGTATTCCTTATTGTCTGAACTTTTTGAGCTTTTTGGGTTCTATTCATCTGCTCCAGGAGACCCTGTGCCTAAAATATCAAGTCATGGTTGTTCATGAATCTCTGTGTGTAATTGATTTTGTCTTCAAGGATATTAGTTCCTCTTCATGCTTAATAGGTGATCTTGAATCCAACTAGAAAAAGAGGTTAGTGTGTAATATGCACTGAATGTGAGATCACACCCCATGTGTGGGCACGGTGTCTACATACTAATACTCTAAAGAGGGATCATGGCTAATGTAGTTCTCTCAATTTGAATGTTTATTGTGCAATCATGTGTATACAATGCAAGTGTATGTGAATTTGGAAAAGCTTGAGATGACTCGTGACTAGTGCGAGAGCTTGGATAAGCTGGAAATAATAGTGGTTGGTTGTATGCAAAGAATAAGAAGATTTTTTGAGTGTGCTTTAGTATATTTCTATCTTGTGCCTTTTGAATGATTGTCAGCCCTTCTAAATGAGCTTTGAATGGGCTTTTATAGGGAAACTAGTGATCCTGAGTTAGATGAACTCGTATTAGGTCGATAAGATAAAATATAAGGATTCAAAAAAATCTGACCATTTGAGGTTATTTTAGACTTGGACAATAGCGCTAGAAAGTGGACACCCTAGGTCCCATCACTGTAGTCATTGCCTATGGCATTGTTTTCTAGGGGGAAAGGGACCCTAGGGGATAGATCTGTGCCTAGGAGAGGAGTCTGGGACAACAGGAATTGAATCTAGAAGACTTTGGATGACTGGGAATAGTGAAAACATGCCTAAGTGGGCTATGTAAGTGAGTAGGAGAGACCTATGGTTTGGGTGTCACAAGTCATGTTCAAGTTGTATAAATCTCATTTTAGTATGACTACATGGGGTCTCTTATGGCACTAGTTATGAAGAACACTTTTATGATGGACAAGCCAATCTCATGATATTTGAATACATTCCCACAACTGTAAGATCTGGGGAAGACTATTTTGAGCATCAACCCTAGAGGACAAAGATGAAGAACTCCTAAGGTTGATTGAATCAGGCACTAGATTGCCATCAAACTTTCCTATGGAACAATTACATACTTTGGTTAGGGTAGAAGAACAATAACGAGAACAATCCCTCACTCATATTGCAAACAAAAATATTTTTTCTTCTAGCAAAGGAAAGGAAGTGCTAGTAGAGTCAACACCTAATGATCAAGATCTTATCATCAAGATTAAGAAGATAAATCAATGATATGCAGACCAACTTATCACAGACTTGACTGACTCTTTAGTTTCCATTTTCATACACAATGATGCTTCCAAGGAGCAAGGGAATGTGGTAGAACTAATGCAACATAATTTAGTTGAGAACACACCTATGATGTATCATGGTATCTCAATTGAACAACCTAAGCTCAACAGGTTTCGAAACATGCTTCGCTAGACCTAGAGGATACATCTTTCAATCATAAAGAACCTCTTATCCCTTCATAGAATCAAGAAATGAAACACTTAGTGTGTATTGAGGAGATTCCTCAAAATAATTTGGCAAGTTCTTCTCAACCAATTCATACTTTGGTGAATAGACCACAGACTCCCCAAAATCAACAAAACACTTACAATTCAAGACAGTCAACCTTAGGGAATGTTTATCAACTCAGGAATCAATGACTCACTTGCTTGACTCAAAGAGAAAATCAAAACAAAGTTGCATATTGTAGGGTGTATATCCCTAACAAATCCACACAACAGGGGAACATACCACCCCAAAAAAAAATATATTCCACCCACCAATGCACTAAATATGTAAGAGTGGAATTCGATGAAAGAAATTGTGTCACGATTGGAGACAGGAAACATAATCAAGAAGTACAAATTTGATGAGATATGTCCATATCCATTCAATTTTAATATTCTCCAAGTCCCTTTCCCCCCTCATTTTGAGGCATCCAAATTTGATAAATACAAAGGGAAGGGTGACCCTCGTGAATACATTCAGGCATTTTTTGTATTATGCCAAGAGGTAGCTTACAATAGGATTTATTTGTTTCACTTATTTCTATAAAGTTTAGTAGGAAAAGATTTAAATTGGCCTCTTAAGTTACCTAAAGGATCGGTGGCATATTGTAATGATCTATCTAAAAAAATCATGAACCAATTATCTTATATTATTGAACATGGATTAACTGTTGTTGATTTGTGCAAACAATGAGATGGAAAAAGCGTCGCAACACAACTATAGCGGTGGAGAGCATTAGTTGGATGCTTTCAACATAATTTTCTAGACAAACAGTTGGCTAATATTTTTTCACAGAATCTACACCCTGAGGTGGTGCATAATCTCTAGCTTAATTGTGCAAACACATTTGAAGAAATTATAGATAAGGGTGTGCAGATTGAGAAGGCACTTATAACTAAGGGCCTTGTCAAGATTTATTCTCAAGGTCAAACATCAAACCAGACCCAATCACCTATCCAAACTATTGCAACAAAGAAACCCAAGGGGTTTAACAAGAACAAGAACATGGTAGGAAATGGAGTAACTAAATCAAGACATGTACTAACGATGCAAGTTTTGCCAGCTTCAAATGTGCAATTTTCTCCACTTAATCCACTAAACACTTTGAAAATATTCCCTCCTCAAAGGGAATTCAATAATATGTACAAAGTCTTCATCAAATTGGGAGAGTTTGTGGAGGTTGTGTTACAAAATCTAGTAGCAACTAATTTGATTGTGTGGACTATACCAAGGCCATTCCCTAAAGATCAACCCAAACTTGATGGGTATCGAGCAAATGAATTTTGAAAATTCCATCATGTTTTTGGTCATGGTGCTTATAGATGTGTTTAATTGTGACATCTCATTGAATATTTGATTGAAAGTAGTGAAGTTGAGATCAAACTTGCTCCACAAAACACTAATCAGGATATGGGCGTCTACAAAGATCCCTTTCCTCAACATAATTAACAACCAACATGCAATAATTAGAACTAAGGATAAAATTAACAATAAAATTAGAACCAAGGTTAGAATCATAATCAACATGATCACAATCAGGATCATAATACCCATGCTAATAACCTAGGTTAAAAAAACATGCCTTACCACTATAAAATTACTATGGGGTTGTAATTTTGCAAACCACATTGCCACTGTCACTATCAAAAACTGTGAACCATCTCATCCTCCTTGAAGTACTAGACCCATTATTATAGGTTCAACACCCTCTCTCTCAAGTAATGTCACGTCAAGTACAAGAAATTCTATTGCACCTCGATTTGCATGAGTTACTATTTTGTTCCCCCTGCTAATTATAATGTCTCTTCATCGATTCAAAATTGCGTAAACATAAATAGACACCTGTGAGTCACCCTCCAAGGCCCTTCACCTTCATCTTCTAATTACAATGGCTCATTGCCACCTCTAGATTGCGCAAACGTAACTAGATGCTCACGATTTACCCTTCAGGGCCCTTTCCCCTCTTCTACCACTGAACCCAATGTGAACATCGTGCCTTTAAATGCAAAGTTGAACATTGTACCAGCCAGGGCTAAAATGTCTCGTCCTATTGTTGAAAAACCTTATAGTCTATTAGACCAATTGAGTAAAACCCTTACACAAATTTATATTTTAGATCTCTTACGTACGTCTGAAGTCCATAAAACTATTTTGAATGACCTAGTTCAATAATCCATTGTTACCCAAGACATTAACCCTGAATAATTCTAAACACTTGTAGGGCATTTGTCTTCCTTTCGACATGTTACATTTGATTAAAAGGACATGTCCACTCTCATTCCTAGCCATAATAATCCCTTATATATTGAGGTCATCGTTAAAGACCATCAAATGAAGCGGGTTCTTATAGATAATGGTTCAGGGCTGAACATAGTGTCCCTTAAACTAGTATAGATATTAGGTTATAATGTGAAAGATAATCAACCAAAGATGATCACCACAAAGGCATACGACAATGCCAAGAGGGAATCTTCTAGTACTATTTGTTTTTCAATCATTATTGGGTTTGTGTCCCATCACATTTTATTACATATTGTGGATATTGAACTACCTTATAACATAGTTCTTGTTTGTCCTTAGATCCATGAAGTACAAGTTGTTCCATCCACTTTGCATTAGTGTTTTAAGTTTCCCCATGATGGGATCAAGGTCACCATTCCTATCGATCTGTAGCCTTATCAGTATTGCAAACATCTAGAGGCTACATTTCATAATTATAATTATTATCTTGGTTATGATTTCATTGCAAAGAAGAACAAGGAAATAGTTTCACATCCACCAAAATCCAATTATATCAAACCAAGTGACCTTGCATCCACTTCGGTTGATCTATTTCCCATAACTCTTGAAAAATAGGTCATTATAGAAGATGTAGGCATTTCCACATATCATCTTAAATATGCCTTCCATATTGCTAAGTTTCCCAAGTCTCCTAAATCATTTGGCAAACCCAAACTTCTAAAAGTCCTAATATACCCAACATGATTTGTCAAAAGAAGAAAGAAACATAGAAACCACTAATGGTATTTGTACTTGTTACTTCACCAAAATAGGGTCATGAAACTTTCACTAAAGGAGAGTAGTTATATCCTGACGACATTGCTGATTGTTTTCAAAATCCAAAATATCCTATCCCTAATCAGATCATGGATAATTTTGATTATACATGAAAAGGCCTTGGCCTATAAGCATAAGGAATCCTAGAACCTTTATCAGTTGGTAAACCTAACTTGAATCAAGGTCTCATATTTATGTTGCCTGGGGATGACCTCATGACTTTTGATAGTGTTCTTTTGAATCGAATAGCGACGAGACTCCTGGCAGTGACGTAGCATCCCATTATGATATTTACGATGAACTTGTTGACACAGACTTAATTGATTCAAATTCTATTATAACCATAACACCCCATTATTCCCTTTGCCTTTCCCATCCCAAACTCATTGATTAGGACCAACAAAATTTGGTCATATGCCTTGATGACTTCCAAAATGAAGAGTCTATTGCAGGGTATATGGGTCTTAGAGACATATTGCCAATTGTTGATCATAAGCAAGGCTTTGATTTCTCTTTGGACCCTTCTTCCTACTTTGGAGAGCAGGCAAAAAAATTTGGTCATGAAAAAGATAAAACATTGAAATCCTCAAGTGAAAACCTCTTTGAGGCAATCGTTGGTCAGGGAAATAGTAAATAAAAAGACAAGCTCTTGAGTGAAAACCTATTTCAAGTGCTCTTAGATGGGAAAAAAAATTCATCCCCAAAGGACCACACAAGGTCCATTAAGTCCTAGATCCATAACTAGCACTAACATCACATCAGAATAACAACAAGTCTTTGAGCATCTCACTCTTCACTTTTCTAAGATATTTGCTAGTTGTCCATTACTTGCTCTAGCAGATTCAGATTTGTCACATTATCTAGATCTTTGGAAGGAACCATAAGAAACTATAGCATAATAAAAAGATCATGGTCAGACATTGCCTACTATTCTAGAAGATGGTTTTACACTCCTTGTAGAAAACATTTTTGAAGTGAGCCTGAGAACATCTTATGATCCCATAATTATTTATCTTAGAGCTTCTCTCACTGATAAGGAGAGAGATCACATTATATCCATTTTAAAAGATTTTATTATTATTTTTGCATGTACATATCCTGACATGCCAAGCTTAGAACTTGACTTGGTTGTGCATCGACTTGATGTTCATCCAGATGTCAAGCCAGTCAAATAAAAATTGAGAAAGATGCATCCATGCATCACTCTTTTGGTAAAAGTAGAACTAGAAAAATTATTAGGAACAGGCTTCATTAGACCACTGGGTTATTTTGAATGGATATAAAATATAGTTCTAGTCAACAAAAATCCATAGGGTATATGTCTTTGTACTGATTTCAAAGAAATTAACAAATCATGCCCCAAAGATGATTTTTTTCTGCCTAACATTGACATGATTATCAAATCTACTGTTGGGTATGAGATGTTGTCCCTCATGGATGTATTTTTTGGATACAATCATATCAAGATAACTCAAAAATACCAACACAAAACTACATTCACCACTATGTGGGGAACATTTCGTTATGAAGTCATGCCATTTGGTTTGAAGAACACTAGAGCCACTTATCAGCATGATATGATTGTCATCTTCCATGACATGATACATGATATTCTTGAAGACTATGTTGATGACATTCTTGCTAAATCACAAACATGTGTCGGACATCTTGATGTTCTACAAAGAATCTTTTAGAGACTTCATGACTATAAATTTTGTCTCAATCCTAATAAATGTGTCTTTGGCATCACTTTAGGAAAATTTCTAGGGTTTATTGTATCATAAAGAGGGATTGAAGTTGACCCTGCTAAAGTTCAAGCCATTGTTGAAATGCTGCCACCTTTAAATCTTAAACAACTTCATAGCCTATAGGGAAAGATCCAATCTATTCGCAGGTTCATTTCACAACTGGTAGATAAGTGCCACCCATTTACACATATCATGAAGAAAGGGGTCACGTTGCAATGGGATCATGAGTGTCAATTACCATTTATAAATCTCATAACATATTTGGGCAACCCATCATTTTTGAGACCACCAACACGTGGACAACCATTGCTTATTTATATTTCAGCAACTGAACATGCACTAGGGGCACTTTTGGCCCAACATGATTATTAGAGCAAGGAAAATGCAATCTATTATTTGAGTCACATATAGGTGGCTTATGAGCATAATTATACACCTATTAAGAAGGTGTGTTTAGCTATGGTGTTTGCCTTCCAAAATTTAAGACACTATATGCTGAGCACCAAAACCATTGTTATTATTAAAGTGGACCCCCTCGAGTTTTTATTATCCAAATCAGCTCTCATAGGCCGCATGGCCAAATGGGTCATGCTCTTAAATGAGTTTGATGTTGAGTATCAAAATTAGATTGCTATCAAGGGGTAGGTTATTGTTAATCAATTTGTAGAAGCCCCTATTATAGACACTCAACCACTCAGATTAAACTTTCTAGATGATTCTATTATGATAATAGAAGAAGTGTAGTATGAACATGAATAATTGAAATTATACTTTGATGGCTCCTTTACATCTCTTGGATCTGTATCCAACATTTTGTTGATTATACCACAAGGGGATATGATTCCCAAAGCATTTCATATCAATTTTTATTGTACCAATAATATGGCTGAGTATGAAGCACTTATTGCCAGACTTCATCTTGTAGTGCAGTGGGATATATGTCACTTAATGGTCTATGGGGATTCCCAATTAATTATTAGTCAAACCATATATCAGTTTTAGACTAGAGATGACAATATTTTATCTTACAAGCACATTGTGGATAATTTCAAAGCTCATTTCAAATCCCTAGAGTTTGAACAAGTACCAAGGGCCAACAATAGATTTGTTGATGCCATGACATCAATTGGGTCCATGATACAGATTGATAGCAATGCTAAAGAGTATCAGTTTCTCATTGAAACCTTTTATAGCTTTCTCATGTCTTTCTAGATTTAGAAAGGGTATGCGCCATTGTTGGTCCCAATCCCCCACCTGAACTACCTTGGTTTCAAGACATTTATAATTATTTTCATGATCAAATTCTTTCATCTAACCTTTCCAATAATTGTCAAAAACTTTTCTTTCACCACATAGCCTGTTATACCCTCCTTAGAAACATGCTTTATCATAAAGCTATGATGAAATACTAATTTGTTGTTTATCTTCAGGAGAATCCAAGTTAGTGCTTAAGGAGGTTCATGAAGGAATGTGTGGGGGGCACACCAATGGTGTAGTCTTAGCTAAAAAGCTCCTTAAAAGAGGTTACTATTGGCCAATAATGAAGACAGATGCTTGCAATTATGTAAGGAAGTGTGTTGTTTGTCAACATGGAAATTTGATACACACACCTTCCTTGCCACTACAACTGATCACTACACCATGGCCATTTTATACTTGGGTCCTTGATATCACCAAGAAAATAAACCCAACATATTTTGATGGCCATAAACATATTCTCACTACCACTAAGTATTTTAATAAGTAGATTGAGGCCATTCCTCTCACTTATGTCATTGGAAAGAAAATTTCTAAGTTTATAAATTATCATATCATCTGTTGATATGGTATCCTAGCCCAAATTATATCTGATAATGGTAGATCCTTTGTAAATCAAGAGGTTAAAGATATTTGTGCAAAATTCAAAATCAAGCACAAAAACTCCACACCATATAACCTGACAATGGTCAAGTCGAGGTGTCAAACAAAACCATTATGGACATACTTAGAATATTGTCAATGACACTAGCCATAATTGGCACTTAAAATTTTTTTCTATCCTTTGGGATTATCACACTAGTCATCGAGCCCCCACATGAGCCAATCCATACTCCCTTGTTTGTGGCACAGAAGCTATTATCCCGATTGAGATCGAGTTGCCTTCACTGCACGTATCTTTGGATAATATTGAAGATGATGAAGATTAGAGTCTCCAAGTCGCAAGAACTAGAACTCCTTGAGGGCAATCATTTGGTTTCCATAGATAACTTGCAATCCTATCAGAATAAATTGCATATAAGTTATAACAAGTGCATTCTCCTTCGAGAGTTTGAAATTGGTGATTTGGTCTTGAAAGAGAATTAAAAAAACACAAATGTTGAGTGCAAAAAGAAGGGTAAGTTCCAACCCATTAGATTGGCCCATATGTTATCACATCAAATTATGGATCAAGAGCATACTGGTTGGCTACTCCAAATGATGAATAACTTCAAGATCCCATGAACATTGTGCATCTCAAGCGGTTCTACACTTTAAGCTTTTTGAACCTTTGTGTATGATTTAACAATTTTGGAAATATTGGGGTCTTTTTCCTAATTTAGTTAAAGGGTCTGAGTAGTAAAATCATTAAATAAATATGCAATTTATCAATCTACTGATTTGTGAAATTTGATTACAATTTGAAGTTTTCCAAAAATAGTAATAAAGAGAAGAAAATAAGACTTAGCTAGAAACTAGTTGATCCGACTGAGATAGAGGCTGGAATTCACTATGTAAGACTAAGACACCATCACAAAATGAGATCTAAACTTCATTTTGTGATTAGATAGGAATGTTAGAACTAGACAGGAGTGGCACCAATGATATAGTCCACCTCTACCACTATTGTCCTAAGGATCTGAGCTTTATGGGTTTTGTTTGACAGGTCTATGTGATCCTTTCTTTGAAGTTTCAGTAGTTGGAAGTCTATAAAACTCCTTGTAGATCAGATTTTATCTTCAAACCCTAGCTTCTATTGTGCTTTGACAAATTTTGAACAAGAGAGGGGGGTTAGTGTGTGTAAGATTCACTGGATGTGGATCCACACCCCTTGTGTGGGCACTCTACCTATATACCAATACTTCGAAGATGGATCAAGCCATATGCAGTTCTCCCACTTGATGTGTTTTATGCAATTGAGTGTATGAATATGCAAAATACTAGATTGGATGTGTCTGAGATGGCTAGGGATTGGTCTGAGGACTTGAATTTGCTTGAAAGTGTATGGGTTGGTTGTATATAAAGAATAGAAAATATTGCTTGAATAGTCTTACTTGTATTCTTGCTTGTTTAGTGATATTTTTGCCTACCCTTTCCAAACGATCTTTGAATGGGCTTCTATAGGGATCTATTGGGCATGGGTTGAATGTGCTCATGTTAGGCCGACAAGGAGAAGGATAGGGAACCATAATAAATTGATCATTAGGGCCAGAAATGAGCTTGGACAACAACATTGAAAGCAAACAAGATTGGCATTGACACTATAGTTCAAGTGTGGTGCTATTGTCTAAGGCTTATGGGACCTGGGGGATGGATTGATCATGAAAATTGGGTCCTGGCTCAGCTGGGATCAAGTCTGGAAGGCTACGGATGACTCAAAATCAATGAAAATATGCCTATGAGGGTCATGAGAGCAAGCAAAAGGACCTAACGGTTGGGTGTCATTAGTCATGCTCAAGTTACCAATTTTTGTATTTTATATGACTACATTTGCTCCCTTTATTCTAGTGATGCAGAAAAGTGAAATACTAAGATAAAGGAAGATGAAAAAGTGTACTTGAACTCACCTATAAGGGTGAAATTCATGATATTGTTGTGATGTTGGGTGTATGTAGAGAGAGAATGTTGTGAAGTGTGAATCTGTAAGAGAAAACAAAGAGTAGATCAGTTCTTACTAGATACATTATATCTAAAATAAGAACATATAAAGTTGGGTAGGAGATAAAGAAAGAGAAAATAATGAATACATCTCATTAGGTATGTAGACCAATATAAAACCTGTTGTGATGCTAGATGATGTTGAGTAATGTTGGATGATGATGTACCAAGAGTAATATCACAAACGTAGCTGAGTGCTCAATTCCCTAGAAAGTGGCTCAAGAATGCAAAGGTTGGCCCTTTGGTTCCATCATCACCTACTAAGTGAATCTAGGTGATCATGCATGTACTAATCAATGTTTGGACTGTGTGTCTAATCCCTCTGAATAGGTGGCTCAAGAATATAAAGGCTAGTTAGTCCTTTGGCTCCATCGTTACCCTGTGAAGTGAAGCTATGAACTGATACCAATATGAAATGTCTGTTGCATGAGATGGCTCTTGAAGCCCATGAATGTATTGTGATCTAAAAATATTGGTGTGGATAGCCAAATGTATGATAAAAACTAATCCACTCTTGACCACTTTGAAAGATGGAAATTAGGCTTATTTTAAAGCCACTCCAAAACTAAGAATTAGGCTTATATGAAAGCCACTCGAGAACTTGGGAATGTAGAGCTTAAGCTTGTATGAAAGCCACTCCAAAATTATGCCAATCACCTACAAATGAAATAAGGCATGCAACTGCTAAGAATGCTTCGGTAATGCTGAACTCAAATAGAAAAGAAAATAAATGTGTCGTGCATATTTCCCCCAATTACTGGTGTCTGAAACATGGATTCTGATTTGAAAGTTATACCAACTACCGTATCTTAAACTAGAAGTGAGAGCCAATCATGTCATGCATGATTTCTCCTATATCTAGATTCTCTAAGCAAAAATGTATTGGAAAATACTATTATTGAACTAGTCTTATAGTGTAAAACTATAGTTGAACCTACTTTTCTACCTGCTTCTAGAAAATCTAGTATTTCTACTGTTTGGATAGGAACATCAAAAATGGATAGTAGTGGCACCGATGTTGTAGTCCAGTCTCAGTGTTTTTGTCCTAGGTTAAAACAAAAACTTGTTTTAGAATATTCAATATCTACCTGGTCTATTTTGACTGGTTTGATGTCTAGTTGTTATTTTGAGTGTTTTGAAATTGGATTTTTCGACCAGTAGTAAATCTAATCTTTATAAAAAACCCTTGTTTGTTTCCCCCTCTTCTAAGGGTAGGAATGGAGACCCTGCAATGACTGCTTTCAAAATAAAGAGCCTTGCAAGTGTGTTATGCTATAAATATACATGATATATCAATGATAATCGATAAGATATCTGAATATATAGCATAGTTTGTATTGAGAGATTGTTAAAACACTAGGGGTATGCCTAGATAGATATAACAAAGTAATAACATGTGAAATGTACTGAACTGGAACTAGAAGTGTTAGTTGTTAGTTGTCATGGAGGGATGGAGCATGATGTCCATCGTGGCATCCAAGAAAGCAAGAGAATGCATGATATGGATCATGGCATTGCAAATAATCAAACAACAAGCACATAAAGCAAGAAACATATAAGAGTGGCCAAAGGGCCAAATAAACAAGGGCCATGGGCACATGTCACTCAGACTGGAAGGGAGCATACAAGTCATGTTCAAATACCACATACACATACAATTGAAAACAAGTAAAGGTTGGTTTGAGAGTCACAATCACATAGAAGAGTACAGGCAAAGGACATTGGCAAATGTCCTAAGGCACACACATGAATAGAAGAAAAGGACATTGAAAAATATCCTACGGCACACTCAAAAAATAAGCAGGAACTAAAAACGCAATCACATCAAGCTATGCTAAGTAAGAAGATAAAGCAAGTAAAGACTGGAAAATACAATTGCATCTAACTAATCAAAGCAAGAGTGAAAGTATGCAAGACATATTAGTACAAGACTATGTATATGCTAAGAAATACACAAGTGCTAAATACTAGTGAGATATTGATAGGATAATATATGTAAGCTAGTAAATAATGTACATCAACATGATAACTAGAGGGTGTGGTGTAGGAATAACATGACTTAGATGGTGTAGTCATGTAGAATATGCCCCCCAGTGGGTATGTATATCGATGTGTGTCTTTAATGTAGAAGTAGGATGCCCCCTCAATGGGTAGAATGAAGCAATCAAGTAGTTGGAAGTCACTGTACACACTCAAAGAAGATCAAGTGAAGCATGGTAATGTAGATAAATTGATAAACAATAGCATAGAACAATAAATGTAAGTCTAATCATAGTAGTAGTGTTGTAAATCATGGATAATGCATACAATCAAAATGTTTTTGGTGTTTTGGCATCTTTGAATATTTTTGGATTTTGAAATGTTGTATTGTTTTTGTATTTTTAGAATATTTGAACTATCTACAATCAATTATAGGAAGACTATGTACAATCAAGAAAAGGAAACTATGTATAGGTAAGGCTAAGGAGATATGATACTAATCGATGAGCCTCATGTGAGACTCCCTATCATGGTGTCTTGTATCAAGGAGTGGAATCATGCGTGATCATGAAGCATGATGTAAATGTTGAAATTGTGGCTCTGAAAGCTATATATGTTATAGATGATCTAAAATCTCTGAAGTAGAAACTGACTGTGGAGTCCCTCTGTAACTCTGAGAAGTAGATGCAACTGTTGGGATCTTAGGGACCCATCTAAAAGTAGGAGAATCTCTCTAAACATGTGTTTTATGTGTAAATGCATGAGATCTCAATGAGACTACCCTGGGTGTGAATATGATAGCTGAAAGTTGTCTAGAATCTTGAATTTGTGGAGGTGTATGAACCCTCTGTGCTGACGATGGATGCCTCAACTATGTCAGAATCTATACTAGAGGAAGAACTAAAACTAGTGGAGAAATTGAAACTGGTGGCTAAACTAAAACTGGTGACTATAAATTATATGGCTCTGAAGTACGGAGTGGTAACTCATATAAAACTCCACCAACTGTAACAACCTGATTAGTGTGAATGAATTTCATGCATCTATGAACTGTAAAAGGTACTTCTCAGAGATTTTGAATACATGGTCAACCAAGTAACATATCAAAAACTCCTGCATTAGGAACAATAGTGAATGGTGTGGCCATATGTATTGGACCAACTTGTAGAGGAAGTATAATCTCACCCAATGAACTTTGTATGTGCCCATGGAATCTATGGATAACTGTGTCTATCAGGGTAATATCCTATTTTGAATATCTCAAATGTTGCAGTAATGTCATAGTGCACACATGTTTACACTGGATCCATTATCTATGAGAACATTATGAATAAGGTGACTATGAATGTAAGCTCTGATAAATAGTGCATGATAATCTAAATCATCCTCGATGATCTCTTGCTCTGAGAAGGAGATAGAAGGTCTAGTTGGAAATCTATAATTATATACACCAATCATGTTGCTCAAAGGATGTAACTCAACTAAAGGTGCATTGTATGTATCTAGTGGAAGATGTGCATGATATGTATGGTGAACACCTGATGTATCCCCTGTCTCTTGTTTGGAATGCTACAAAAAAAGATTGAATAAGATTTTCAATGCTTTATCCTATGTTTGTTTTATCTAAGGAGGCTCAATTGAAGTGACAAGATCAATATGTTTGCCATCTATCAAATCATGTATCTTATGTCTCAAACTGATGTATTTGTTTATTGTATAGCTTGGTGACCTGTGAAAATCAAAAAATGCATGATGATCATATCCTCATGGAAGAGGCTTTGTTGGGTCAACTCCTCGAATAAGAGGGAGAGATATGATATTACATTCCAAAAGCTACTGTAAAAATCTAGATGGAGAAACTGGTAGATTGGTAAATATACGCCAAGGAGGTGTTGATAAAACCACACATTGAGGGCCTCTGAAGCCGTATTAACTATCAGTTGATTCTGAGTCTTGTTATCATTACCTTGACTTTGTATGGGACTTTGTTATTACTCTTATTGTTTGTTTTTGAGATACTTGTATACTTGAGTTTGCCCATAAAAATTAACTTGACTTCTCTTTATTTTAGTGTGTGACATAATTCAGTGAAAGAAGAGAATCTTTCAAACATAATTGATTCATGCAAAGCTGGTAAGAGACTCTATTTGAAGAGATCTTGTAACTCTTGATTGACCATAGGGCTAGTCATCTTAGCCAAGATAGTCTTATATTGAAGAACATAATCTGTGAGATGCTCATTTGACCTTTATTTCTGTTGTACAACTTGGGCATATGAAACATTGTCAACAATGTTAATGCTAAAATGAGCTCAGAACATATCAGCTAAATGATTGAATGCACTGACCGACTGATTTGGTAGACTATAGAACCATTGTAAAGCATAATCCTTTAGGATCCATAAAAAGAGCTTGGTAAGTAGCCAGTCATTTGGTACATAGTCCAAGCATGCTACATGAAAATCTCTCAAATGTGTCTCTAGATCACCCTTGCCATCATAAAGAGTAAGCTTGGGTTGAACAAAACCTTGTGGCAAGGGTGTATGCAGTAAATCAAAAGAATCCAAAGCCTATGTAGGTCTAGAGGCACCTTGCTCAAGATGTATCACCTTGGATTGAAGAGATCTTATCTCTTGCACAAGAGCTACCACATCATGAGACAAAGATGCATGAGCTGTAGCTGGTGGCATAGAAGAAGGTTGGGCTGTTAGAGGGGGTTGTTGAGACACAGTAGCCCTTGTAGTGTCATTAGTAACTGGTTGCTCTATGGTTTGAGAAGATTGACCATTGTTCACTTTTTATTGTTCCTCTTGTAGAATTTTAAGCATATCATCTTGCATATCGAGATGTTTAGTTAAGAGTTCTTAAAGTTTCCTTTTATCAGTTTCATCAAAACTGGTGTATTGGGCCATTGTTAAGGTAGGAAAACAATTTGAAATATGTTTGAATTTTTTTTAATAATTTTTAATAGGCAAAGTGATAGAGAAGGAAAGTACTAAATATAGGAAATGCATAGTCCTAAAAATAGTGAATTGGAAATTGTGTAAAAAGGATATGAATCTCACAAACATGTAAGGTGATACCTCAAGAAGCAAATAGAAGCTAGTAGATGCAACTAGGGTTTTGACAATGATATTTTTGTAAAATACTATGAAATTTTGAAAATAAAATTAGATTTATGAGTTAAATATGTAACTAAAAATTCAAAAAAATATTGTAAAATGCTTGATTGAATAGGACCTAGTATGTGCAACTAGGTTTTGACAAAAAAAAAAAATTGAAAATTACTATTGAATTTTGAATTTTGAAGTCAATTTTTTATTTTAATATGTTAGGAAAAATTTAGAAAACTGTTTGAAAATTACTGAAAAATACTAGGACCTAGTATGGGCAACAAGAGTTTGAAAGAAAATTATTTTAAAATTTATTACTAAATTTTAAAATTTGAACTGAATTTCAGATTTAAATATTCAAGTAAAAATTCAAAAATTTATATGAAAAATTAGTAGAAATTTTACCCTAGGGTTTTAAGGGTTTTTGTGCGTAAATGAAATAAGTTGGGTTCACAAAATGATTTAATAGTTTTAAGAATATTGGGATTTTATTCCTAATTTAGTTAAAGGGTATGAGTAGTAAAATTAGTAAATAAATATGTAATTTATCAAGCTACTAATTTGTAAAATTTGATTACAATTCCAACTTTTCCAAAAATAGTAATAAAGGGAAGAAAACAAGACTTAGCTGGAAACTAGTTGATCCGACTAAGACAGAGGTTGGAATTCACTGTGCATGACTGGGACATTGTCTCAAACTAAGATCTAAACTTTATTTTGCGATTAGATAGGAGCATTAGAACTGGACAAGAGTGGTACCAACACTATAGTCCACCTCTATCACTGTTGTCCTAAGGATCTGAGATTTTTGGGTTTTATTCGATATGTTTGTGTGACCCTTTCTCTGAAGTTTTGATAGTTGGAAGTCTGTAGAGCTCCATGTAGATCATATTTTCTCTTCAAACCCTACCTTCCACTATGCTTTGACCAATTTCAAACAAGAGGGGGGTTAGTGTGTGTAAGATTCACTGGACGTGGATTCACACCCCTTATGTGGCCATGTTGCCTACATACCAATACTCCAAAGAGGGATCAAGCCATATATAGTTCTCTCACTTGATGTGCTTTGTGCACTTGAGTGTATGAATATGCAAAATACTAGATTGGATGTGCTTGAGATGGCTAGGGGCTTGTGTGAGGAATTGAATTTGCTTGAAAGTGTATAGGTTGGCTATATGCAAAAAATAGGGAAGATTGATTGTATTCTTGCTTGCTTAGTGATATTTTTGCCAACCCTTTCCAAATGATCTTTGAATGGGCTTTTATATGGATCTATTGGTTATGGGTTGAATGTGCTCATGTTAGGCCAACAAGGAGAAGGATAGGGAACCAGAATAAATTGACCGTTGGGGCCAAAAATGAGTTTGGACAACAACATCAAAAGTAGAGAGGAGTGGCAGTGACTCTATAGTCTAAGTGTGGTGCTATTGTTTGGAGCTTATAGGACTTGGGGAGATGATTGGTCATGAAAATAGGGTCTTGGCTCAGCTGGGATCAAGTTTGGAAGGCTACAGATGTTTGAGAATTAGTGAAAATATGTTTATGAGGGTCATGAAAGCAAGCAAGAGGGACCTAAGGGTTGGGTGTCATTAGTCATGCTTAAGTTACTAATATTTACATTTTATATGACTATAGTCTACAAGACCTCTTACTTAGGTGCAACTTGTGCTGAAGTTAGTTTATCCCACAATTATATTTTGGACCATCCTATTTTGGACCATATTCATTATGTTTCGACCTATCCCTAGACCATTATCACGAGAACCATATTATTTTACAACTCAAAACTATTGAATCTTTAGACTATTGGCACTCTGGATCATTTATATTTTAGTTTGACTCATTTTATGCCACCTTGGGCCCACCTCTTTTAGACCCCATTCATTCTAGACCATTCTACCAAGAACCACATTCTTTTCATACCTTGAGTCATTATAACCTGGACTATTTTATCCCTTGCCCAATTATGATATTGATTATGACTCATAGGCATTCTAAATACATTCAACACTAGTTTTACAAAGTAGTTTAGCTTGAACAATATTTTTTATCTTCTTATTATAGACAAGTGCACATGAGTACATCAACACATGGTTTTTCCCTGATGAATGGTTCTTCAGATCTATCTCACACTACATACTATTTTATTCTTATTTTACTATTGTTTGGTAGGCATTGTTGGCTTATCAAGATCTCACTCTCATTGATTTGTGAGCATGGGTTTTTGTAGTTAGCTTTAGCTATTATTCAAACTTCTACTATTGGACGTGCATATCCTTGATTAGTTGGTTCCATGTACCATTGTTTATATTTATGATCCCATTACAACCAATTTAGCTATTATTTGAACTCTTACCTGTAGACGTGCATCTCCTTAGCTAGGTAGTTCCCTTAGGACTTTTGTTAATATTTCATTTCTATTATTTATCCCCAAAACATAAAACACTAGAAACTAATCGACAAAACAAATGAAAACACTATCTTGCACTTTTGTTTATTCTGATCTCACACTCTTGTCATTTTTCAAGTATTCATTTTGAATGCTCTCAGCATTTTGTGATCTCATTTTCCTTATTTCCTCTACAATATCACTCATGTTTTCTTATCATCACTTTTTTCTATCCCATTTCTTGGGAGAACTACATTTGGCCTAAAGTTCATGTTGGATCTCGCATCCATGAAACTATGTAGGCATCATCCACTCGTCTTGTACATCTAGAGTCATCTTAGCCACCTCCTTCTTTTTCTTCTTTTTCCTCTATTTGTTGTCTTGTTGTTCCCTTATCATGTGGAGGCAAATTTATGTTTTTGTTATGTTGTTATAGAAAGTAATGCCTCTGCCGCATTATACATGAATAATTGTTTTCTATTTGCACCAATATTGTGGTTAACTCTTGTTTGTGTGTGTTTATTTTTATTTATAATGTCTTCCTTATCTCTCCATTTGTTTTGTTCTTTTTGCCTTTTGTGTTCTTGTTTTATCATGATTTTTGTTTGGTTTTTCAGGAACTTCTTGTTAGTACACATGGATCTTGATTATTCATATGTTGTTTATTAAGATGTTCTTGATTTGCTTTTATACATTTTTGTTCCTACTTAAATCCTAATTGTTTATATCTTGATTTTAAGTTAAGTTACATTTATGTATGGTTTTTCATTGTTTTTTTTCGTTATTTAAATGTAAATAGTTTTAACTCTGGTATTGGTGGTTCTTATCATTATCTTTAGTTACAAGTATTCACATTTGAATCGATTCAATGCAATTGGAATACATTGTCATTATAGGTTACTCATACTTATGATGCATAATTTCATTTTACTATAGTAAGCACCAAGTGCTTTGCATCCAAGTCTAAAAATAAATGTATCTCCAAAGATCAGCTCTTAATGCACCAATGAAACTAAACACCAATGGCTTACGCACAGGACTCTATGCAAGACGTGCATCTCTTGACATACATTATGAGTCTAATCAAACAATGGTCCGTATTTATTCTATTCTTCATTCCTCATTCCATTTTCTCCCACTTTTGGGTGAACTACATTGGCTTAAGGTCCATATAGACTATGTAGGAAGCGCTTGGATACATGGCATATCTCATGTCAGTTTGGCCACCTTTATTTTTTTGATCATCTCTTTCATCACTTTGTGCATCCTTGTATGTCTAGTTTTTTGTGGCTTATTCAGTCATTAGACCCTCATATCTGCATTTGCACCTACTCATGTTTAATCTATGAAATATGTTATATCCTCAAGGTATGCTTACCAATTTTCCCTATAGGGCTACCACATTTAGACCAATCACTGAATCAAATCAGCCCTACTAGGGCATAATTAATTATCAATTATCAAAATCCACCCTACTAGGGAAAATTGTTTTATCATAAGATCAAATCCGCTCAGCTAAAACACACTATTATTTCCTTTCTCTGGAGAAATTCTCTCTTGTTTCTTCTAATTCCAAGCTCTAAAAACTTTTACCCTTGTTCTGGTAATTTCAAAGTGTGCAACTTATCTCTGTATTGATCATTCCCTAAGCATACAACTTACACCTTCTTTTAGGTGTGTTCAAAGTGTGTTGTTTATGTTTTTGGATTGTATCCTTCCCACTTCCCCCCATCCTTGGGGACCATTATACTCTATTATATTTTTATCATTAAGAATCAATGCATGAAAGCATTAACTCATATGGATTTAATCTCATCCATGGGTTAATAGGACCCTTTCTCTCTCTTTTCAAGAGTCCATCCTTCTCTTTGATCCTTATATATCTTCTCGAGGGGCCATCATGGGTCATTTCCTTCCAATTTATTCTTGGCAAATATTTTCTTTGAAAATACATCGCTTCACCTAAATGTCTCGTTATGCCTTCTCAAACAAGGATAAAATGTAGATATCCAATTCCTAACACCATTGTGTTGAAATTATCAATCTTACTCAAAATTTGTGAAAATGCACAAGTTGGGCTAAAATCACCTAAACGCGCTAAATGGTTCAAACTTATCCTATACAAGTGTTGATTTAGGCTAATATATCTCTGAATGAGGAAATGCATTTTATTTGATTATTAACTTTTATCAAATTATTTTGAATCAAAATAGTAAAAAGGTAATTTGATGCTCTAAACCATTGAATTCTTCTAATTTAGAAGCACATGACACGTGCATGTGTTATTTTGTGTTGGCAATGTCTTAAATGGGGTATTGTTCCATACATAATGACACCTTATTTTAATTATACTCCATTCAAATTATAACCCAATAATATGATATTTTAATCAGTTTGATTAAATGTGCAACAAATTTTCAAAGAGTTGCATTAAATTTAATTAACTTCACTTGAGAAAATTAAACCAAATCAAGTGTTTGAGTGGAAAATCCATGAAAGTTATTGAATATATTTTAATTAGAAATTGATTTCTAATATATGCATCATCAGGTGACATCATTTATGGGGTGGCATATATAAGCCATAAATGCAATAAATATCAAGTTTAAGGCCTCCCATACCTCTTTAATGCCCCTTCTTTTGAAATATTTATGAGGGTATTTATGATTTAAGTCTCCAAAATTGAATTAATTCATAGCCACAAATCTTGATCTCAATATGGATGGCCATGATTGATTTTGATTAATTCCAAAAATCTATAAATAGGAGGGCCAAGACCACCATTTTTAAGCTCTTTTGGTTTAAATTTGTTATGCAAAATTCTCTCCCTAAGCCATCTTTGTGTAGTGTTCTTATGCTTAATTTTCAATAGGATAGCTTCACTACAGGCATAGCATTGATCAAATATCATGTGCCTAGTTTCGTTGGTATACTAAGATGATGGAGGAGCATTGCCACTCATCATTGATAAAGACTTGATCACCAAATCAAGGGAAAAATCACATTTTTAGACACATTTGGAGATGGGATGGTCTTGGGAAGGTATGATGTATATGTTTTCTTTCAAGAGCTCTTAATTTTCACTTGAAAACATCATTGAAGGAGTTGGCTTAATTAGTTGTGTTCTTTATGCATTTCTTAAGTTTTCTTGACTAATACGTGATCTAACTCACTTTGGATTCTATTCTACATAAACATGTTGCGTTAAAGGCTCAAAGATGTTCTGGATCACCTTTACCATCATACAATGTAAGCTTAAATAAACTCTGTTAGTAAAGGATAAGTTAAGATCTAAGAGCTAGCGGATTATGTAATAACACATGAGAATTAGTGGTATGACTGTCTGAGTGAAATCTAGATGCCAATTATAGTTAAAAAATATTAAACTTAGTGAGATCTAATCTAAATTCAATCAATCTAAGCTAGAGTAACAAATATAAGAAACTAAAATACAAAATTATACCTTGCAAGCTCATTTCATTGTGATTTTGATTTGATTTGCTCTATTGTATGCGGTTGCTCGATCTTCTCCAAAGTAAATGGAATTGGGTAGCATTTCAGTATATGAACTTTGAATGGCTTGGATGAGAAATGTGCAACTCCCTTATGAACTCAGCATAATAAATTTGCAATGAAGAAGCTTGGAGATATACTAGCAAAATAGCTTTGGAATGAAGAAGTTTGTCTAAATTAGAGGAAGAATCTCCAATTTATAAAATTTGAAAATAAATTTGAACCATCCATCTTGAATTAAAAATTAAGAGCTAAGAGTAAAAGGTATTTTTTAATTCATAATGGGAATTTTGAATTAAAAATTGAAGTGGAGGACATGCGAGATCCATAAATGAATATAAAATTTATTTGGGAGGAAAATATATATATAATATTAGTAAGTGGATATGAGATGGATTATTAAATTAGAGGAAATCAAATTATGGAAGACAATGAGATTAGATATGGATTATTAAATTGTAGGAAATCAGATCATGGAAGATAATGGGATTAGACGTGGATTATTAAATTAGATCATGGAGAACAATAGGATTAATAAATTGGAATGCTAGAAGACAGGTGAAGTCCTAAGGCATTTGAGGATAATTTTTATTTTTAAATTTATAAAAATTAGAAATTTATAAAATCTATGGAATTTTTAATTAAAAAATATTAGTTAAATTAATTTTGGATTAATTTAGTAATAATAAATAATAAGTCATGAATAGTGAACAATGAATAGTGAATAGTGATGAGGAATAATGATGAGGAATAGTGATGATGAATTAGAATTAAGGAAACTATAGGTTATTAGAGATGATTAGGGATTTAGTGTAAAGAAGGTTAAAATCAATACAAAGTGTTTGATTTTAAGTATCTACATTTTGCCTATCTTTGGAAAGTCATTGCAAAACAGAGACAAAGTAATGACTTTTCAAAGATTGAAAACGTCATTGAAAATGTGGAATAAAAAAATTAGATGAATAATGGATGTTATGATTTTGTCATTCCTAATCGACAAGTGTAGGGGTTTGGATGGAAGAATAAGATAATGATTTGAATGAAATAAGTGACCCATGATGCCCCCTTAATTGTTCATGTGGGAAAGTGGATGAATATTTGAAATGATTTAGGAGGGAAAATGATGAAAGGGTGATAATGAAAATCATCAAGAAAGCAAAGCACTAGAAATTGATATCATACTTGCAAGAGTAAAGTTTGTGTAAAATGATATGCCTGTACATAAAAACTAGAGAATAGATTGAAAAAATAATATTTATTGCTCATAAATTGCACACTTGGATGGTGATTTTGATTAATTGTGGCTTGAAATTTAGAAAAAAATGGTTCTAAAATATGAAAATGATGGGTTGGAAGGAAAAATATGTGAATAGGAGGGGGAGCAGGGGCAGAGGGGATAGGCTATAAAGAGAGGGAATATGAATTGGAAAGACATTTGAGAAAATTGATTTCATGGATGGATATTGTATGGATGGTTAGATATTTATCTTCTATTTGTTTTTGCCTTGCATTGGAATTCTAACATGAATAGACAGGTCAGATTTGAGCAACCTAATTTTGAATTTAGTGTAAAATAATAATCACCAATGATTTGAAATAATCATGATGAATATTTGTGTTTTATGCATAAGGATTAAAAATATTTTAAATTGTGCAAAATAAAATGCATCATGATATGAAAAAATCATAATCACACTATAGTGTAATACACAAAATAATCTTGACTTAAGAAACAATAAAAACAAACAAATGAAAATAAGACAAATGCAAACAAAAATTTAAAAAATTGAACATAAACAATAAGGATTAGCTTAAGATTAAAAAAAAAATAACAAGACCAACAATACACATGACATGACAATCAAGATTAAGCAATCTTAACAAAGACAAGTTAAGTGCAATGATGATAAAACATATGCAAAAACAAAAACTAAAGCAATCAACAACTAAAAAAGAATTAAATGAGTTGACTAATGTGTTAATCTAGTGTTGAGACTTTTGGTATTCAACAATTATGAAAACATTGAATGATTGATGAGGAAATCCAGAGATAACCATGTAGTTACGGATATAGATGTGAAAAAGTGAAATCAAACATTGGATGAAATGTGATCATCACCTTTTGGCACATTTTGCATGATGCTGACAAAAAAAATGCAAATCAAATGAGAGTAAATTGAATTCTTTATCCATTATTGTGCAGGGGAACGAGATGATGTGAAATTGGTGAGGAAAGGAAAGTGATGAAGAGGGTACGGTAAACTGCCAAGGGCAAGGGGAAATTATGAGGATAGTGAAAGAAGATGAAGGATATAAAGGATAAGGTTGGAAAGAAGTGGGGAGAGGGACAAAAATATGAAGAAGTAGATGGTAGAGTGAGCAATGAAGTATACACAAGAAATACAATGAAAGGTGACGGGGTGACCAACGAAGTGAAGTGGATGGTGGATTTGTAGGAGGTAAGAGAGGTGGATGAGGAAGGCTATCAATTCTCTTGTTAAAAGAGATTGACAAGCTGAAGGGGATGAGGTGGTGAAGAGATAGGTAGAGAAATGGAGGAGGAAGATGAGTCAGGCAAAAAAAAAAGACAAAATAAGAGGATATGGATTATTAAATTAGAGGAAATAAGATCATGGAAGACAATGGGATTAAAGGTGGATTATTAAAGTAGATCATGGAGGACAATAGGATTATTAAATTGGAATGGTGGGGGACAGGTGGAGCCTTAAGGCATGTGAGGATAATTTTGATTTTTTAATTTATAAAAATTTTGAATTTCTAAAATCCATTAAATTTTTAAATGAAGAAAGATTAGTTAATTAACTTTGGATTAATTTAAGGATAATAAATAATGAATAGTGAATAGTAATGATGAAATAGAATTAGAAAAAACTAGGGATGATTAGAGACAATTAGGGATTTAATGCAAATAAGGTTAAAATCAGCACCAAGTGTCCAATTTTAAGTGTCTACAAACTGAATCTAAAAGAATTTTATTGTAATTTTAAGACATTATTTTGTAGATCAACAAATTTTTGAGCATATGACATAGAAATGTGTATCATGGGATGGTGTGCCATGAGTAGTAACATTAGAAGGTATGAAAGTACACTATGTAGGGATGGTCATAATAATCTAAGGAAAACCTTATTTTTCACCCATACCTTGAGTGGGCATCATGGGTGCAACCAAAGGTGTATATATGGAAATAATAGTAGTCTCAACACCTATTTTAGAATCAATACCTCTAAAAGGTGTATTAGTATCAATAACAAGATCAAGTTGTATTTTCTTAGATGTGACAACACTATCATTATTTACGTTTTTAACTTCTAGGATTATTTTAAGATCTTATGTAAGTCACAGGGTTTCAAAAATAGTCAATATCAAAACGTAGAAAGAGATAAAACTTGTTTATGGAACCATTATTTTCATCAGGATATATTCAATCATTGTATTCATTATCTTATTCATAAACAATTTTAAGATGTGGCATATTAATAATATTTTTTACTTATATGTGATCATTATTAACATTTGTATCAAAAGGAAGAGGAGGAATTTACATTTCATCAATTTTAGTTATTTTAGACACACATGATTGATAAAATGAAATATGATTATGTTCAATTTCAACATCACTTAATCTAGCATTTTGCCTTAGAGGGATAAGAGAAATGTCCTCCTTTAATGGCATATAATATAAACATGAAAAATATCAAGAGGGCTTACGATCAAGCATAGATTACTATGTTATATCAAGAAATTAGATTTCAAGTCTAAAATTCATGAATAAATACTGAAATCTAACACCCTAAGAAAATAGAAGGCAACCCTAGTATGATAAAACTAATTGAATAGTCAGGTTTCTTAAAATGTATAATTACTAAACAAATCTAAGTGTAACTAGAAAAATATATTAATTTATTATTTATAAAAAAATACTAGAGGAATATAATACTTAACTTGTTTTGAGTATGTGCAGACTTATAGCAGGATATGATCATCAACAAGGATCATAAAAGAACTTGTGAGTGCTTAGATAAGGAAACAAAATGTTTTCATGACCTTGACAAGTCTGCATTTCTTGGATGCTTGCCCAATGTGATAATGTTTGAGAGGATGTGGAACTAACCTATGTACTTATGTTGATCTATGAAAACTTTGACTGATACACATGTGTCTAATAAGTGTTCATGTATATGTAAATGTAGATGTCTTCAATCTCATACACAAAACTCTGTTATCCTTCTCATTGCTTCAAAACCCTAGTTGTGTATAAACGAATCATTGTAAAATAGAGACAATGAGTGAAAGGGAAGGGTTAAAGTAACATTTGCCACCTCCTATGACTAATTGTTTCTCACTTATCCAATACTCCAAAATGGAAAGTCAAACCAGATGTAGTTGTCCCACCTAGTTGAGTGTGTGCAACCCTATGTAATGATAGTATGATATACAACCCTATGTATGGATTTCAAAACTTGACAACCTGTGACTTTACCTTACAAATGGTATTAAAAAATAGTTCAAGGCTTTATCCTTTGAGGGGTTTCAAATTTGAAAGCTTTAGAGAAGTTCCTCTCAATGTGCAATGTATTTTACAGTGATAGGGAGATAATTTTTAGATGATAAAAGGCTTAGACTTGATATATCTATAAAGGTGATATATGGGTAATTTTCTCTAAACTGTCATGAAAAATGCACAATATGACCCATATGAACAATTTGAACTTGGAAAACAACCCATTAAAGGGTGCAAAGATAGGTTTGACCCTAAGTCGATAGGTTCATGATGACATAACTGTTTAAGAAGTGTAGACCTATCCAGAGAACAAGAACATGATTTGAAATCATGAGACGGTTTAAGAATGATATTAAATTATTTAGGTAGAGACTAATAAGATCATGTGTATTAGTAATGATAATTTTTAAGGGTTAAACTTATATATGGATAAATGGTTACGAGGAGATCCAAACAAGAGTTATGTATTTGACCAAGTTATATGTCTTTGAGAAGACTCATGATTGTATACTGATAAAAAAGGTCTTTGTGACCAAAAGCTTCCAACATCCACCCCGTGGCCATATATATAAGACTTGTGATTGTATACTGATAAAAAAAGGTCTTTGTGGTCAAAATATTCCAACATCCACCCCATGGCCACATGTGTGTGTGTGTGGCCACGGGGTGGATGTTGCAAGCTTTTGGCCACAAAGACCTTTTTTTATCAGTATACAATCATGAGTCTTCTCAAAGATAGTCTAAGAGGCCATAGGGCCCTATGATTTTCCCAACCATACATTGCATTCATTAGAAAACAAAACTAAAATTAATCTAGAAAGCTTGAGATTGCTTGGAAACTCCTTTAATGGAGGCCATTTAAGGGTTTGGAGGAGAATTAGGCGAAGACTATGAGCTAGGCTTCCTCCAAATCTTCAAACCCTCCTTCCCATATTATTTTTACAACATAAGTAAGGTTAGTAAAAAATTAAAGCATTATATAAGTATTCGTAGGGATTTTAAGACTTGGTCAGATATGACGGCTAGGATAGCCTAGATACGACAGTGAAGATGTGATATTCCATTCCCAAAGTGCTAGTTTGAGATATTTTATACACTTTATGGAATCCTATTTGAACCCAATAGGATGTTAGAGTGGGTTGTTCGATCTTGGTCAACCCCAAAACCTTTATCACATTAAATGTGGATTTGGATTGATATATCAGGGTCATGAGACCGATTAGGGTCATTTAGGTCTTTTAAGTTATTGTGACAAGCATGTGACCTCTTGTACATTGACAATCACTAACATTGTTGGCATGACATACTTTGTTTGATGCACAGAGTGTCACAAGTTACCTTAAGTTGTGCATTGAACATTCTTAAAAAAGATGATTTTTTTGGTTTTATTCATGCAATTGTTTTGGCATGAAACTTATTACCATAACATTGGATTGTGTTAATAAGGAGATGATTGATAGAAACATTTACTATTTGTACTTTTCCATAAGGGATTGGAAAAAAAATAAAATGAGCTAAAGGGTAAGGATTATGAAATAAACAAGTGCACAAAGTGCCAAGACCCTGCGGGAGGTAAAGGGTAGTTTTGATGGATTGATGGATGGATAAATTGGAAAAATATATGTTGAGAATGCCATACAAAACTTACAAAGTAATGATTCACAAGACTATTAAAATAATAATTATAATGCATGGATAAGGTCTAATACCAATGCCATACAAAACTTACAAAGTAATGATTCACAAGACTATTAAAATAATAATTATAATGCATGGATAAGGTCTAATACCAACTCATAATGATGTCCTATTCTTAAGAAATTAATTTTAGTGACAGGGGAAATACCAACTTACAATTATAACCATATGGCTCATTTATCTATGAATTTAGATTCTATTATCCCTTAGTTATAAATGAGTGAATGAAAGCAATTTGAAGATGCACTGAACAAGCATATCCTACTTAGGAAGTAAGGCATGCATTTAAAGGCACTTGAACTGATTTTAGAATAGGCATATCCTTTTTGGGAAGTAAGACATGCATTTGAACTAGGTTTTTTTTTAAAATAGGCAAGTCATGGAAGATTAAACAAAAGAGCTCAACTAAAATTGGACTACACCCATAAAAGATTGATAAATCAGAGAACGATCTGACTAGATTTGTGGTTGTTTATATAAAAAAGATCAAAATATATCTATAAACTCTTATAAAATAAATTATATAAAAAAATCAAAATATATCTATAAACTCTTATTATATCTATAAACTCTTATTGTACATATTTGATTATACTAGATGTGATGTAATTTATTATTGATTAATTTATTCATTTTACAGTTAAAAAAATTAAATATGCGAAATGTAATTGTGATTTGTCATGATAAGATACAGTGCCCACTTTATTAGTGATTTCCATCTGGTAAATAAACCCCGTTACCAAAGGTGGTTTACTCAAATATCCAAAATTTTACTTAGCAATCAAAATGACATGAAACATGGCATTTTCCACATTACAATTTATGCAAAGTGAAAAAAATATACCTTACTCCAACTATATGCTGCTTTTGTTGTACATTCAGACTGAGAAGTTACAGGAAATGAAAAATTAGGCCAACATATTATTTTTCTTGATACAAATAAAAAGAGGATTATTTCTTTAACTAGATCTAAAAACTTACAAGCCTACCATATTTCCATAAGTTCATAGGAAGCCAAAAAATAATTAACAATCCAAACAGTCCGGGGAGGCTTTAATGATCCCAGACGTCAGTTTTCCAAAATCATATTGTAATTTCTCTGAAAGATTGTTTCTTTGAATACCAAAATCTACAAACCTACCAGATTTTCCAAAAGTTCACAGAAAGTAAAAAAAGCATTAATGATCCAAACAATCCATGGAGGCTTTAATTGCCAGCTCCCTACAGGCACTTAAGGGTTCAAATCAATTCCCTTGAAATTGTCTAAATTTTGATGAAATAGAAATAAAATTAAAAAACTTAGCGTAAACGCGGTTATCCAAATGGCCTAAAAAAGCAATAAAATAGACATATCAACTGCCTAAAGAGTAGAACTGGAGAAAATCTCTATGATAGCAAAGAGAATCATCTGTAATCTCCGCAAGTACCTTCCAGTATTATCATGCATCTTGCTATCATCCCCTTTACCGGGGAAATTTCAGTGCTTGCTTTATAAAGCCAAAAAAGTGTTTAATTCTATTAGCAACATTTTTCGGCTTTAAAGCCAAAAAAAACTTTTAAAAATGTTCAATTTTGTTAGCAATCTTGTTTTGGCTTCATAATTGGGTAAAATTAATCGCTAGCATTATATTTTTTATTCAATAATTCTCCTCTGCCTTCATATCTAAATGGGGAGGAAGATGAGGAGGATCTTAAAAGCCAAAATACTGTTCTAATTTCCTAATCAAAATTGTAGCTCTGATTGATTGTTCAAAACAGAGAACCTAAGATACTTTGTAGTTTTATTACAATGGCATGCCAGACCTAAAATATAATAAACCTAAATAGAGCATGGGCATGCTAACTTCAAAAACAAATCATAAGGAAATATAAAAATCTCCTATATGTAAAATCATATATTTAGTGCTCAAAAAAATAATCAAGCTCAACCTCCAAAGCATCAGTGTTTATGCTCATGTTCCAATGGATTTTTAAAGTGTTGAAGAGTTTCCATTCTGGACTTACAATGAGCCCCTATGATGCCAAACAGACTAGATGTACACGTATTCAGATAATTACTAGACTTGATGTGAATAGACCTGTAAACTGCCATATATACAATACACATATGTTTCTGCCAAATATGGTTAAAAGGTAATCTCAACGAAACCACAATGGGTGCAAGGAAATGGGAGGTGTAAATGAAGGGAGAGTGAGAGAGGGACCTTTGATTCCACCAACGATATCCTCTTGTGAGCTTCATTCAATGGGATTTTGCCTTGAAAATCACTTATGTATGAAACTTGTTAATCCAATAGAAAAGCATGGTTATTCTATCTCCAATGTGACAATGAAATTACATAGCAAGAAAATCCATAAGGGTAGCCATTCTACAGTTCCTGTTTGGCTATTTCCAGCGCAATAAGCTCCGCAATACCTCTCCCTGCCTCACTACCGTGTTCCTCCTCAAATTTGTGTGTCTTGCTGAGCGTGAGCATGGGATTAAATTAATAAAACTATCAAATTGTCTCAGCGTCCAACTGTCAAATGGTTATGGCATGTCACACAGGTGACCTGCCCATCCGATTTTTAATTACTGCTTGCCAAACTGCAACCACCCAGTCCCTCGATCTAATGAAAGCCTGCAATAACATGAAAATATTTAAACCAATCAAGTGTAGATAATATCATTATTTTATAAATTAAGCTAAACACCTTCCAACTTAGTTAAGGAAAACATTCACATTTTTTTCAGCATAAGATTTAAGACATTCTGGTTGGCTGGAATAATAATGAGTAATTCCTAATTAAAGCAAAGTGAAGTCAAGAGATCCCTTCGGGTGTAATAAAGAACTTAAATGAAGATTTATTCCATATAGTTTAAAATGAAGATTTATCATAAGAGGTTTCCATTTTTTTTGGTTAGAGGTAAAGAATTTTGCAAAAGAATTCACGTGTTTTTGTTATAAAATTCAATGCCATCATGAAGAAATAACTGATTTTGTTATTTCAAGATGCACAGGAAACCAAAAAGAGTTGAATAAAAGGAAGTTGAATGCAAAATCTTGTCGAGGAGCTATTGAACGATTAAGCAACAAAAAAGAAGTTACTTAAAAAACAGAAAAATTTAATGAAAGTAAATGAATAATTGAAGGTGAGACAATCTCGAGTGAAAAATAAACAATGCCATGTGTAGACTATAATTAAGATTATATCATTGATGTAATATTCCACTCATTTCATTTAATTTAAGAAGATAACATAAATGAATATGAATATTTTATTTAAATTTATTAATAAATTATCAGAAATATAATAAAATTTATTTTATATATTAAATAAAAATAAATTAAAATTTAAAATATATTTTATATTTTAAAATAAACATTAATTAATTTTATATTAATATTTAAATTTAAGAATTATTTTAATTTTTTAATTTGAGTAGGAAAACTAAAATACTAATGTAGACATGGATGGGAGTCAAAGGAGTGGAAAGAGGATTCTTCAAAAAGGGTGAGAGCGAGAAGGAAAACAAAGAGGAGGAGACAAAGATGACCCAGATCTGGGTAAACTGGGGGTCGTCAATGCCATCAATGGCATCCCCTAAAAGTTTGAATGGCCTGCTGGGTCAGAGAGTTTCTGAGCAAAAGACTGGCAGGTGCTAAATAATGGAACAAAAGATTCTAGACAGACTTCTATAAAAAAAATCAAGCAAAAGACTCACTAAGGCTAAGCGGCATACTTACAAAATGGACTGGGAAAAGGTCCACAATAAAAAAAATAGTTCTATTCCAATGGTGGGAGGAGGTTATTTCAAACAAAATGTGGGCGGGAGGTTTGTCGGGTGGAAGGAGGAAAAGAAGATGACCCAAATCTAGGAGGATTGGAGGTTATTTGCTTCATCAACGCCGTGCCCCAAAAGACTGAATGCCCTGCTAGGTGAAAAAGAATCAGATCTGAAGACTGGCAGAATGAAGTTTTTGGGTGCAATATGGTAAATAAAACTAGAGCGGAAGTCTTGTTGAAGTTAAGTAGTAGACCCAAAGCTATAAACTTGAGTCTGGTAGGTCAATGCACTGGTAGAAATTCTGAGACAGAAAGGAGGTACTTTGTAAGAAAAATCGCAGAAGGGTTGTTGCCTCTTTGCTACAGAGCTGTAGGATTTTAACCGTGTTGAGAAAGACAAAGGACTGGCGGAAGTTTAGAGTCTACCATTTGAAGGGTTGGGTGTGCTTGTCTTCCTTTAGGCTCGTGTTTTATTTTAGATTTATTTTATGGGATCCTATTTCATATAGTCATTGGGCTATTCATTTTTATCCCCCTCTCATTAGGAAAGAGAGTAAGTTTGGTGAATTTATAAGGTTTCATCTATTTTATACCATGCACCAAACAGTTGCTAGAATGTTGAGGGCTCAACTATCTAATTTTGAGACCCAAAGGGCTTGTAATGAATCGAACGCTATAGGGATCAATGTTGTAGCAGATATGGAAGGAATGGAGCCCTTTGACATCTGAAGAATGTCATGTCCCCTCTCTAGTACGACATAACACTTCACATGGATTTGCCTATTCCAGACTCTCGTAGGCAGATGGTGGTAATGAGAGAGTCATTTTTGCGATTAGTTGGTTGTATTTGCTCTTGAAGAAATTATATTTATTTATTTGGGGCCAAATTGTTATATTTTTGAATTTTGGGTGCACTTTTTATTAAATTACTTTTTATTTAAAAAGTATAATGATGTTTTACAAGATGTATTACGGAAACTTCTACAATTTCTGAAAAGTGCTTAAATAGACCTCATGGGTCTCTCATTTGGCATGCCAGTTTATTTTGATCATTTGAATCTTCTTGAGCATTTGTAAGGCTTGATAGTCTACAAATATTCAGCGAAATCCTTGAGAACGATACCTCTCAAGAGATTGCATAACTGGGGAAGTGGAAGATCTTCTGAAGGGTTGCACATTGGAAGTGGTCTTCAGTGATTTCATGTTGAGCTTCATTCAGTATTCTGGTTCAGTTCGAGGATTGAACAATTTTGGCGTTTCGGTACGGACAGGGTTTCAAATTCATCATTGACTTCAACAATTCGGACACTAGCATTCATAGTCCAGTTCTGAAGGAGTTTAGGAGAGTTTTCTTTGACAGCCGCAGAACCCAGTGAAAGACAACGGCATCCTAGTGAAGTTAAGCGCAATTTCTATTTTTGCTTGGTTAGGGAGCACCTGCGTTCAGGTCAAATATATCTGAGGCATGGACTTTGCTAAGTGCACAACATATCAATTCTGATATCTGCGGCACTAGATTATCAACTCAGTGGCCAAAGGCAACAACGGGCGTACGGACGGCATACAGACGGCGTACGGACAGCAGCATGCAGAGGGCATCACGCCAAAGATAGGGCAGATCGTGGGATTTGGACAGTCCCAACACAACTGCGCATGGTGACCCAGCCTAGGCACCTAGCATCAACACTTGAAAACAGAAATTCATATCAGAATCGCGCCAGTACGGCCTATACCTGCAGAAATGTACGGACAGTTTGCTGGATAGTGTATGGGCAGCGGCTAGGGCGTCACTTTCATCCTAGGGCTTTTGTCAACAACAGGTTTCTTTTTTTCATTATTTGCATACTCATATTAGGATATTAATTCTGTCCATTTTATAAAGCTAAAAGTCACCAAATATTTTAAGAAAGGACTGTATTTCCAGAAATAAATATATATATTGACATTGAATATTTGAGCTGGGTCAATTTGTACATTCACAGCAGTGGAATTTATTTGATTGCCAACGCTTTGTCAAAAATACAATGCAAAATTAGTATATCTTGTGATCCCATCAACTGTTTGACGAAATTCCCATAAGGTGATATTAGTCTTTTAGTAATCCTAGCAAGTGTTTGATAAAATTCCATAAGTGAGATATCAGTGTTTTAGTGATCCTACTAGTAAGGGTCATTACAAAGAATCCACATTATGATTACCCAAATAGATTTGGGATTCCAAGCTAATGGTTCTAGTGGGAGGAAAAGCCCACTTACAGTGTCACATATACGTGGTGGTACGAAAGTCCTAGGTAGCAGAAGACCTTTTGCCCTTGATAGACTCTTGCTCTGTAGTGTAAGCTTCAGAAAAGCCCTATTGAAGGACACCAATTGGGGTCTGGGTTTATATAGAAAAACTGTTGAAACACTTGTTTGGCCAGTCTCAGGTTTAATGGCTAATGAGGAAGATAGAGAACTCCTCACAAAACTTTATGGAGTTTGATCTAAAACATGGGTGGTGGTCTCACTGAGTGATTTTATAGGGTCACTTGTAGCTCATAGAGCTTATGGAGGATGGGTGAATATCTTGCTAAAGACCAGGGTTGTGGGGGGATACTTTCATTATCACCTAGATTTGATTGTGGTGGATAGAGGAAGCCAAATCAAATCTTGCATTATCAGAGTGGATGATAGAGGAATTTGTTCTTGCCTTTTCTGGGCCACGGGGTTTGCCCATGAATTTAAGGATATTACTCATGTCTGGATAAACAAAAAAACCTTGTTTTGTTTCAAGCTGCAGTCATAATGCTGAGGACTGGCTGAATAGGCCTTTGTTGCAACCTATTCATTAATGGTTTCAATGGGAAGAAAAGCCCACTTGCAGTAGCTCAGATGTGTGATGGTTGTGTGGAAGTCCCAAGGAGTAGAAGACCTTCTACTCTTTGCAAACTCTTGTTATATAGTGTAAACTTCAGGAAGTCCCACTGAAGGGCGTCAACGCTTCAAGTCTTATTGATTTGTAACATTTGTGGTTGTACTAAGGTTGTGAGAACCTTAAACTCTCATGTTATGGTTATAAGTTCCTTAAAACTTTTTTATTTTGCTAAGGTTGTGGAAACCTCCAAACCCTCTTGTTATGCAGGGTATGGTTGTGGGAGCCTTAAAACCCTCTAGTTGTACTTTGTAAAGGTTAGGGGAGCCTTCAAACCCTCTTGTTGTAGATTTCTTTGAATGGATGACAAGGACACATTGTTTGAGATTTCAAAACATTTCATATTATTACTTTCAAAAGGCGGGATTAGGGGAAAGGTCCCAATCAATGCGCATGTTTCAATTGTTGAAAAAGACTTTTGTTAAGATGTGTCTCATCTATGGAATATATTGATGTGTATAAATATTAAAGTGTCCGAAATGCTCAACATGTAGTATCTAATACTTGTTCAACATTTATTCTATAAAATTAAAAGTAACCAATCACATTAGTATTTCAAAAAGTAAATTTTGGTCATAGATTTAAAAAATGCATTATATTATAAAATGTATAATGTGTTAAACCTTAAAATCTTAGTTATAAATAATTAAAATGACATATTAAAATGGGTAAAATTTTCGAAATCTAATATAATATTATGACACCTTAATTAAATGTACAAAATTAAAGTGTACACCTACTCGAACCTTTCCCCTATTAACTTCGTTTGACATTAACTTGTTATTACTCTTTACCCTGTTATCGAATCCAAACACACTGATTTCTGTGCAGGAAAATAAGCGAAGCGGCTGCCAAAGAATTTACAAGTTCTTTAAAATAACCAATAAACTATATTATTTTGTATTCTATGATTGATCCAAAATAATACGTGTTATGAAACACCTCGCTTTTATCGAGGCAGAATGATCATAACAGTCCGAATCCGCAGATGAAGGTGTTGGTTTTCCATTGCATGTTTAGACGGTGGTTTCCCATTGCAGGGTTGAGGGGTGGTTACTTATTGCAGGGTTGGGCGGTGCATTACTGGCTGCAGGCGGCTGGCATTTCACCCCTCTTCGTGTGGCTTTCCTGTTACCATCACAACTGCTCGGCCTACTGCATTGTCTGCACATTGCATTGTTTGAAATGAAACTTGGTGTTATGTCCTCATTTTGACTACTTGTTATATATTTTTATTTTTTGCAGTTCTGTATCTTGTTTGGCTCTGTGCCAATATTTATCTTTCCATGGTATCCTCATGAGGCATACATTCCGTTTCCCCAAATGCAACCAACAGCTTCAGAACTGGTAGTGACCATTACAAAATTCCTTCTGCCATCTTTCTTAGTTGCAGGAAAGTCTCTGTAAGTCTTCAGGTTATTTTTAGAGTTTGATTTGTTGGTATGCAGTGTATTTAATTCATCTGTTTCTCTTAAAATTCTTTGGAGCCATAAATTGTCACAACTTTCACTGCCATTGTCTTTGTAATGGCATTGGAAGGTTTTCTGCTAATTGATTTATGCGTGCAATGATTTAAACGTGCGGGCTGCTCTCGCGACTGTGAGAGGAGATGTGGTGAAGGTATCTGAAGCAGCAGCCGAAGAAAAAGATAAGGAATAAACCATTGCACTTGGATTTACCTTCCCTGTGACAGCAGCGCGCTTAGGTGAAGACACGAAACTGCTTGACACAATGACTCCATAAAAATCGCCTGAATTCGTTTAGCCGTCGACCTCCCTTTTGTTTTGCACCTGTCCATTGCATTTGATTTCATGAAGAATGGCGCAATATATCTTCTTTGTGTCCATTTGCAGCTTGCAAGCTATCAATTGAATTTGACTCTTGGAGAATGATGCAATATGTAGGTGGCGTACCAACTGTTTGATAAAATGCCTCCAAGAAGATTATGTTCTCATTTTACCGCATTTTTCCTTTACCGTTTTTCATTTGCTATTGTTGGACTTCCACGAATCTCCTCATACAACTTTTCATTGTTATTAGCATCAAATTCCATTTATTGAGTTTCAGGATCTTGTTCATCTTGCTCCTGCTCTACAAAAGATATTTCAAATTTCTGTTGGTAATTTTTTATTATTTTATTTAGCGACAAGCCTTTTCTTTTGAAAAGGTTTTACTCTTCCTTCCTTGTTTGAATAAAGGGAGAGCAATGTTTCTTCCTTCTTTTAAAAGGATTTCAACTTTGACATAACATTTTACATCATTTTCCTTACCAAATAGCGACGAATGCAAGCTACGAGCAACACATGGAGCAACGGTTGACCGAACTCGGCCTTTGTTCACGGCATTGTGCACTCAATTGCTAAAGTTTTCTCCCATCTTAAGATATGCAATAGGTTCCAATATTTGTCATAGTTACACTAAATTCAGTTACAAATATCTATCTAAAGTACCCTTTGATGCAGGGTATCAGACAAGCTCGAAGATTTTATCCTAACACTGTTTAATATTTACATACTTTATTGATTTCAGAACTACATACTAAGAGCCTTGATAAAAGGTCTGAACCTAAAGCAAGTTATAGATTTTTGCCATCTTAATGATATTTTATTACCGAAATGCACACTCTATTACAGGAGCATGCAATCCATACCTTTATGAGGAATACTATGGATGAATGACCATCACTAATTGAATTCTTATCAAGCTTCAGCGACATTTCAACCTAAAGTTTACAAGCTTAATGCCTTGGCTCACCTTTTTTGTGTTGGTTGCGAGGACCAGTTGCCCACCTTTATTTTGAAGCATTTGGGATTTAGGCCATGGGTACCTGTTTTACCACCTCCATTGGATTTCACAGCTATCACGGAGGTTGGTGATGATTCAACTCTTTTATATTCCAATACACACAGGGTAGTTTATAGTTTCTTGTATGCTTACTTATTTTTCCACATGTAAGTTGAATAATCATTCAATTACCGGGGGACATGACACTGCAAATGTTTATCATAACAAGACGAAGGAATCTGCATTTTTCATGAAATGCTAAATTTTATTACATTGATGTAAATTACAGGGTTGGCATTATTTATTCTATAACAAAAACATTGAGAGGCTTTGTAAACATATATCATGACATTGTCTCTTTTCTTGAAGTTGTACCTCTATTAAATGAATTGTCTCTTCAATTAAGAATATCTGGTGTCGCTCATCTAATAAATGATAAAATTGAGAACCATAAAATGTTACACCAGCCCTTAAGAATGCCGATGCAGAAGCTAGTCTCTCTTAGGTAGAATTAGTCAATGCCTTGTGCATGTACTTTTGGAATTCCTCTCCTTTTGATTGTAATGGAAATTGTTATTGCGATGTGATGGCACATGATGGTATCTAGGACTTAACAGTTCTTTCTAATTTTTGTAAAGGGCACAGAAAAAGAAACTGCAGCTCCAAATAAAGCGAAATGCAAAAGGTGTTGTTTAAAGCAAGAGGCAAAGAAACTGCCATCTGGTTTAGTTGGACAATTGAAAAGCAAATTGCAAGACAGGGCCTTAGCTGAGAGTAGAATCAGTGGTTTAGTTGGACAATTGAAAAGTAAATTGCAAGACAAGGCCTTAGCTGAGAGTAGAATCAAACCGAGCACCAGAAGTTCACATGCAACGACATCTGCAACTGAATTCAATCTAAATTTTAAGCATTGTTTGAAAAATCAATTATCCTGTTATCCATGTGCATAAATATCAAGGTTTATTTCCTTTTACAAATATTGTTTCATTCTAATCTTAATTGCATTATTAGAATTCAATTGAATGATAAAAAAAACATGAACCTTTGCCTTTAGCATGGTTGTAGACCAAGAGATTTCTAAAATTGATTTCTGCTAATCCATGATGGTAATCTGCTTTTTCTTACCTGTATATGAATCTCTTGGTGTGTAATGCAGGGATCTCAAAATATCTTTGCAATGTGGTTGATTCATCATTTACCACTCCCAAACATATACAAATAAAAAACTGGTACCATACCCTGCTTCTTGTTTATAGAGGAGTTGCAATCTTAAAGTATGTGCTGATTATCGCCATTCATCTTGATCAGATTATAATGAAATAAGATTTGCCATTTATAAGTTGATTTTTTTAACATCTAGCAGGTAACAATACAATCAGACTCAGTGCCATAAGTTCACCATTGGAAACAATCTTCAACATAAGTCTCATGTACAAATCTTTGGATTGGCAAGTGGTCTTCTAGAAAGTTGGAAGAACTCTGTCACAACCATTGCACCATTCAAAGGTTCGGTCCAGAGAAGAGCACCTATGCTCGAATGAATTGTATTCAAAACCTGCATAGGACTGAGTTTTCAAAATCATGTTACATGCCACCCTTGAATTTTGATTCCTTTTCAGTCCTCCCACAGGGACTTGGCACTTTGCGCCCCTGTTTGTTTAGGGATTGCAATGTCCTCTTTCATAGATTAAGTATGAAATACAGGTGATATAGTGGTTGGTATCATGTTATAATTGTTGAAAATTATTTTTTAAAATCGTATATATTAATATGACATTTATTATTTATATAAATAATTTGAAGAATAAAAAATGTATAATAAAATAAAACAGTTAATAGTGTGTTTTATTAATTATAATAAAGAAATGTACAAATTTTAAGAGAACCATAATAAAATGGAAGAAAAGTAAAAGAAAAATCTTAAGGCTATTTTTTTTAATGTATATGTTAGAAGACATTACATGGAATCATTGAATCAAAATATGATATAAGTACAGTAAAATTAAATTGTAAATTGTTTAGTTCTGAAAAACTATCTTAAAATGAATTATGTAGATTTGATGTTGAAATAAAATTATATTAAATATTTAAGACATTTGCAATTAACAATGTTCCATCTACTTATGAGAACACGTGACCCCAAGCAAATACAAACTCTATTTAACAATTAAATATAGAATGTTTGTCACAAAATCAAGGGCAATGATTCTAGAGGACGACCATTTGAGTGAATTGTTGCAATGCGTTATTTGATGTCATATATCATGGTTTTAAAATTTTCAAGTTTAGTTCATATGCTAAACTAATTTAGGTTTGAATTTAATTGACTATACAAATAATAACTTGTACCAAACATTAAGTTTATTGTAACCTCCTTCATATTTAGAGTTCACTATAATTTACAATTTTTTTTTGATAAAATAAAAATAAAAAATATTAACAATTTTTATTTTTTAATTGAAAATATGCATTAAATACAACAAGAGTTAAATGTTCAAGAGAGTAACCAAGGATGTATTACAAACAACAGTGTATTGTTGGTAGCAAATAAAAATATAAAAAACATAATTCAAAAGTTCCAAAGAGTAACATATTGTTGGGAGCATATAAAAAATTAAGACAAAAAAAAATTAACAAAAAATTGTTCATGACTTTAAATTGTGTAACTAATATACAAAGATATTGTTATCAATATAAGTGAATAAATAGCCACACATCATAAAAATAAAATATAGGAAAATAACTATGTAATAGATGAGTGAAGTCTTCATTATGTAAAAAAGTCTAGCTGAAAAAAATTTGTAAGTATTTAGTTTAAGTTTGAAAACCATTAGAATGAATATCATATAATGGTAAGCCCAAGAATGTTCGATGAAGGCATATGTGCTATTATGTCTCAGGGCCAAAGGGCAAGGATGTAACAATTTAACAACACATACACATCCTTCCTTCTATAGTGTGTATTTAATAGGGCAATTGTCCCTTTCATGGTTCTACGGTAGTTGTCTTAGTTAGATTGTATGGATAAGTTACACCACATTAGCAATATTTTATTCGTACCTTATAAATTGTAAAGTGCAATGGCCTTCAAGAAGAAATGTGTGTAATTAATAAAAAAGTGGATGAGGCTCTAAACGTCTTAATTCTTGTAAAGAGATAGCATTTTTGCAATCCATAATGTATTGAAAAAATATTTTAGATAAAACTGTGTAATTTTTTTCAATAAATATTTCAGAGCACACTCTGTGAACCATCATTAGGATAAGAGAACAAATTTTTTAATGAAGTTTCTTAATTATTACTTCATGTGTACTTATAGCATTAATATTTTGAGATTTATTAGGATCTTTCCAGCATACCCATTCAATATCCACAACAAAAGAACTAATGGATGACATTTACCTATCGTCGGTAAGTGATTGGGTTGACTCTGCAAGCAAAGATATGTTGGATGGAGGAGGAGTGGGACCCCTTTACAAATACAATGTGACATTATATGTGAAAAATTATAATGTCCTCTTGATCTTCCCCAATACTACACTCGTCATTCAAGGAATAAATTAATGGAAAGTGGTAAAATACGATGTATTAGTTTAAAAATCTCCTTCATGTCACTTGACTTGACTGCCCACATATTCCGGAGATTCAAGGATAAAAAGCTCCTTCATTTCGATCACCTTTGTGGTGCATAAGATGCAAACTCTCTCATTCCACTGTTTTTTGGGTGACGTCCATTTCCCTGTTTCACAATGGAGCCTCCTTAATTGAACAACTATGATCTTTTCTCTCCATTTAATTTCAGTGCCTATATAAACATTTTCGCAATGTTCATAAGTCAAGTTGAACTCTGTAATATAGTGTTGCTATTTTCTACTTGTTTTCTTTCTCCACATCACTATTCAAAACTTTATGTTTGTATAATTTTCTGTCTTTGTTAAGGTTTAAACATTCGTTGAAGCTGATGTTCCATCTACTCATCCATTTGTAATTTTGTTTCATCCATGTTTTGTTTCCTCTCTATAACTTTTCATTTCTTGCAACCGTAGGTCACCTATTTATCCTCATGTTATCTATTTTTATTTTAAGTAACAAAATACCTTAATCATAATGATTGCCTTTAACAAGAAAGACTCTATTTAGACAAGGATGATTTCATAAAAAAACTAAAATCTTAATTCTAAAATTATTTGTGAGTAGCTGCTTTTGATCCTTACCATTAGGGATATAGATGCCAAACTGATCTAACTTTTCTTATGGAATTCTTCTGATCGAATGTAAGGAGGGTATTCATTTTAGGCAGTTGGATGGTCAAGATGGAATTTGTTGCTATTTTGAGGGTTGTGATGCAATGTGTAGGAGCCCTGACCCATTTTTTACCAGTTGGGCCTCTTGGCCATGCATAAGATAATAGGCAACAAAAAGTTCGCTTAAAAATTAATTATTGGCGTAGTTGGGATATTTAATGCGTCGACAAAAATTTAGTCTAGATATTAATTACTGGTTTAGTTGGGATATTTGTAACTGTTAGATCATAATGTTCGCATGTAGAGACCAACAATATCTTGGACGCACGTATTTGTTATTATTATGATATTTAATCGTGCTAATAGTTTTAAAATTTTGTATCAGATAATTTTTATTTTAGTTTTCCACAAATTAGTATATGGAAAAATGATTTTTAAAATACATTAAAAAAAAATTGATCTTTTGAACATTGTGAATTTATCGATATAAAAATATAAAATGTTGATTGGTTTAAGTTATAGTATTTTAATATTTATTTAGTAAACATTGATTCTTATAATGTTTTGTCATGACAAGGAACTAATAATAAAAAGTATGTTGGCATCAAAGTATGGATTTATAATATACAATTCTTAAATGAGTTAACTTTACCACCTAAATAATTTTAAGGTTTAGTTGAATTAAGGTGAGTTTGTCTACTCTCTCATTAAATTTTTTTATTGTAATTTAAAAAATATATTGTATTACTTAATAAGTTCTCGAATAAAAGTGTCACCAATTATAAATCAATGTCTTAGATCACATTTTAAGTGATCCTAAGGTATGATTCGAAACACTGATTTGAAACCAGTGACAATTTTCTACAAAAAAAATATTTTTTAATTGTTATGGATTGTGAAAACCAAATGTCTTTAAAAATATTGTAAATGGACTTAAATAAGTCTCTTCGTAAACAACATTTGTGAATACTAAGAAAAGTGATATGCTCAAATGGTTAAACGGGTGTGCTTTTCTCAACCACATCCATGTTTGAATCCTTAATATTTGTATGTAGGGCAAATACGGCCAACAATATAAATATTTTTTAATATAGGAAAGGGAGAAGACCATACTAGATCTAACATATATAAAATATGTTGCATTGCAAAGCGAGGTAGGACTATAAGAAAGTGATTTTTGTAAGAGGGGTACCAAGGATATAATTAGGAACTTTATGCAAGGAACTGATTAACAAACACTCACCTAGATCGAAGATAACAAAGGGGTAAACTAAACAGATATAAATACTATTATGTGGTAACCAAGAGATATCTAAACTAATGATTGTAACCAAGATGCATCTATCTAACGATTGTAACATGATGTAAAGACAACATATACTAATAATCATAAGCTAATATAAGCATAGAAGACAACAACACACACACACACACACACACACACACACACACACACACACACACACCACCAAAAAAATGAAAGAAAGACTTTAGGGATATGGATTATTACATTAGGTTGACTTGTCAAGGCATCAAGCTAACCCTTCATTCATGTGGCATTTTATGAGAGATAGTGTAGGTGAAGCTCAAGATGTGAAAAAGAAAACCTAGATGTCCTCAACTAGGGACTCCAAAGATTAAGTGTACCTTGTTGGTTTAACTCCTTTAATTAAGACTTCAAATTCCTTGTGTAAACATAGACCTCCAAAAGTATAATCTACTATACCCTAATTTCTTCTCTTCTACTAAATGTAGGTTTATGTGTAAACAAAGCATAATAATGTTGTACTTCTATTAAAAAGAAATTTGGGAACCTTATATATAGTGGTCAAAATCTTAAACGCCACTTATGAATTATGCCACTAGATTTGATCTGGACTGTTATAGTAAAATCAAACATGATGAAAAGAGTACCATGTCAGCTAGTTGATACAGTACAAAAGGTATAAAATTGAATCCACATGGCTCATATAGTCAAGATGGAAAATTGTAGATACTAAACTTTGATTTATATATATCTCAATCTTGTATACTTGATAAATACCTATCAAGGCTCTACCATTTAGTTTTAGACCTTCCTATTGCCGAAAGGCTCGCATTCGCCATCTCACTATGCCTAATTGCTTATCTTTTGGTTTGACCTATCATTTATGATGACTCAGATCTTATATTCAATTTTAAAAAAATTAAAACCTAATATATATCCTTCACTATCAATTTCAGATCATCAATAGCTTCTTAGCCTACCAGACACTTACATCCCACATAAGGACACTTACATCCCACATAAGGACACTTGCATCAACACAAGTGTCCAAATTATTATCTAGTTTCTATACCTTAAAATTCGTCTAATTTGAAAATCTTTCAAATCCTATGGGTCAACCTAATTGTTTTATTTAACCCTTTCGAGAGATATTTTCAAAAAGAGTGATATAAATACAAAATAAATACCATTCATCTACTACCAAGTCATATTCAAAAACTTACCAATCACACATCTAGCAAATCACCTTTCGAGTATTCAATACTACTCTATTTCTATATCAATTATAGGAACAATCGTATGACAGGTCTAAAGCATTCAAAGAGAAACCCATGAGAAATATTTGTCAAGTTACAAGATAAATTATTGCATGCCCTTACATATATCATATTACACCCTTGTGCACACACAAGCTAACACTAAGGGGACAACTACATATGTTTGAGGCCCTCTTCGAATTAGTGGTTATATAGACACCACTCATTGATAGAGGGGTATTTAAGGTCATCTTGATTTCATGAGCTCACTAACTCATTTTTGGGAAGGTGCAAAGACCTAAGGTGAAGAACTAAAGTTTGATCAATAAATAGTCATGTACAACCTATGCGCACAAATAAAATATATCAGCAAAATGGAGACAGAAAACCTAGAAAGCTCTAAGTGCTCGCTCTAAAATATTATGAGTTTTCCATACTGGATAGATCTATTGATATTAGGACACTAATGTCGATAAAAGTGTCTAAGCCTCCAGAAATAATATTTCTAGAACTTGACAATTAGACCTTGATCTTATTCCCACATGTTTCCACCTCTATATATCTCAGTTAGACCTATGTAATTGTGGATAAGCTAAGTATTATCTCTTCCTAGTGCTTAAATAATTGAACTATTATTTTGAATGTATTTTCTATATTTAGCATAACTCAACATTTAATTCAAAAAAAAAATTATCTGAGTTTTCAATTAATTGGTCTGCTTTAGAATATTTCTATGCATCCTTGTGTATAGGCTATTCTACCCTTTAACATTCATCCAAACTTTAAAAAGGGTTAAACATTTGGTGAACTCGATCTCTGCGTCTTCTCATACAAACCCTAGCTTGCACTAGTATTTTCAACCTTCTAAAGTTTATACTTGTATTTATTCACATTTGTCCTATCATTTGCATGTAACCTAGGCATAGTCCTAGATCAGGGGGCATCCCTATTAAACATTTGTAACTACCCTTTGGGCCACCTAAGTTTTCTTAAGCTAATACCATGTTAAATTATACTAATAATGGGAGTGCCAATAATGACAATGAGCAAAACAATGAAAAAAAATTATAGAAGATGAATATGATCATAATGATAATAAAACGCATGAAAACAATGAGCATGAACAAGTAGATCAAAAAAAATTAAATCTATTGCATTACTTTGAGAGCTCATTCGTGAAAATCCTGAAGATCTTCACAAAATCCTTAATACCATATTAGAAACTAAAAAAACAAAAGGCATAAATGAATATTCCCTCCCCCTAAGCACAACATTGCCTACTACATCTAGTAAGGGCACAAGATATGTTTTCAAACCATTATTTCCCAAAGATCAAACAATTATTTCCATATCCTCCATGTGAACAATTATTACTTAAGCTTAATTACCAATTTCAATGCCCACATCAACATAGGTGGTGTTTTGATCCTATTTGGTGGTTTTTCGAATCTCAAATCTAAAACCTAATGATTCTACTCTACATACTCTTATCCAAGTTATTCAAGCTTTGGAAGCTAAGGTTACGAAAATTGAAAAAAATGCTTTGAAATCAACTCATGATATTGATTCACAAGATGTATTACATAATCCTCTATCCCCTGAGATATATTTTCACCCTTTGTCAACTAGTTTTGTTGCACTCAAGTTCACATTTTATGATGTCAAGGGTGATAATAAACATCTTTTATCTTTCTATGCGGCATGTCTTGATTATGCCTCTAATGATAAAATTTTGACCAATTTATTTCCAAGTGACCTAAAGGACTATGTTTTATGATGGTTTTATGACTTACCAATCCAGTCAATGAAATCATTCAAGCCTCCAACGTATTAATTTCTAGCACTTTCTCTATCAACATCACTGAAAATGTGTCATATGCCCAAATTGCTAAGATTAAGGAACCAATGAACTTATCAATGAATATGATTTAAGGTAAAAAATAATGTTGGCCAAAATAATAAATATAATGGTAGATAAAGAGCTACAAGAAAAAAATAATGTTGGCCAAAATAATAAATATAATGGTAGATAAAGAGCTACAAGAAATCTCTAAGCAAAGTTTGCTTGCCACATCACATGAGTCCATTATTTTCAAGGAGTTAAAATATTTTTATGACTTATGCCATACTATTCGAGATTGTGAAATGAAACTTATTTCCTTGAACAAACTTATGTATGTAGCAAACACATCGACTACATCTACTACCAAGTTTCATAGCAAACCAAGCTACAAGATAAAACCTAAAAAGAAAACAAAAACAATGGTAACCCTCATACCTATCAAATTTAGGGTTCAACATTTAGTGAACCAATCTCTTTATGAAAACCCTAATATATCTTAGGGTATTCATACTTTTAAGGTCTTTCATTTCTATTTTACTTAGATCTACTCTATCATTTATATGGAACCTAGTCGTAGCCCTAGATTAGTTGGTGTTTACATCAAACACATCGATCTTCCTTATTGTCCATGTAATATGGCTCAAACTAATGAAGTAACCAATATTATACTTAATGAAAATGTTACTAATGAAATTGAACCACATACTAAAGAGGTTATCATTAAAAGAGGTTTCTTATCATGAAAAAGAGGAATCTGATGAAAGTAATGAACATGAACAAATAGATCAAGAGTAAATACAAGCTCTTGATATGTTACAACATTGTATCTGCCAAAACCCTATAGATCTTGATGAGATCCTAAGAACCATATTAGAAACTAAAAAATCAAAAAGCCTAAATGAAAAATAAGATCCATTTATTGATCATATTGTTAGAGCTATGGGCCATCCCCATTTACCAATAACCCTTCTCTTGAGCACATCACCATTTCATACTTCTAATTTGGGAATGGGATATGTGTTTACACCATTGTTCACCAAAACAAAACATGTCGTTGATACATCCTCCATGGGAAACATTAACACTTCAACCCAATTACCAGTTTCAATGCCTATATCAAGTCAAACTATGGATACGCCTCCTTTGGTGACTTCTCAAACTTTAGACCTTAGTGATCAAAATATGCAAGATCTTGTCCAAACTATAAAAAAAATTCAAGCTAAAGTTAAAAATATTGAAAAAAAAATACGAAATCACCTTATGTTTTTGATTCACAAGAGTTTTTGCATAACCCTCTTATACTTGAAATATCTTTGCACCCCTTACCAACTAATTTTTTTGCACCTAAGTTCCCATTTTATGATGGCAAGGGTGATCCTAAACAACATCTTCAATATTTTTATGTGACATGCGTTGATTATACTTCCATTGATAAAATTTTGACTAAACTATTTCCAGGGAGCCTCAAGGACTATGCTCTAAGTTGGTTCTATGATTTACCAATATAATCAGTAAAAGTATTCAAACCTATTGTAGATCAATTTTTGGCACACTTCTCTATCAACATTATTGAAAAAGTTTCCTATGCCCAAATTGTAAAAATCAAACAAGAAACTAATGAACATATCAATGAATATGTCTTAAGGTACAAGACAATGTTGGCTAAAATGACCAATCCAATGGCAGATAAATAATTTCAAGACACCTTCAAGCAAATTTTACTTGACCCATTACATGAGTCTTTTGTTTTTTTTTTAAAAATATATATTTTAATGACTTATGCCATATTATTCATGATCGTGAAATGAAATTTATCACATTTAAAAAACTTAAATATGTAGCAAACACACTGACTACATCCAATACCAAGTTTACTATCAAACTAAGTTATAAGGTGAAACCTACATAATCTAAAAAAGAAGAAACCAATCTAGTTAATGCAGTGTCATAACAACTTAATCGACTTATCTTATCCAATACACCAAAGAGATTATTTTCATGCTTACCTGAGTCTCCAACTTCATTACTTCCAAATATTGTGGAGTGTCACCTCATATCTCTCCCTCATCCTATAAAGGTTGATATGAGTCAACATCTACCTAAAAGATATGATGAAAATTCTTATTATGACTATCACCAAGGCCCTAGGCATTATGTGAACATATGTTTTAGTTTGAAGCATAAGATCCAAGACCTTATCGATGGCCGAAAAATTACATTTGATGATCTTCCAAAGGAATCAGGTTCACAACTTGGTGATCACCAGAATCAACAAAGATTTAATAACCCTTTGTAAGACCATTCTAAGAAGGAACCAAAAGTACACATGACATATAATGCACATCCTCCTCCATCACATTATGTGCACCCATTAAATGGAAATATTGGTACTTATATATGACCTACACCTCACATGATTCAGAGACCTTCTATTAATTTTGATGACTTTGAGATTATGGATGATGATTTAGATCTTCATTCATTATTCACTCGAGAATACCTTGATCACCAGCCTATACATAGTGTTATGGTTGATAATAGTGCTAGCGAGAATGTTTTCACCATGACAATACTTACACATTTTGGATATATACATGATGATTTACCCCATTTGACCAAAGTTGTTAGAGTATTCGATGGTACATCACAATAGGTCCTTTGTGAGACTAACTTACCTTTATAGGTTGGCCCAACACATGTGGTCACTAAATTCTCAATTATACCATACACGAGAGTATTTGATATGTTATTGGGACAACCATGGATACATACACTCTACACAGTACCTTCTATAGTGCATGGGTGTGTTAAATACATTCATGCTAATAGGATAATTATAGTTTCTAGAATTCCATATGAACTTCCACTTGAACAAAATAAGTTTATACCCAAGTATTTTCTTATCAAACCTACTAAGGTTAATCCTTTGCAAAAAGGTAGGCAATAGACAATCCCCTTTCCTAGGAAACCAATACTTGAGAGACCATTGCATCAAAAATAAACAGTGGGTTCTACAAAATCTTCATCTAAAAATACACAAAACATTTAGTAACCTAGAGTAACAAAACATGTTCCTATTTTTGCTATTCCAAAGAAACCATAATGAATTCAACGATGGGCTCCACAAACAACCATTCCTTCTATTATTTCCTCATGACCATAGATTCCTATTATACATACATAGAGCATCACAGATCTTACAATGCTAGACATTACACCTATACATGCTCTTTAGCAGTACACTAGTTTATGACACCAAGTTTCGAGTGAGGAGATACCTATGACTATTTGTTGGATAAGATCATAAGATAGTATTTTTCTTTTAAAATATTCCAAAAAAGACCTAAAAAATAAAGCATTCAAAAATCCAAAAATATTTAGCATTTCCATGTCTTATTAGTTCCTTGGCATCTATGTTGTTGGCTCCATGTTGGTAGATAGCATATCACTTATTTTTATACATATAAGTATGTTTCACACATATTTTGAGTGTGATATAGGCATACCCAAGCACATGATTTATGCACATACAGATGATGGGCCTTCACTGTACTCACATCATCAGTATGTTGGGGTCATCCTTTTTCCTTGATCATGATACACCAATGTTACATTATTATTATATGATTATTTTCCATTATCATTGTTTAGCTTATATACTTACACATGATTTTATACATGCTTAGATCTTTCACAGTGTACTTAATATGCCATGTATTTAACTTTTTTCCTAACACATATATCTAAGGATTGGTAAGATATGCTTATGTTTGTTGCTTATTATTTCATGCTTTCCTTTTTGCATTTCCTTGCATGTGTTCCTTCCTTGCTATTACCTTGCATTGTATTGCCTATATGAGCATTTAAATATGCTACAATGCTTGCGACGCCCATGCATTTATTTTCTTATTTTGACATTTACATATGTCATAGTTTGTTGTATGTGGCCATTTAAACATTTATTTTTTTGCTTTGTGGACATTTTAATAAGTCATGTCGTTTCAATTGTGTGGCATGTAAACATGCCCCTTGTATGTGGTCTCCTTGGACTATTACCTTTTATTTTAATTTTGAGTGATCTTGTATGTGTGTTTGATTGTTTGTTGATCTTAAACTGTCACTCTCTAGATGTTTCCATGATTTACATCATGCAAACTAGGACTTGATGTGATCACATACTATGTTTCTCATTATTATATCTACCTCGACATGTTACTCTTATATGCTACATGATCCATACATAGATTATACAATTATAGTATGCTTTTGAGGTAAGGTAAATACCATTTTATACTTCCCCTCACCTTAAAAAGGAGGGAATATTAATGGTGGCAATCATAGAGGCATGGCTTTCACATATTCACAGTTTCATATTGTAGTGGGAGCATGTCATAGAAGCATGGATTCCACACTTTCATAATTTCAAATTATAGTGGTGGGCATGTTATGGAAACATGTTCTCCACACTTCTTAGATTCTCTAGATTCAGTTGGGGCATGTCATGGGAACATGACTTTCACACTTGAAAAATATCAATTTGGCCAAATTACATAGTTATATGATTCAAATACACATGTTAGCATTATATACATTGGTACCACTATTATACCTAGGTTTCAACATGAGACATATATGAGGTGCATATGCCATGAAAAGATCACCAAAAATTTAAAAATCAAATCATATTTCATATTCCAAATACTATATGGACTGTTATCATACCTAGGAAGGACTTTTATGGACTTTATTGAGCCAATCTAGTGTAATAGTTGGTTCACCTTTTGACAAGGTTGAGGCGATTAAATCACTCAATATTACCAAGTTTATAAGTTAAAATTGATTGAATTATTTAAATTCACTAGATTTATAGGATGGAGTGATTAAATAATCCACCCTCACTAGATATATAGTGTGATTTGATTGGATCATTCACACTCGTCAGGTTATAAGTATGATAGGGTTGCACAATTAAGATGAGCTCAATGTTCATGTGATAACTCACCTTTTCACCAAGGTTGGGAGCATGGCATACCCAAATCTCTCTCTCTCTATATATATATGCATTTAAAGGTTTCCAAATTGTCTTAATCTCAGATCCAAGTCTTCATATGAGTGAAGCATCTCTTCAAATCAAATTACTAAAGGGCAAGATAGTTTGCATCGATATATAGGTGTACTCCTAACCTTGCTCTCTTTACTTTTAAGCATTTAAAATTCTTTCAATTTTAGATTATATGCATTGATTATATATCATAACATGCTCTTGGTTTCAAGTCAATCACCAGCAGAATCACTTAAGTGGGACTCACGCAAAGGCAAGGTGTGTTATACACACCCAAGTACACATTTTTCCTTTAAAAATAGTAATTTTATTTTACTATATTAAAGGGGTAGGAGTAGACACTAAATCTAAATTATATAGCACATCAATATTGTACACTTGGTAAATACCTATCATGGTTGTACCC